>CAMZMU010000039.1:39325253-39914236 GCA_947311845.1 Poa pratensis
TTGTGGGGGACCCGGACTAGCTGTCCGAAATACCCGATTATGCTTAACACAACGATCCCGTGATCAGTCTGTCGTTGCACATAATCCGAATTGGATACCAAAGTTTACATCCATTGCAGTACCGAATAGAAAGTCTTACATAAATGGTCATTTAGACCAAGTTCTTACATAGGTGCCTTCATGGGCCAAACCAAATATATCAGCGGAAGCTACGGCGTAATCGACATCATATTCTAACGATGACGACCCGACAGGCAGCTGACTTGTGGAGATCCTTAGTTGGCGTAGAAGTCGCCATATTCCTGCTCTGCGTAGTGTTCCTCCTCGTAGTCTGGCTAGGACAATAGCCAGGGACGAAACCAATATGAGTACATTTGAATGTACTCGCAAACTATCCCAACATGGTATGCACCAGTTTTATTTTAGTTGACAACTTTTCTTATTTAAAACATCTCTATATCTTTATTGAAAAAGGTAAGAAGAGCTTTATAACTATCTTTAAAGAAGTCACCTTTTTCATCTGTTTTTCCAAAACTTCTCCTCTTTCCCGACCATAGCCCGTCATGGTCCACTTTCTCCCACCACCTCATACCGATCCGTTGGTATAGGTGTAGGAAACATTCTCCACTCCATTTTTCTTTAAAAACTCAAAGCCTTTTTAAAACTTGCACAAGGTCTTAGGACAGTCTCCCAATTGTCCATATCCGAGGACTCGGCTATTCGAATAGTTTTTAACACTCTGCAGAGGTAGCACGCTTTTAACCCACATCCATCCGGCAACTCATCGTGTCTGCCACGTCTCGCCATACCAGTGTATGCGAAGTAAGCCGCCGGCCATAGCCTCTTATTTGCTCATGCTAGTATAGGATCCTTCCCATATGACACTTTCCATCGACACCCAGTCCGGTTTCCCGTCAGAAACCCTAAGTGTGAGGACTCATAGTTTTGTCCGGCGGTTTATGGTGGAACCTTCTATCCTCCCCACCAACTTGTGTGAGGACCCGGGTCAGGGGGTAGATCCTCGGACCATCCCCTCATGCATAACGGAGTCATCTCCGTCGATGAGGTATCCCATACTAATAAGAGCAAACTACATGACTACGCCTTTTCCCATATGTGGTAAATGTGGTCGCACAGGGTAGGATTGGTTTCCATAGTACTAGGACACTGTGCATTTTTCACAAACATCACCATTTTTCCACCTTTCCAACACAGCACCGACATCTCGTCGTTCCATAAACTCACAAGACATTTCAAAGGAGTTTTGAATAAACAACATTGTTTTCCCATCCTAAAGTTTTATATAAACTACGACATAGGGTGGCAAAATAATATCCATATATTTTTGAAATGGGTTTTGTAAATCTTGCTTTGAGAGTAAACATATTATGAAAGTAGATGCATATGTTGGTAGTGCAAGCTCAGAGAATAGCTTGCCTTGCTTGGCAAAGTGATCTTGCTCTTGTTCTTCAAATTCAGCAAACTCTCCTTCCTCGATATATCCGACAACGTTCTCGTCTAATTAACAAACAAACAATACAAACAATCACTAAGCTATACAAGCAATCACCTCAACATAACCATCATTAACATCACAATTGGCTACTGCACACATCAAACTACACAATTTGGTTTTTAAATAAATTGAATTAAACATTATTTAATTAAGTCCAAATTATGGCAGAAACTAGTTATTCATGTTTAATTCCACAACTTGAGTTCTGTTGGTCACAAAAATACAAATTAAAATTCTATGGAAAGCCACTGATGTGTAGAATACAACCCAATTTGAATTGGACCATTTGGAGTTACCAAACTCCCTACACATTGGATTGAATCCAGTAGCTTAATAATCAAGTTTTAGCTACCAATTAAATTATTTGTTCCAAAAATTAAACCCTTTTAGGGTAACTAAACATGGATATATGTGAGCTAACAAAATTGGTCCTAACTCATTTGGATCAACCAATAAACATATTTGTCTGTTTTAGTCCAGAAGGGTTTATTTTAAAGTCAGCAATTAATATTGCTTAATTAATTCTACCAAAATTAGGGGAGCTAACACAAGGCAGTACTAAGCTAGCAAAATTGGTTTGGAATTATTTGGACTAGCAGAGTATCAGAAACAAACAAGTTTAGAATTTAAACCTTCTGTGGCATTTTCAATAATACTTTTTAACTATTTAATGAAATGACATGGACCAATTGTGTTGGTTAAACACTTTCATAAGCTTTCCAGAACAGTTGAGTTTGATTTATTTGGATTCCTAAATCTCGAGATATTGAATTTCAAAGTTGATGCCAGTACTGTTTTTCCAGAGAAAAAGAAATAGAAATTCCCTCTCTTCTGGATAATGTTGAGATTTCTGACTAGTGGGGCCTACTGGTCAGTGACTCAGCGTGGACGTGGATTTGATTAAAATACTGACGGGTGGGTCAGGCCGTCAGTGGCTCAACTACAGCGAAGCGTTACGCGGCCGTTGGATCTGGATCCAACGGTCCAAGATCAAAGGCAACGGCGGCGACCAAAAACTGGCGGCGCCGCCGCGCCGGCGGCACGGTGATGATCGGAGACTCACCTAGAGGGCTCGGAAGATCGCGGAGACGACGCAGATCGACGGCGGAGGCTCGGGGAAGGCGATGGTGCGAGCTGTGCTTGCTGGGGAAGGCTGGTTCGTCGGCGGTGAGGTCGCGCACTTCGTCGGCGTCGGGCAGCAACTTCGGCGGAGCGTCGGGGTCGCGTCCGTGCACTAAAAAGAGGGAAAAAGCTCTCTGGTGAGTGCGGTGTCCACAAGGAAGAGCGTAGAGGGGTCAGAGGGAAGAATGGGGAGGTGTGGCGAGGCGGTGGTGCTCGACCTCAACGGCGGCGTCGGGCACGGCCGTGCACTGCCCTCTGGCGGTGCACAGAGCAAATTGGAGCGAGGGAAAGCTTGGGAGGGAGGTGTGGTGTTCCAGAGAGGCCTCGGGGTGCTTTTTATAGGGCCAGGGCGGTCCACGATGGTCGGGGTCTACGGCGGCGGCCATGGCGCGTCCACGGTGATCAATTCGGCGATTACACGGCGACGGTGCAGAGACTCGTGGTGGCTTGGGGCTTAACGGGGTCCGGCAAGCTTCTAGAGTCATCTAGAAGAACGGTGCGTGTCGGGGAGCTAAGGGGTGGACGAATTTTGCCGGCGCCGTCCAAGTGCTCTACGGCGGTCAGCGGGGAACCACGGCGTAATGGCGACGGGAGGGGTGCCCGTTTTCTTCCCTGCGGGTGCAGAGAGGTGCAGGGGTGCAGAGGCGAGGGAGAGCGCGGCCAGGGGGGTCCTGGCGGCGAAGAAAACGGCGTCGACGGTGAAGGCGACACGGCGACGGTCGTCGGGTCTGAGGTCGATGACCTTTTTGCAGAAAACCCCTTCCTCCCTCTTTTCTTTTATTTTTCAGTTTTATTTCAATATCCAGAAGCTTTTCCTGGATTTATTTGAGGTACTTAAGTATTTTAGAAAATTCTGCAAATATTTGTGGGGCCTCCCCATAACATGTAGAAGCTCCACAAAAATTGGCATTGCCAAATAAAATGTTTGGCAACATTTTCTTTCATAGTACTTGTTTAAGGTAATTTGATTTATTTCTATTTGTTTTTATTTTAGAATTTTAAAACAAGTTCAAAAATAATATTTGAGATGGGAAAGTAGTAGAACAAAAAGGGAGAGTGTTTACATTGCATCTCCACTGACTTTGATTTGAAAATAATTGAATTTGTCACTTTGAGATTTTTAAAGTGATAACTTGCTATTTTTATTTTCTTGCTTTTAATTTGGATTTTGGTTTCTTTATTTCTTATTAGTGTTTACTAGAGCAAACACTCACACAACCAGCAAGAACAACAACACAAGTAAGAAGAAGCAATTAACAGACAATAAACAACAAAAGTTTTTGTTGGTTCCCATTTTTGGAATAAAATTCTGGATAATAATTTTGGGATGTTACAATCCTTCCCCCCTTAAAATAAATCTCGTCCCGAGATTTGCTAGGCTTAGGTTTTAAGGAGGTCTGGGAATTCGCTTCTAAGATAATCTTCGCGTTCCCAAGTTGCTTCTTCTTCAGAGTGGTTAGTCCACTGGACTTTGTAAAACTTGATCGCACGTCTTCGGGTAACACGAACATCTTCTTCGAGAATTTTGAGGGGTCTCTCACGATAAGTCAGGTCTTGGTTCAGGTCGATGGAGAGGTGGTCGATGTTTTTGAAAACATCAGGCTGGTCAGGAACTTCAAGACACTTCCGGAGCAAGGAAATGTGGAAGACATCATGATAATCTCCTAACTCCTGGGGTAACTCCAGCTGATAGGATACTTCTCCTCGACGAGCAATGACCTTGAAGGGTCCAATATACCTTGGTGCTAACTTTCCTTTGACATGGAAACGCTGCATTCCCTTGAGGGGTGTCACTCGGAGATACACATAATCTCCGATACTGAAAGTGAGATCACGGCGCTTGGTGTCAGCATAACTCTTCTGACGGGATTGGGCAGTTTTGAGACGTTCACGAATAAGCTGAACTTGCTCTTCAGCTTCTCGGAGGGTATCTGGTCCGAACAATTTGCTCTCTCCGGTATCGGACCAATTCAGGGGTGTACGACACTTCTTGCCGTAAAGGGCTTCAAAAGGGGCCATTTGCAGACTAGACTGATAACTGTTGTTGTACGAGAACTCTGCAAACGGAAGACAATCTTCCCACTTGGAACCATAGGATAGAACACATGCGCGAAGCATGTCCTCTAATATCTGGTTCACTCGCTCAGTCTGGCCATCGGTCTGGGGATGATAAGCTGTGCTAAAGGCTAACTTGGTTCCGAGGGCTTCATGAAGGGATTTCCAGAATCTTGAGGTGAATTGCGTGCCTCTATCAGATACAATCTTTTAGGCACACCATGCAGGCTCACTATTCTGGAAATATACAGGTCTGCTAACTGAGCTCCGGTATGAGTGGTCTTGACAGGAACAAAGTGGGCAACCTTGGTCAGTCGATCAACGATGACCCAGATGAATCATGGCCTCGGTTGGATCTTGGAAGTCCGGTAATAAAATCCATTCCAATCTCATCCCACTTCCACTCGGGAATTTTCAAAGGTTGAAGCAATCCAGCGGGACGCTGATGTTCAGCCTTGACTCGCTGACAGATATCACACTTGGCTACGAATGAACCAATCTCTCGCTTCATTCCATGCCACCAAAATCTTTCTCGAAGGTCTTGGTACATTTTGGTTCCGCCGGGGTGGATTGAATAAGGGGTCTCATGGGCCTCCTTCAGGATTAACTCCTTAAGTTCCGTGACATTGGGCACACAGATACGGTTATTGAATTTCAGCACTCCTTCAGCATCTTCGGTAAAACCGGGTGCTTTGCCGAGGGAAATTTTCTTCCTAATTCCCTCTATACTTTCATGACCTTTCTGGGCTTCTTTGATTTGATCCACCAGGGTTGGGGTTAACTCTAAATTGGCGAGATAACCATAGCTAACAAGCTCTAGTCCAAAATCTTGAAGTCTTGAACAAGGCTGGCTGTTCGGCTTGGATCAGGGCATTCAGGGTGCAAGGTTTGCGACTAAGGGCATCGGCAACTACATTAGCCTTTCCGGGGTGATAATGGATTCCAATATCATAATCCTTGATTAATTCCATCCATCTCCTCTGTCGCAGGTTCAGATCTTTCTGGGTGAAAATATACTTCAAGCTTTTGTGATCTGTATAGACCTCGCAGCGATGTCCCGCAAGATAGGGACGCCACTTCTTAAGAGCAAAGACCACAGCAGCTAACTCCAAGTCATGGGTTGGGTAATTCTCTTCATGCGGTCGCAACTGCCGGGACAGGTACGACACAACTTTGCCTTCTTGCATCAGAACGCAACCAAGTCCGAGGCGTGATGCATCGCAATACACGTCGAAACTCTGGGTGACGTCTGGCATGATCAGGATTGGGGCTGAGGTTAGTTTCTTCTTCAGTTCTTGGAAACTATCCTCACACTTCTGAGTCCATTCAAATTTCTTGTCCTTCTTCAACAGTTGGGTCAGAGGTTTGGCTATACTGGAAAATCCTTCGACGAACTTGCGGTAATAACCGGCAAGTCCGAGAAAGCTTCGGATTTCAAAAACATTGGTTGGGGATAACCAGTCAAGAATGGCTTGTATCTTCTCAGGGTCAACAGAAATTCCTCCAGCGGATACAATATGTCCAAGAAATGCCACTTCACTGAGCCAAAATCACACTTGCTAAGTTTGGCATACAGTTGGTGCTCTTGGAGGGTCTCCAAAACTAGACGCAGGTGTTCAGCATGCTCTTCTTCGGTCTTGGAATAAATAAGGATGTCATCAGGAAAACTACCACAAACTTGTCGAGGTACTCCATGAAAATCTTGTTCATGAGATTCATGAAATAGGCTGGGGCATTGGTCAGACCAAAAGACATCACGGTGTATTCAAACAACCCGTAACGAGTGGTGAAGGCGGTCTTGGGAATATCTGTCTCTCTGATCTTCAACTGATGGTAACCTGTCCGAAGATCGATCTTTGAAAAGACTCGGGCTCCGTTCATTTGATCGAACAGATCCTCGATCTTGGGAAGAGGGTACTTGTTTTTAATGGTCACGTCATTCAGCTTGCGATAATCCACACACAGGCGTGTGGTACCGTCTCTCTTGTCCACAAAAATAATGGGTGATCCCCATGGTGAAGCGCTTGGGCGGACAAGACCTTTGCTTAGCATATCAGCCAACTGTTTCTTCAACTCAACCAGTTCTTCCGGATTCATCCGATAAGGCTTTTGGGATATGGGGGATGTTCCTGGAATAAGCTCAATTATGAACTCAATATCCCTATCTGGCGGCATACCAGGCAATTCTTCTGGGAAAACATCCTTGAACAGATGAACAACACGGATCTCATCTAGGGCGGGTCGAGCTATGCTCTCATGGCAGCCTGGGTGAGGTTGACTAGTTTTAGACACATACTCCACTTCTACTTCTTTGTCGGTGGTGATGGATACAGCTCTTCTGGCACAGTCAATCCGACCATGGTACTTGGCTAACCAATTCATACCGAGTATAACATCGATGCCTTGGGTTCCCAGAACAATTAAGTTTACTGGAAACTTCTCTCCTTTGATCTCAAGGGGTACATCGGAGCAAAACATCTGGGTCTCTACGGTGGATTCTGGGATTTGGACGACCATGGGTTTGGGTAAGAGGCTCTTAACTAAACCTCCCTTAGCAACAAATTCTTGGGTAACAAATGAATGGGTAGCACCAGAATCAAACAGAACAGTTGCAGGTACTGAGTTGACAAGGAACGTACCCAGCACAACATCCGGAGCATCCTGAGCTTCTTCAGCATTGATGTGGTGCAGACGACCCTTGGCAACAGCAGCATTTCCGCGAGGTGCGGCATTCTTGCCATTTCCATTTCCATTGCGGCCTTGACCATTGTTCTGTGCCGGCGCATTGGGGCGTTGGACATTCCTCTTGGGATTGGGACATTCTTTGGAGTAGTGACCCTTGTTGCCGCATTCAAAGCAGATCACATTGGGATTGCGGTTGAAGTTGTTGAAGTTTCCTCCGGGACGGTTATTGTCATTGGGACGGTTGAAGTTGTTTGGGCGGTTAGGGTAATTTGGGCGTGGAGCTTGGGGTGGACGATAGGCAGGCCTGGTGTTCTGCTGAAAGATACGAGGTTTCTGGCTGCTCGAGCCTTCCTGAGCATTCATCCTCCTCTTGCGACCTTCATACATCGACTTGCGCTTGGTCTCCAGCTGGATGGCTTTGTCCACAAGTGACTCCAGGTCACGGAAGTCATGGATAACCAAAGCACACTGAAGTTCATCATGAAGTCCACTCATGAAACGCTCCATCTTCTTCTCTTCCTTGTCGGTGTCATCAGGAGCATACCGAGATAAGTCGGTAAACTCCTCAAGATAACCAACCACATCTCTACTTCCCTGCCTCAGTTTGCGGAACTCATCCTTCTTCCTCTCAATAAGTCCGTAAGGAATATGCTTCTTACGGAACTTCTCCTGGAACTCAGCCCAGTTGATGACATGACCAGCTGGCTGGAGAGTCTTGGTAGTCTCCCACCAAGCTCTTGCAGGTCCAGCGAGATAGTGGGTTGCATACAGCACTTTCTCATTTTCTCCCACAGCAGCAACTTCAAGATTATTGCCGATGGTGCGAAGCCAATCATCGGCTTCTAGTGGGTGAAGTCCCTTGGAGTAGGTGGGTGGGTTGGTCTTCTGAAAATCACCCAAGGTAGATCGCTGGTTTCCATCACCATTGCCGTTACCACCATTGTTGTTGTTGTTGTTGTTGTTGTTATTGTAAGCGGCTGCGAGTTGTTGTAAGGCAGCGAGATGAGCTTGGCGCTCTTGCCGGGCATTTTCACGCTCCTCCATGATAAGTGCGAGAAGTTGGGTGGGGGTTGGGTCCGGTGGTGGTGGTGCTGATCCTGATCCTTCCGCATTGCTGCGACGGGGTGGCATCCTGAAGCACACCGGGTATAAGAGACAAGGCAAGAAAAGTTCGACTAAGGGAAAAGATGATCTCTCAAGCGGTTGATTAATCCTAAGAGTTATATGAAAATAGTTCACACAATTTTAAACAAGACAAACATACTTATATTTCACAAACAATACATCAAAGAGTTCACATCAACATCAAGCTTACAACATAACATCTGGTTTCCAAAAGAACCACTGCTACTACTCGACTAGCTATAGGGGGTCAACCTAATCCTGCGGTAGTGATCAAGTCACTCGCCTACTGAGGTGGAACCTCCAGCTCTAACACGTCAGCATCTGACTGGTAGGCTGGCTCCTCGGGATCCTCCTCCTCGTCCTCGAGAACTGGCTCGAGTGGCTCCTCCTCCTCGTCAACTAACTCCTCCTCATCATCCTCCTCCTCACAGTCCATCTCCTCCACGAAGTCATCATCGTCACTGAGGAAAGCGTCGTTCTCCTTGCGGAGATCCTCGCCCTCCTCCTCCATCTCGTCAGTATGGTGCTCAAGATCCTCAATCAGTCCATCCTGCTCTGCCACCTTCGTGCGGAGCTTCACGATAGTCTTCCTCAGCTGGGCCCTCTTCCTGAGAAGAGCAACCTTCTCCACCATCAGCTTCATCTCGTTCTCGCGAAGCTCAACGAGCGACTCGCGGTCGAAGTGGAGCTGAATCCTAGTGCGCAACAGATCATCCTGAGTGCACTGAAGTAAGATCTCCATGTCCATGATGTAGCTCCCAAACATCGGGTGGTAAGGTGAAGGAGTAGGGTGTCCATCACAGTTGCGCCTCCCGTAGAACCGGAACCGGGAGTCTACTAACTCCGCCTTGTGCTCCTCACAAAGTCGGGATAGCATCCTCTGTGTAGCGGTACAGAGACCGTCAACCCAGGTGGCCTCCTTGGTGGTGAAGATGAGTGTCCGGGAATTGGGAGACTTGATGTTCCTGCGAACTGACGATCTGATGAGCCAGCTCAGCCTTCCAACACCGTGAACATCAATCTGAGCTCCCTCAAACTCTGGAGCGGGGCGACCTAACAGCTTGGTCAACTCGAACAAGTCCCTCTCAAACGTCAGCTTGCTGTCCTTCTCCAGCTGAACGAACTCGGTCCAGTGGAGTGCCATCTACAGTTTTTAAGCAAAATTTTAAGTTAGTTAGATGACAAGTAAATCAAAATTTTAATATAATAGGGCAACAAGTGAGTCAAATTTTAAACTTAATGAGAGGTGTACAAAATTTTAGGGATACTAAGGAAAATGTAACAATTAATGAGAGTAAAATTTTGCATGAGTAAGAGGATTGGAGGTAAGCAATTTTCGAAAATACTTCATTCTTTTCTTTTTAGAAATTCATCTTTTTGTAACATTTGACAAACGACCATGCTAACTAAGGTTTCCTAAAGTCAGGATGGCTCTGATACCAAGTCTGTGGGGACCCCGGACTAGCTGTCCGAAATACCCGATTATGCTTAACACAACGATCCCGTGATCAGTCTGTCGTTGCACATAATCCGAATTGGATACCAAAGTTTACATCCATTGCAGTACCGAATAGAAAGTCTTACATAAATGGTCATTTAGACCAAGTTCTTACATAGGTGCCTTCATGGGCCAAACCAAATATATCAGCGGAAGCTACGGCGTAATCGACATCATATTCTAACGATGACGACCCGACAGGCAGCTGACTTGTGGAGATCCTTAGTTGGCGTAGAAGTCGCCATATTCCTGCTCTGCGTAGTGTTCCTCCTCGTAGTCTGGCTAGGACAATAGCCAGGGACGAAACCAATATGAGTACATTTGAATGTACTCGCAAACTATCCCAACATGAGTATGCACCAGTTTTATTTTAGTTGACAACTTTTCTTATTTAAAACATCTCTATATCTTTATTGAAAAAGGTAAGAAGAGCTTTATAACTATCTTTAAAGAAGTCACCTTTTTCATCTGTTTTTCCAAAACTTCTCCTCTTTCCCGACCATAGCCCGTCATGGTCCACTTTCATCCCACCACCTCATACCGATCCGTTGGTATAGGTGTAGGAAACATTCTCCACTCCATTTTTCTTTAAAAACTCAAAGCCTTTTTAAAACTTGCACAAGGTCTTAGGACAGTCTCCCAATTGTCCATATCCGAGGACTCGGCTATTCGAATAGTTTTTAACACTCTGCAGAGGTAGCACGCTTTTAACCCACATCCATCCGGCAACTCATCGTGTCTGCCACGTCTCGCCATACCAGTGTATGCGAAGTAAGCCGCCGGCCATAGCCTCTTATTTGCTCATGCTAGTATAGGATCCTTCCCATATGACACTTTCCATCGACACCCAGTCCGGTTTCCCGTCAGAAACCCTAAGTGTGAGGACTCATAGTTTTGTCCGGCGGTTTATGGTGGAACCTTCTATCCTCCCCACCAACTTGTGTGAGGACCCGGGTCAGGGGGTAGATCCTCGGACCATCCCCTCATGCATAACGGAGTCATCTCCGTCGATGAGGTATCCCATACTAATAAGAGCAAACTACATGACTACGCCTTTTCCCATATGTGGTAAATGTGGTCGCACAGGGTAGGATTGGTTTCCATAGTACTAGGACACTGTGCATTTTTCACAAACATCACCATTTTTCCACCTTTCCAACACAGCACCGACATCTCGTCGTTCCATAAACTCACAAGACATTTCAAAGGAGTTTTGAATAAACAACATTGTTTTCCCATCCTAAAGTTTTATATAAACTACGACATAGGGTGGCAAAATAATATCCATATATTTTTGAAATGGGTTTTGTAAATCTTGCTTTGAGAGTAAACATATTATGAAAGTAGATGCATATGTTGGTAGTGCAAGCTCAGAGAATAGCTTGCCTTGCTTGGCAAAGTGATCTTGCTCTTGTTCTTCAAATTCAGCAAACTCTCCTTCCTCGATATATCCGACAACGTTCTCGTCTAATTAACAAACAAACAATACAAACAATCACTAAGCTATACAAGCAATCACCTCAACATAACCATCATTAACATCACAATTGGCTACTGCACACATCAAACTACACAATTTGGTTTTTAAATAAATTGAATTAAACATTATTTAATTAAGTCCAAATTATGGCAGAAACTAGTTATTCATGTTTAATTCCACAACTTGAGTTCTGTTGGTCACAAAAATACAAATTAAAATTCTATGGAAAGCCACTGATGTGTAGAATACAACCCAATTTGAATTGGACCATTTGGAGTTACCAAACTCCCTACACATTGGATTGAATCCAGTAGCTTAATAATCAAGTTTTAGCTACCAATTAAATTATATTGTTCCAAAAATTAAACCCTTTTAGGGGTAACTAAACATGGATATATGTGAGCTAACAAAATTGGTCCTAACTCATTTGGATCAACCAATAAACATATTTGTCTGTTTTAGTCCAGAAGGGTTTATTTTAAAGTCAGCAATTAATATTGCTTAATTAATTCTACCAAAATTAGGGGAGCTAACACAAGGCAGTACTAAGCTAGCAAAATTGGTTTGGAATTATTTGGACTAGCAGAGTATCAGAAACAAACAAGTTTAGAATTTAAACCTTCTGTGGCATTTTCAATAATACTTTTTAACTATTTAATGAAATGACATGGGACCAATTGTGTTGGTTAAACACTTTCATAAGCTTTCCAGAACAGTTGAGTTTGATTTATTTGGATTCCTAAATCTCGAGATATTGAATTTCAAAGTTGATGCCAGTACTGTTTTTCCAGAGAAAAAGAAATAGAAATTCCCTCTCTTCTGGATAATGTTGAGATTTCTGACTAGTGGGGCCTACTGGTCAGTGACTCAGCGTGGACGTGGATTTGATTAAAATACTGACGGGTGGGGTCAGGCCGTCAGTGGCTCAACTACAGCGAAGCGTTACGCGGCCGTTGGATCTGGATCCAACGGTCCAAGATCAAAGGCAACGGCGGCGACCAAAAACTGGCGGCGCCGCCGCGCCGGCGGCACGGTGATGATCGGAGACTCACCTAGAGGGCTCGGAAGATCGCGGAGACGACGCAGATCGACGGCGGAGGCTCGGGGAAGGCGATGGTGCGAGCTGTGCTTGCTGGGGAAGGCTGGTTCGTCGGCGGTGAGGTCGCGCACTTCGTCGGCGTCGGGCAGCAACTTCGGCGGAGCGTCGGGGTCGCGTCCGTGCACTAAAAAGAGGGAAAAAGCTCTCTGGTGAGTGCGGTGTCCACAAGGAAGAGCGTAGAGGGGTCAGAGGGAAGAATGGGGAGGTGTGGCGAGGCGGTGGTGCTCGACCTCAACGGCGGCGTCGGGCACGGCCGTGCACTGCCCTCTGGCGGTGCACAGAGCAAATTGGAGCGAGGGAAAGCTTGGGAGGGAGGTGTGGTGTTCCAGAGAGGCCTCGGGGTGCTTTTTATAGGGCCAGGGCGGTCCACGATGGTCGGGGTCTACGGCGGCGGCCATGGCGCGTCCACGGTGATCAATTCGGCGATTACACGGCGACGGTGCAGAGACTCGTGGTGGCTTGGGGCTTAACGGGGTCCGGCAAGCTTCTAGAGTCATCTAGAAGAACGGTGCGTGTCGGGGAGCTAAGGGGTGGACGAATTTTGCCGGCGCCGTCCAAGTGCTCTACGGCGGTCAGCGGGGAACCACGGCGTAATGGCGACGGGAGGGGTGCCCGTTTTCTTCCCTGCGGGTGCAGAGAGGTGCAGGGGTGCAGAGGCGAGGGAGAGCGCGGCCAGGGGGGTCCTGGCGGCGAAGAAAACGGCGTCGACGGTGAAGGCGACACGGCGACGGTCGTCGGGTCTGAGGTCGATGACCTTTTTGCAGAAAACCCCTTCCTCCCTCTTTTCTTTTATTTTTCAGTTTTATTTCAATATCCAGAAGCTTTTCCTGGATTTATTTGAGGTACTTAAGTATTTTAGAAAATTCTGCAAATATTTGTGGGGCCTCCCCATAACATGTAGAAGCTCCACAAAAATTGGCATTGCCAAATAAAATGTTTGGCAACATTTTCTTTCATAGTACTTGTTTAAGGTAATTTGATTTATTTCTATTTGTTTTTATTTTAGAATTTTAAAACAAGTTCAAAAATAATATTTGAGATGGGAAAGTAGTAAGAACAAAAAGGGAGAGTGTTTACATTGCATCTCCACTGACTTTGATTTGAAAATAATTGAATTTGTCACTTTGAGATTTTTAAAGTGATAACTTGCTATTTTTATTTTCTTGCTTTTAATTTGGATTTTGGTTTCTTTATTTCTTATTAGTGTTTACTAGAGCAAACACTCACACAACCAGCAAGAACAACAACACAAGTAAGAAGAAGCAATTAACAGACAATAAACAACAAAAGTTTTTGTTGGTTCCCATTTTTGGAATAAAATTCTGGATAATAATTTTGGGATGTTACAGAACTTTTATGACTTGTCATGCTTTGATAGAATATTGTTCTTTAAGAAGTATGATGTATGTGGGTACGGGATTGCCGATGTGACACGGCATAGGTATTGAGTGACACGATACCGCCCAACATCCTTTATCCGGGGGTAAAAAGAAAGAGTATGATGTGGGAGTGAGAGAAACCATGCTAGCCTTACGAGGAGTGACCTAGCAACACAAATGAGTATTTCTTTCAACTATGTGTTTTAGGACATATAGCCGTCATAAAAAGTTACCATTAAAACATGACAATTGTGTGTACTTTATCTATAACATGATGATCACCGTAGATGAGAGAGAGAGAGGATTAAGTGAACCCATGAACCATGTCCATTGTTCCTATAAGAAACACACACTTGAGCTTGTCCTCTTGCTACATAGAGGATTGGGCTTTCTCTCTTTGAGAGCTTTCACTTGCTACTACCTTTGTCTTGTCCTCTTGCAAAGAAGAGGATTGGGACACTTTTACATCCATCAAACCAACCATCTTGTTCTCTAAACTTGTTTAGTGCATAATCAACTAAAACTTGTGACACTTTAGTTGTAGGGAATAGATAACTTTTCCTTCTTGCTCCTGCGGATCGATACCTTACTTCCACATTGAGAGGTGCTACAGTGATCCCTTGCTCTAGGGGGTTATCAAGTACTTTTCTGGCGCCGTTGCCGGGGAGCGTAGCGCTTAAGTTTCTATTCTTGTGTGCACTAGATTAAGCTTGGGGAGGTTCCTTTTATATCTTGCAATCATCTAAGCTTGGGGAGGCTCTTTCAAACTTGTTTGGTTGTGAGTTTTCTCATTAGTTTTATATATATCAAAAACCCATAAAAATTAGAAAATGGAAAACAACAAAGAAATTAGAGAGCTTTATGAAATTTATCTTGAGTTAGGACATGATGTGTTTGAGCAGAAAATTAAAAAATCTATGGAAAATGATTTGCATGATGGTAGCAATGTTGTTACTATAAATTCTTTGCACACTATTGCTAATGCTATGGTAAAGCCTAAGCTTGGGGAAGCTAGTTTTTATGAAAATGATATTTTTGGTTTCCCAGCTTTGAAGGAGAAAAATTGCTTTGATAATACTTTGTCTCCTATATGTGATAATTCTAAGGATGCTTGTGATATTCTAAATCCACCCGCTGAAAGTATTCCTTTTGAAATACCTATGGAAATCGTTGAAATGGTTATGGATGAACGTTATGCAGGGATGGAACAGTCCATCCACAAGATCACTTGTTGAAACTTACAGAACTTTGTGAGTTGTTTAAGCTTGCAGGTTTATCAAGAGAAGATTTCATGAGGAAATTATTTCCATTTTCACTTAAGGACAAAGCAAAGGAGTGGTATAGGATGCTGGATGACCGTCCTTCGAATTGGAAACATCTTGAATCTCTCTTTTACTCTAAATTTTGTCCTCTTCATGAAGTGCAACTAGCTAGGAGTTACATTTTCAATTTTTATCCTCATGATAGAGAAAGCATTGCTCAAGCTTGGGGAAGACTGAAAACATTAATACTCAAATGTCCTAACCATGAGCTTCCTAAGGAAATAATTGTTACTAATTTTATGCAAGACTTTCAGATCATTACAAGGATCATCTAGATGCGTGTTCAGGGGGTTCTTTCACAAGTAAGAAGGTTGAAGCTAAATGGGATCTTCCTGAAACAATTCAATGCAATAATGAAGATTGGGATAACGACAAAGGTAAAGAATCAGGTATAAACTATGAGCATGCTTGCGTTAAGTCTTTCGCTGAAACTGCTAGTTTTCATAAGCTTGGTGCTAAATTTGGTCTTGATTCTCAAATTATGGTTAATTGTTGTAAAACCTTTGCTTCTCATATGAATGTTCCTAAAGAAAATTGGGACAAGTATAACGGACCTTTTAAAGACACTTGCATGGAAAATAAAATTGCTATTAATGATTGCAATAAACATGCTCAAACTTCTGAAAATACTATTTCTTATAAGCATGTTAATTTTTGTGGAGCACTTAGACCTTGTGAAAAGAATCAAATCGAAGAAGAATATTGTATCCATCATAAGACTGAAAAAACTAGAATGTGGAGCAAGGCTCTACATGATCTTGGTGCAAAAGTTTGTGCCATATATCCTTTTGTTTGTGAACTTTGCTATAAAGAGGGGCATTTCAAATTTCAATGCTCAGCCTCTAATAAGGATATTGCGGGGGACCTTTGTGATAACATGATCACTCCTAATCAACATGATGAACTTACATTATTTTTGGGGTGTGAAGAGTTATCAAGAAAAACTTCTTCGTTAGATATGAGTGCTTTTGATATGAATAGCGTGTTACATGGATGTTATCTCTATTGTGTCAATAATTGCCATGCCAACACTTACATACAAAATATTATAAAAGATGGAACTACCTTACCAAAATATGAGAGGACTAATGTTTGTTTTACTCTTATTAATGGAAAAGAGAAAACGGTATCCTCCCCTAAGCATGTTGCTCCTATTATAGTTGTTGCTGATGAGTCTGAATTTGATGATGATCCTATGCCTGTTACTTATAGTAGTGATCATGATTGGGAAAAGCATAGTACTTTTGATATTGAAAATCTCTTTGGTACTAATTCCGAAAATGATCATGCTAATAATTACAATCATCCTCATGAAACTTGTCATAGTTATGGGGGATTACCCAAAACCATCCCTTTAATATACAACTTGTCTATCATGTTCGAGTCCTATATGGTAACCCATGCTATTATGATGAAACTAATAATGCTACTAGTGAACTCATTGATGATAATGAGGAGTGTTGCTTAAATGAGCTATATGATAATGCTTTAGATGATGGTTCTATGCTTATTGATAATCCTACATGTTTGGAAGTTGTTACTTCTCTATGTGAGGATAAAAATGATATACTTGCTGTTTGTGACAATACTCTCACCCATGAGAGTCCCACTTTGTTCCTGAATTCTCCTAATAACACCATAGAGGAGAAATTTGCTTATGTTGAGAAATACTTATGTGGTTTGCAATTATCTCTAGTTCCAAATCTTTGTTGCAACCATGATATTAAACTTGATATTGACCTCAACAACTATTTTGAAAGAGGGAAGCATGCTAATGAATTTCAAAATAAAATTAATGATCCTCTTTATGTTCCCAAATTATCTAGGTTGGAAGATTCTATGGTTATGTGGTTGAATACACTTCTACTACTTGCAACTATTATGAAAGAGGAGGTGATAAGAACCCCCTTTATGCTACTAATAATTATGGGCTGCAAGTAACTATTGCTAATATGCATTGGAAAACTTATATTCATTGTGATTCATTCATATACAAAATGCCAATGCATAGGAAGGAAGTTAGACTTCGTTGTTATTACCTTTGTGTTTTGTTTCTCTCTCTACCATGTTTCAACTTGACTATTATCTTCATTGGCTTGAGAGCAACATGGGACCCTGGTATAATGCATGGAACACTTCCCAAGGAAGAGGGGAACAACATTCAAGCTCCTTCATGAGCTTCATCTTCAATAAACAAAAAGTAAGAAGCCTAGCTATATGGCTATAAAGAAAGCGCTTTGCGGGAGGCAACCCGGTTATTTTTGTGTGTGATTTTTCTTTATGTCCTCTTGCTGTAACAAGAGATTTTGTGTCTAGTTAGTTTCTGGAGTTTTTAATAAAGTGCCAAGTTTTACCCATTTTGGTCTTGAAAAGTTGCTTATAGCGTTCGGAGATTTTATTCCTGCACAAGTCAGTGCACGGTATGATTTTAATTCTTATTCTGTAACTCCGAATGAGCCCATATTTGAACTGTAGTTGCAACTTTTCATCCTCTGTATGCATGAATGTTTTCGGAATTTTTCGAGAAAGTTTGGTAGGGTAGAAAAATACGTTTTGCTGCTGCTGTTTTTCTGGACAGATTCTGTCCCATTTTATTTGATGCATGCTTTGAGCTTTTAAGTTGAATCTTTTTGATCCAATTGAGTTTATGAGTAGGCATACAACATTATACACTTTCTGGACATGTCATATGAATTTTTGTTCAAGGATTATATGCAGCAAGGAACCTATTTGTTTATCACTATTAATGCACCCCACAGAAAAGAGATGGGAGAAACGGTGTTTTGAAGTTTTTTCACAGGGATTGGAGGAGATGCACCAAGAGCTATCCAAGGATGGTGAAGACCATAAGCTTGGGGATGTGAAGACAACCCCGCTGGACCTACACACTCTCGGTTTGCACACGTCCAAATTCTGTTTTTCGATCGAAACACTTTATCGCATAAACTTGGAGCGTCGTTTTTTGTTTTTGTTTGAGTCTTGAGAGACCACCACACTATCAATTATATATGAGAGAGCTACTGGAAATATGGGTTAAAATATGTTGGATGCTTTATAAGATTGGGAAAATGGATGTTTGAGTTGATTTTTAATGATACATATAGTTGCATGATTCATGAGCTTGTTTATGAGTAATAGTTTGCAAATCCTTTTTGAAGAGCTATCACTTATTCATGTTTTGGTGCTGATTGTTATTTTACTTGGTTTAACATGGATTAGTTAGTTCTATGGACACTCATGCATGCATCTAGATGGTCAACTTTCTCCCTTTTGCTAGCCTAAAAACTCCAACGAGCAAAAACTTGTTTCCAACACCTTCAACCAAAGTTATCCAGTGAGTTCTCCATATCTACCTATTGGCTTTATGCTATTCAGAGTATGTTCATCATGATATTTGTGTTATCTATACCTCTGAATGAAAATGATTATGTTATTGATTGCCATGGGAAAAGTTGGTTATATAGCTCTCACGAACTTGATGCACATTTTACTATCATTGCAATAAATAAAACATGACCCATTGTGATTAAGATTATGATGCTAGTGGCCTGATAAATGTTTGAGGTTGGAAGTTAGCCCATATGTGCTGTCACATGCAAAGCTTTCAACATGCTCCTTCATCTCATTTAGTTGATATCATGTATTTTTGTTTATGGATGCCTATCATGGTGAAATGAGGTGGAAATGAAGTAGTTCAAATGAGTTTGTATAAATGGTTAGAGAGACGCCTGGGCCGCTAATCTAAGCCATGCATTATTCATGGTGGAAATTTACTTACATGCTATGGTGAATTATCTATGACACACCTTACAATAAAAAGCTATTTCAATGGTAAATAAAAAGGGTGTTGAGGTTTTTCATCTTGTCTGTTTGTCTTGTCATTTTGATATGGGCTTGTTCCATATCCTGGGACAAGAGGTACCCCAGTTGACGCTCTTGATGATACTATTATTACTTATAATGATATATAACTTGAACTTGCTTTGTTTCCTAAGTTGAGTAATCATGGTGTAGGTACTTGTATTCAAGGGGCATGAGACATCCAACATTTACTTTGTCAAGCACACTACTCATATTTGCTCTCACATTAAACTATAATCATTCAAGATGCTATGATAGGGGAATGAGAGCTTGACACCAAGTATTACCACATTGCAATCATTAACTTAAGTAGGAGAGTTTGGAGGTTAGATGAAACTTATGCATGCTTTACCTCTACTCACTTATTCATCTTTCCAAAGTGTCCACCAAACATATTCAGATTTTCATCATCACTCTATGACCAATGTAGGATGTCCATACTTATCATTATGCATACATGTGGTCCATACTACTATCTGTTATGTTACACTTTGTGAACTATCATTGAACATCCTTACATTGAATATTTGATATCACTTCATAAACTATTTGCATATTGCTACTTCTTTGAAGAATGAATCATTTGACTATATGCAGCAATAGTAATCATCTTTGATATTCATTGCTAAGTATTAAATTGCAAAGTCCATGTTAGTTTTATCATCTTCATACTCGAGGACGAGCATGGATTAAGCTTGGGGATGTTGATGCATGTAAAATGTATACATGAGCTTTGCACTTTAATTGCTTATATTCCAATCATATTTGCATCATACAAGGGTTATATCAATCTTATATTTACTAATTGGAGGCACCGTAGGAGTCACCACGTTAATCCTGGAGTTTAGAGAATTATGTCCATCGGATCAATCAATAATTGATGTAGAGCCGTCAGATGGAGGCTTGCCTCTCGCACCCGCACGTCTCTTTAATTCCGATCTGGTGGAGACGATCGCGAGTTCGATCCAAAATACGTGCACGCTCATCTTCTAATTAATTGATGTTTACGAAAATACAAGATACCTCTCGCCGCGTGCGTTCGGCGCAGGCACCAACGAAAACTGTTGAAGCACATCTTCTGAACTCCGTGATTGCGGCGTCCTGGCCGTAACAACGATCGATCTAGCGAGATGATGAGACTCTCCTTCCGGCCGAGTGGCCGACAGCTTCTCCAAGGCTCCTGATTGATTGCTGCATCCACTCACGGTATAATCTTGATTATTAAATTGCATGCATGGTATACACCACGATCCGGTGATTAATTTGCAAATCACTCCTTACGACTTGATCTTATCTCATCATGGTGGCATTGAGTAGATTGTAGTCAGCAATTAATTCTCTTTGTAGTAACCAGTGTCGTATGTAATTTTAATTTTATGGTTTCTGTATTGCATGCAATCCAACTGAAAAGTATACGTTTTGCATCGACGCAGATGTATCATGCAAGGTCTTTCCAACCACAAAACATGTATTCCCTCGGTATAAAAAATGATGTCGCAAATTTGATGTATCTATACATATTTTAGTGTTATATACATTAATTTTAGTGACTTTTTTTCCAGACAGAACAAGTATATAAACGCAATCAGTTCAAGTGTCTGCTGCATCTCTGGCCGCCGACCGCCCCTTGGTTTCTATGGATGAGCCGCGCCGCAATAAGCTAGCCTTCTATCGCATCTGGCTTCTATCGGTGAGTGCGACCACGGCCACACAGGCTGCTGCCGTTGGCGCCCAAATGATGAAGCCCTGCCATCGAGCTGCAGTCATGCCACCAGAATTCCTCACGAGCGGAACTACTCTTCTTGATCCGATGCATCATACATCCTCACGAGCGGAACTACTCTTCTTGATCCGATGCATCATGCATGGTCGACTATAAACTCAATCAGGCTGGTACATACCCTTACTCTAGAATCCTCCTAACATGCGAATTCTACCTAGCACATAATTCTGCATTCATATTTCTTAATTAACTCTAGGTTGGTTAGTGATCGGTCTGTCAAAATTAATAAATCATTTGATCTATCTAATAGTATATCTGATTCAAATTAATCCTTATTTGTAGTTTATAGTATAATCATGATATTAAATTATTTGGCCTAGAGCTACGTTGGCATACGAACGTGGATAATCCCATCTCATGGCTGTCTAACTCGGTTTTAAATAGTAAAATAGAGCAGAAGGTTAATATGCTTTATTAATCAGATAAGAAAGGCTAATATTTTTCATGGCCGTGCTCAATATTTTTTTCCAGTGAAACAAATGACGGAACACACCACCACTATCTAAACATATAAGTGAGAATGTGATCTAGACTTATCCAACTAATCCCACGTCCTTAATTACTAATCGAATACTAAATCAATTCGTGGTCTAAAAATAAAAAATAACTGAAATAATTATAATCTTAATTTTTATGTCTGCATAATAGATACCAACTCCAGTTTAAAAGATAATGACATTTTGGACATCGACATGGTTTTATAAATGAAGACTCTGATAACTAATGCCTACTGTAATATTCTTATAAGACAAAATAAATAAATCATATTTTAAAAGAAACATTTAGGGTAGTTCAAATATACAATTCCATCTATCATTCTAAATATATGACACAATAAAAGTGCTCAAAGGTTATAAGCAAAACTATCTTATTATGAAACAGAGGCATCCTGAGCAAATACTGCACATACTCCCATAATTAATAGCTAATGAACCTATGCAACCTTAGAAAATGTGTGCTTACAATGGGAATACTTGCATGTTTCTTCATATAGTACAATTTCATAAGCATATCACTATCTAATTACATTTTTCTCTATCAATAACTACTCCCTTATAATAATTTTATGTTTGGGTACTTATAAGCCTTATAAAAAATTATGTATCTCACAAAAAATAGCGAGCATGTGCATGCATTGTTCTTGCATATATGAAATTATGTTTTTGTAACATGTTCCATAAAACAAATTGAGGACCCTCCAACCACTAAAATTAGTCTATGAAACGTTTAGAAAAATCGAAAACCTGCATATCATATCCTCTGAATGTGGTACAATTGATATAAACGAATCTCACAAGTAAGTAATAACATTGTTTGATAAGTAATTCTTATAAAGCAATAGAATTAAAAATAATACATATAGTTGCAACTTATTTAAAATGCATACATCAGATGTTTATAAATAAAAATGGATACATGATTATTTAGCAATGAAAAACAAGATTCAAAGTAGTGATCCTAATTAAAATAGAAAGATCTATGTTCTAAAGATATTTCAAATTCTACAAACTTACATGCACAATCAAATAGCTTAACTCTTCATTGTCAATTCTTCTAACATTCGCTAGGCCGTGCAGATGCACGGGTTGACGGACTAGTGTTTTATAATGATTTTGGGAATATTTCATAGTTTTCCCATTTATTTGGAATTAACCCTGTTTTTCCAGAAAACGTCTTTTTAGTGTTTCAGACTTTCCGGGAGGTTCGGGACTCCAAAAAGGGCAAGGTCAAAGAGCACGGTTCAGAATTTTCGAGACGAACGCAATGGGCTTAAATTGAAGACCAGAAGCCCAACAGACTGCAAATGGGAGGGCCCCACGCGGCCAAAAGTACATGGCCGCGTGGGCCTGTCTCGTTTCCCCCTTGGAGCTCCGTTGCCGTCGATTTTTCTTCCACCGACTCCGTCTTGACCTAAAAACGTCTATAAAAAGGTCCCCTGGCGTTTCACGAAAGGAGGCGGCGGAGAAAACACGAAACCATGAAACAGAGAGACAGAAGGCTGCCGCCGGAGAAGATCGGAGGGGGGAAACACCGCCGGAATCGCCTCCAGAGGGCTCCACCCCCCTCCGGCGTGTTCATCATCAACACCTACAGCAAGAACTTCTCCACCATCATCACCATGATGAAGGGGGAGTAGTCCACCCCATGGACTAGGGTTTGTGGTGGTAACTTATGTATCTCTCCTCTCTCTTGAGCTTCACTAATTAGTACCGTATGAGCTGCTATACATGATTACGGTCATCTATGTAATACCTGTGTGGTGAATATTGTGGTATGAGATGATTTGTTATGCATTTATTGTTGTGTTGGAACTTTTATGACTTGTCATGCTTTGATAGAATATTGTTCTTTAAGAAGTATGATGTATGTGGGTACGGGATTGCCGATGTGACACGGCTTAGGTATTGAGTGACACGATACCGCCCAACATCCTTTATCCGGGGGTAAAAAGAAAGAGTATGATGTGGGAGTGAGAGAAACCACGCTAGCCTTACGAGGGGTGACCTAGCAACACAAATGAGTATTTCTTTCAACTATGTGTTTTAGGACATATAGCCGTCATAAAAAGTTACCATTAAAACATGACAATTGTGTGTACTTTATCTATAACATGATGATCACCGTAGATGAGAGAGAGAGAGGATTAAGTGAACCCATGAACCATGTCCATTGTTCCTATAAGAAACACACACTTGAGCTTGTCCTCTTGCTACATAGAGGATTGGGCTTTCTCTCTTTGAGAGCTTTCACTTGCTACTACCTTTGTCTTGTCCTCTTGCAAAGAAGAGGATTGGGACACTTTTACATCCATCAAACCAACCATCTTGTTCTCTAAACTTGTTTAGTGCATAATCAACTAAAACTTGTGACACTTTAGTTGTAGGGAATAGATAACTTTTCCTTCTTGCTCCTGCGGATCGATACCTTACTTCCACATTGAGAGGTGCTACAGTGATCCCTTGCTCTTGGGGGTTATCACCTGCCTATATGAAGATAGCCCGAGCCTAGCTGCACCACACTCTCCTCCCCCCAGCTTCGGATCGTCCAAAAATTTCCCAGTACCCGAAGCCCCAATCCCAGTCCGCCATGGCCGTGCCCACCGAGCTCGTGTGCGTCGCGTCCGTAGCCTCGCTGCCGCTCTAGAGCCCCTGGCCAAGCACGGCGTAGCCCCTGGGCCTCGCTACGCTCGTCGACGAGCTCATCCGCTCAGATAGACGGCGTTGGTGATGATCTCACCGTGAGGAGCCGCCATGGCCGTACCGCGCAGCTCGCGGGCGCCGTGCGCAGAAGCTGCCCCCGCCAGCAAGGAGTTCTCCACGGGTGCGGTGCCGGTCGGAGTCCCCGCCGCGGTCACTGGCGCGCCTCGCCGAGCCAAGCAGCGCAGGCGCCCGAGCCGCGCACCACAGCTCCCGTGCGTGCTCGCGAGGAGGCGAGGACGTCGGCCACGCCCCCGTCGCCGGAGCCGCCTCCCCGGCCGCGGTGCACCGCCGCTGCTCCGTCCCCACCGTCTCCGGCGCTCCGGCCATCCCAGCAGCCCGCGCCGGCGACCGCCGGCCAGCTCCCGTGCGTGCTGCACGCGAGAGCAAGCTAGCAGAAGCTAGCTAGGGAGATGAACAGTCAACTGATCAACGCATTTCAAGTATTACGTTTTCTCCAAGCTAAGGCGTATTTCCGTGCTTTGCGCTTTCCAGTGCTGGAAGCGTATTTTCCGGAACTGCGCAACCAGCTCAGCTTTAGGCGGCGGCTAACTATCCACCGCGCGCGCGCGTCGGATAGCTAACTTTCGCACAGCCGTATCTTTGGATCCGTAGCTCCGTTTGAGGTGAATCAAATTTGTAAATTCTTAGTTTGAAAAGCTCTATCCAGTAGGGTAGTTTTTACATTTTTGTAAAATACTTATATGATCAACACCTTTGTGTGCATGCGTAGGTATTCCGCGGTACCGGCAAACCAAGACCTAACCCGCGACGTGTCCGTGACCCTCCAAGCCAAACGATGTCGATCTTCGGAGGCAAGCTAAACCCTTGCTATGAGCAGTCCCTGAATGTTGTTTGTTTATTTGTTGATTGCCATACCGAGTGTTATATTTTCTGTCTGTACCCTGTTTTATTATTGCATGTCTGTTGTTATTCTTGTTTAATATGTTGCTTCGATTATTGCTCCTGCCATGTCATATTCATCATCCATGTATGCATTAGAATGATGTGTGAATTATCTGTGCGCCTCGCACCTGCGTGGCTTTGTCGAACCCTCTAAACAACTATAAAACATGTGTCCCTATGATTGTTTGATTCTTCTTCTTCTTCGCCGAGATGAGGAGCGGACGAATCTCGTCTTATGATCCTCGAAGTTGGGGGCATTTGCCAAAAGAGTCATTTGCTTCTTATCCCTCCATCAAATATGGTTGGCGTAAGCCACCCGGACTGCGACGCTTGGGAGCTGACTTTCCATTTGGTTCTTTTTGCCAAGATTGCTGACACCACGTCAGGTTAATCCTCGAGTGGAATGGATGCTTTCTTTCTTATGATTGCTTTTCGGTTCATTGTGTTGGAGGCTACATGCCTCACCAACTTTGTAATTAATCTGCGAGGGCGCTGGCTGGAGGAACCGCCACAGTCGTCCGATCAAACCAACTAAGCTATATTTTGTAGTTGATCTGTGGTGGCGCTTGTTGGCGGGATCGCCACGATAGTCACCCGGTCGACGCTAACCAACTTGTTGATCTGTGGTGGCGCTTCTTGGCGGGATCGCCATGATAGTCACCCGGTCGACGCAAACCGACTAAACCATAATTCGTAATTGATCTGTGGTGACGCCGGCTGGAGGAACCGCCATAGTCACGCAGTTAATACAAACAAACTATTGCTTGAATCATGATGTTGCTAATGTCCTGTTGTTTGATGATTCATAATTATGATATTGTGATTGTTGTGTTGGACTAACCCCTGTGTTTGGACTTGTTGTGATGAAACTGGATTAAATTGAAACACCCCTCCAAACTTCGATAGGGTCAGTCCATAGTGCCACTAATCTGAACATCGAAAGCACTACCACTGTCGCTCATATGGGCGGGCCTTGACCTACGTAATCCTATTGAGCCTCCTTTGATGCCACCCTTTTGGCAAGTCTAGTCGGTTACCATAGTTGGTCGGGGCTAGTCTTGCGAAGGTTCCGGAGCTAGGCGCCGCTCATGGGTTGGGGACGTGCCGGATTCACTTCTACATAAGGCATATAGTTATGTCGGTGGCTATATAGGGAGTATCTTGATGGCGTGAACGGTTGAGTGAGTGTATCAGACCATCTTAAGGACGTGATCCTAAAGTACCGGTTGTTAATGATCCACTTAGATAAGTGAAGTATTGCAACCTCTCGAGAGTGTAAATCTGGATATCTAGCCTAGTTCCAAGGTTATGGAACAACAGTTCAGTGTCGGTCACACTATTGCCTTTGTCGAGTCAGAGGTTCAACATAAGTTCTGTTTGAAAGAAAGATGAACAACCTGATTTCACTAAATGAACAATAAGTTGATGCAGGGAATGCTACTTGAGATGTGATTGTGAACCAGGTTTAGGGATGGCGGTGTGATGCGTTGGGGAGCCTATAGTTAGGCCAGAGCCCACATCAACCGTGCGTGCCCAGAGTGAAATGATGAGGCCAGTGGGCCTAGCAGTGATCACAGGTGCTGTTGTGTATTATTTGGTACCCACTTGGTACACCGTTTTCTCGTCACAGGTAAGCCCTTTGTATGATTGCCGGTGCATGATCCAACCCCACCTGGCTTGGACTCTGTACTGGTGATACCCCCTTTGCTTGCTTATGACATGTTTGGTTGTCAATGCCATGCTACTTTTATGTCATGTATCTAGAGTACACTTGCCATGTTGTAGGAGTTATTTCCAATATATATCTTGCTGCATGATTGTTGGATTGTTTGTAGTGAGTGGCGATTCTTGCTGAGTGCATACAAATGTACTCACGGGCCTTGTAATTGTGGCCAGATTTTGGCGAGGACTCAACCTCCACCTTAGCAAGGACAAGGAGCAGAAGCGTGCTAGGATCAGTAGCCCAGCCAGATACCTGTGGAGTGGAGCCGCTCCAAGCCGTTGCCTCATTTATGTCTTCCGCTGCCAGTTAAAAACTCTGAGTTGGGCCAGGCTTGGCATGATATTTTGTAATGCCTCGATGGCCTTGTAAACCTTTTGTAGCATTTTGTGCCTGATTGTGTAATGATATCCGCTATGTTGCATTGTCGTAACGTGCGGCCAGATATCTTGGGCTGGCGCACGGGGCGACCGCCTCTCTGGAAATATGTGCCAGAGCGGGGTGCCACATAGGGCTTGTACATTGGCAATGCTTGAACACCATGCGTTGGTATCAAGATTGAAAGAAGAAGATAAAGTGATGACCCAAGTAATATTCAAGGTGTGATCCACACAAATGGTCATCTAGAGTTGAGCTTATTGCAAGCATGGCTTGGAAAAGAAGATTGAGTGAACATTCATGTTTATCTCCAAGCCATCATCTATATCAAGAGAAGAAGATGAAGTGCAAGTGGATACATGAAGACGGAGCTAAGCGAGGCTCTCCCATTATGGTGTAGAGTATTTGGAGAAGTCTTCATCAAGCATGTGCTAGCAAACGCAATCAAGAAAGGTGTTCCAACTTGAGGGAGTCAAGATCGTCATCATCTAGCTCAAGTGGAATGCGCAAGGCAAAGGTATAATCTTGATAGAGTTTCTATTTTACCGGTCTGTTGGTGTTAGTGTGAGACCGGGTTATAGGATAGGCGACGTACTATCAAGAGGGGCTCTCAAGTGAGTAACTTGATCGCATCTTTGTGGAGAGCTCAAACCTTTGAATAGTTGGCATATCATCTTTCTTGGTTCTTATTTGGCTTTTATCCATGTGAGAATTTAGAACTTGAGTTCATCTCCATACCAAGCTCTACTTCATCAAAAACGGATTTCATATGCATATCGTGTTGCGTTTTTTATGTTGGAGGTTTTACCGGATTATCTTTTCTAGAGAGGTCAAACTCTCCTTGTGGTTTCCTCCTCACATGATGGACTATGATGTGTATATGCATGATCTTGTAGGGCTTGTGATTATCTTCGAAACAAGCCCAAGATCATAGAAAACGAAGTCTTGATGAAAAACTTGTTGGTTTCTTGGTGATGGAGGATTTACCGGTTGTTTTTTAATAGAAAGGTTTTACCTTTCATCATTTGGTTTTATCCTCCCTTGTTGGACTATGATGTTTCTCTGCATGATCTTGAAGAGCTCTTCGTTGCGATTCCAACGAGCCCAAGATCATCGAAAACGGAGTCCGGATGTAAAAGTTATTGCCGTTTGGTTTTGCTGTTTCTACCAAAACCGGAATTTCCGGGGGGGGAGGGGGCGGAATATCCGGGGTCGGGGGCCGGATATTCCGGCCCTAAAAATTGTTTTTAGCTTTTTCGTGCCCCGAGGGCAAGCCTCTGTCCAAACCGGACATTTGGGCCGGATATTTTGAAGGGGGGCCGGATATTCCGGCCCTAGTGGTTGTAACGGCTATATTTTAGTGAGGGGGTATATATACACATCCCCTTCTTCAACCTACAGTGAAGCTCGTTTTTCTCTCTCTACCCCACCATTGTTGACCTTGGAAAACTTGCCCTCTCCCAATTCCTCCCATGATTGTTGCATACCTTTGAGAGATTTGAGAGAGGAGATCTAGATCTACAATTCCAGCAATCCATCCCTCCTCTAAGTGAGGGGAACCTAGTAGATCTTGATCTTGGAGTTCCATTTGTTGAGTTCTTCTTTGTTCTTCCTCGCTTCTCCCCCATAAGCATTAGTTGTTTTTGGTGGGATTTGAGAGTGAAGGATTTGAGCACTTGTGCTTTTGCCATTGCTTTTGTGCATCGGTTTGTGCTCTCTACTAGGATTCGTGGAAGTGAAAGTTTGTGAGCTTGTGTAACAGCCCAAAATTAGTAAACCTAAAAATGGGTGCTAATTTTTCACTTTTATGTCAATTGCATCATGGCATCCTTAATTAAAAATGCTCAAGCAGTTATAACTTTGAAAAACCTCAAATATGAATTGCTTCTGTCACAAATTCAAAGCAAAGAGAGTTTTCAAACTTGCAAACAAAAACACTTTGACATCTTATATTTGTCAAGGAAGTTCCAAAAGTTCCAAATATAATTCTGACAAACTATTTTGATTTGTGAAATAAAATAAAAGGAGAGAAACTCAAATTGCCTGTGAGCAATTCCCATTTTATTTTCCTACCAAATGAGTTTCAAATAATATGGAAAAATTAGGGGAGCCTCATAGTAATATAAAGAGGCTACACAAAAATTTGCACAATTTTTGGAAATGTTTAAGTGCCCCAAATAATTCAATTACAGCTGCTGTACTTTTTCCCAGAACAGAGGAGGACTTGTTTGTGATGGAATTAAAACATCCAGGGGGTTATCTGCAAAGCGACATCGTCTCTCTCCTCCAGCACACTGGCGCCATCCTGCTGTCGCCGTGTCGCTCCCGTGCGTCGCACCGCTCCAGGGCCCCCTCCTCTGCCTATTCCTTACTCGAGGAGCAAGCCGCCGAGCCGCACCTGCTACTCTCCCTCGCGTACCTGCTCCCTGCTCCCCATTCTTCTTTCCCCACCACGGCCGAGCCGCCATGGCCGTCGCCGACGCATCGCCACCGCTGCGGGCTTCCCCGAGACGAGCCGAGACCACCACGACGTCCGCCTCGCCGTGCTGCTCATCCCCGCCAAAGGAATCGCTCGGGAAGGCACGAAATCGATGACGCCATGCTAGTTTCCCCGCCGCCGGCCGCCGCACGTCGAGCACCATTGCCGCCGTCCTCGACCTCCTCACAGTCCAGCGAGAGTACCCACGCGACGAGGGTGAGCACCGTTGCCGATTCCCTCTCTCCCCAATGTCTTTTTGGTCCTGCACGCGGCACTGCGTTCCCGTGCCGAGCATGCCGCCATGGCCAAGCTCGAGCACGACCGAACCTGACGCTCGAAGCGTAGATGGATGTTCAGTGTCGTCAGTTAACCAGGAGTTTTTGTAACAAAAGCAAACGATTCAGTATACTAGCACTAGCACAGCACTAGCCCAGTGGCAGAAGCCACGCTGCATCACCGCGAGAGGTCTCTGGTTCGAATCCCCTGCGCCGCACCTTTTCTTCCTTTTTGCTGTTCTTCACTGAGAGACACGGTCGGATAATCCGATTCCGGTGAAAATCGGAATATCCGAGTTAGTCCAGTACCGATGGACTTTAGGTCCTTAGTGGAATTTCAGGCCCCCTGTAGCAATCGGATATTCCGAGTTAAAAAAATCCGGATAATCCGAAAATGTTCAGTACGCAAACTTCTAAAATCCATAACTTTTGCGTTGTTTATCCAAAATTTGCAATTGAGGTATCAAAATGTTCAGAAGAATGAAACCTAACCAAAAGTAGAACTCACCCATGCAAATGAATCTGTTAAATTGTGAAAATAATTGAAATACACATTTGTCCGTAAAATGGGCAAATTTGGGAAAATTCATAACTTCCTAAATATTGTTCCGAAAATGCAAACTTGGTCTCTAAATGACCAGGAGAACAAAACCTATGTGTTGACATCAAATTCTTGTTCAATAAATATTTTAAATGACTGTTTTCCTGTACCGTATGAAAATGGCAGAAAATAAATTGTTTCTGGAAAATTCATAACTTATTAAATTTTGCTCCAAAAATTAAGTGTGTTATACCAAAATGTTCAGAAAAACATGAATCATCCAGAATCATCGTCATCATGCATATTTGATCACCATTACAATACTGTGCTTCTAGTAGTAGTAGAATCACTAAGATAAATGTGAGGGTAGTCCAAATAATGCTTAATTATTTGGGACACTCATTTAACTTGATGATCATGTCTAGGATCTCCTAGTTGCATTAAAGTGTCATATCATCATTTCTGTATGCATTGCACAATTGCCATGTGTTGATTGTTGTTTCTGCTTTCCGGTGTTGTTTGCTCTCCGGTAGATCACGAGTTCGGAGTTGAGCATCATTACTCCGACGAGCAGTTTGACTCCTCCGCTCAACAAGGCAAGCGTAATCCCCCCTCTGAGCATGTCTTATCCTATTTTCCGCAAATATTTTCTCCACTATAATATTGCATGCGGTTCTAAATGTCTTTTTGCTTGGATTAGAGTATCCTATAGAATGCATTAAGATTCCGATGCCAATGCCTGTTTTCCCCTCCTATTACCATAGGTTTGCATTGTTGGCCTGATATAATTACTATGCTATGAAAATGCTTAGCCATGCTTAGTTAAATGCCTAGTGGTACTATGGTGGTACATGCTGGAAACAGGTGTTGACTTGTGACAGCGATGTTGATGGTGGAGAATGGTTGTGATGGATAAGAAAATGCTAAAAGGTGGGGATGAGAGGCCACATGGGATGTGGTGGGTTGTCTCGTTCTCACCGCCTAGGTGCGAGTTCTGGACCTCTTGAACCAAGTTGAGCGTGCAACCATGCGTGGGCTATATGGAACCCCCATCGACCGACTAACCTGTGGCGGACTAGCCGAGGGTCCTCTAGTTTGGCTTTCCATTTGCGCGTGCGTTGAGATGGTGGCCAAGACTGGGATGAGGATGGTGGTGTTAGGAAAATAAGTGGCTGCGGGACAGGGTGACTGGAGGAGACACCAAACCCGTCCTACCGCCACTGATGATCCTTGGATAGTCTTAAGCAAGGTAAAGGTTGTAGCCGTTTCACACTCAGCCGGCTTTCCCCGGAAGAGAGCTAATGTCTGGCAATGAGTCTGGCGGTACGCGTGGCGAAGGAGCTGGGGCCCCTCGGGACTCCGGGGACTTCCACTTTGTACACCCCTACAGGGATAAATCTTTTCGAAAAGCCGTGTCCACGGTTATGGACGACTTGGGAATGGACGCTGATCATAGAATAACTTTAACGGAATGATTAAAAACTGAGTACTAGAGGTACTACTTCACGAATGCAAGGTTGACTTCCTCGAGGGTGATTCGGGGAGGTGCCTTTGATGAACAGGTACAATGGTGATGATGGTTGATGATGAGAAAGGTGATACGAGAAAAGAGTTACTTCTTACCCCTCTTTGAAAATACTCTGATTAGTCGGTGCCATGGAGTTGTGTTTTATAAATAAAATCAGCTTTATGCAAAACAGCCATAAAACCTTTGAAAGCCAATCATCGAGCATATATTAGCTCTTAATCTTGCGAGTTCGTCGAACTCAACGTCGTTTGCTTATTTTCAGGAGAGGACTTCACCGACCTCGAAGGTGGGTTCTTTGTGGACGTCGACGAGTAGTCTGGGTTCCCAGGTGGCAGCTTGGGACATCTCGGAATAGCTGGCGCTGTGATGTTTAATTGTAGGCCTCTTAGGCCCTAATTTGGTTCTTGTTGTTTAGAACAACGCCCTTCGCTTCCGCTTGATGAAATGTTGGGTCGGTGACCCCTGTTTGTAATTTTTGCTATCTTTCTCTATTATAAGAGTTGAACTATTATGATTTGTGTCGTAGAGTCTGTGATGTGCCAGTTGTTCCACAAGTCTTGATCTCTCTATTATGCTTTGATAGTGTGTCTGGTGGTATCGGATAACCGGAGACACAGTATCACTGTATAGCAGTCGGGTCGGGGCGCTACAGCTTGTTACTCTTGGATCTTTGGATCCTAGACGCCTTTTGTGGTGTTTGAGACCTTTTGTGGTCACTTGGGAGCTCTCAATCCTTTTGTGGGTTGTGCCTCAAGATTGTTGTAAAGGCTCCAGATTCCGTCTTGAAGGATTCCGATTGTGAAAGGTGAACCGAGCTTTTGGGGAAGGTTCATCGGAGAATAGGGTGAGTCCATTTGTGGCGTTTGAGTTTGAAACTCACACCCCTCCAACGAGACGTACTATCCTAAAAGGGAGGAACTCGGAATACATCATTGTCTCCACGTGATTCGGTTATTTCTATACCCGAGCTCTTTACTTATGCACTTTACATTGTGATAGACTTCGTGCTTGAAGTCTTATATATTGCTATCACTTTGTTGCTTGTCTTGCTTAGGATAAGTTGTTGGTGCACATAGGTGAGCCTAGTATATTTAGGTTGTTGCCTTGTTAATTTAAACACCTAGTTTTATTCCGCAATTATCAAGCCTAAACCAGAAAAGTTTTAAATCGCCTATTCACCCCCACTCTAGGCGACATCCTTGTCCTTTCAATTGGTATCAGAGCCTGGGCTCTCTTTTTTGGGCTTTACCGCCTAGAGAGTAAAGATGTCGGTTAGAGAATTAGTGCACGATCCCACTTTCATATTCGATGGCACAAATTATGATGTTTGGAAAATTCGCATGCTTAATATTTTTAGGGCCATGGGTCCAAATTATATCAAGAGTATTGTAGATATGGGTTTTTCTCATCCAATGGATTCCCAAGAATTATCTATAGAGGTTGAGGAAAACTCTTATCTCGATACTCTAGTTTCTGATGGTCTTATATGTGTTTTGAGTGATATAGTTCTTGCATCAATCATGCCTTTTCGGAACGCTCATGAGCTATGGACCAAGATTCAAGATAAATATGAAGTGTCCAACATTATTGAGGATGATTGTTCTTCCTCCACCTCCGGCCGTGATGAGTTCACAACTTTTTCCACTCCACCAACATGTGATTTGTCACAAGGTAATGATATGGTGAGTGGTGATAGAAATTGCTTTGTTGATAGTGCATATTATATTGACTATACCTCATCTCAATCTCATTGCAATGTTCTATCTTTGGACTTAAACACTTCTAGCACTCCAAATGTCTTACATGCTAGTGTTGCTAGTCCTTGCATATCATGTAATAGTTGCTTAACTAAATCTTATGATGATATGCTCTCTATGTCTTGTTATCATGAAAATAATGCTTCCATATCCTCTAGTACTTGTTTGGCTAACAATGTAGAGAAATCCCAACATTTGTTGAAACAAGACATGGACCTCAATGGTGCTTCAAGTAAATCTTCATCATTATCATCCATTTCTCACTTTTGCCTTATGGCTAGGGATTCAAAGGTATCTTCACCTTTGGAACCTTCTACATCTTGTGATGATGAGGATGAGGACTATTATGGATTAAAAGAGAATGATATTGACTCCTTAAAGGAGAAGAGTGAGATGGTTTTTAGTGCTCTCCCTAAAGATAGTAAAGCTTGCTCTTACGTATGTGAAATTTTGACTTTTCCTATTAAGTGCAAGGATATCATTGAAGAAAAGGGAAGGATTGAAAGAGAGGATGCTATGGAAAAAGCATCCTTAGAAAATGCTCTTGAGAAAGAGCATGAGCTTCGAGTGTCTCTTGAGGAGAAACTTGAATCTCTTGATGAAACAAATGATCTAATTATTGCTAAAATCATTAACGAAAGAGATCATGCTCATGCTAAATATAAAGTGCTTAAAAAGGAAAAGGTTGAATTTGGTGTTGGCAATGCTAGACTAATTGAGGATATATAGAGACTTGACAAAGCTCATAAGGCTTTGGAAAGTGAACACTCTCTCCTTACCAAGTCTCATGATCAACTCCAAACTCAACTATCTAAAAATGATGTGCCTAGTACCTCTACTCCCTCATGTGATCATGCTAATATTATTGAGGAAAATGCTAGGTTGAATGATGAGCTTGCCAAGTTGTCTTCTTCTATTTCTAATGTTAATGATGCTTGTGCTACTAACTCCACCTCTCGTGAAGCATCTATTTTGAAGGAGAATGTTGAGCTAAGGGCTCAACTTGAGTTCCTAACTAGAAAGTATGAGAAATTGGAAGAAAGTCATGAAAAGCTCTCTAGCTCTAATGAGGATCTTCTAGCATCCCATGCCAAGATAAAGTTATCTCATGAGGCTATCACTACAAAGGTAACATCTTGTGAGCCTCATGTGGACAATGGCACTACCTCTACTCTAAATGCTTTATTGCCATGTGCTAGTCCTTGTGATTCATCCACTCACAATATTGCTACATCTTGTGATGAATTACTTTCCATGCCTTGTTGCTCTAACAATGAAGCATCTACTTCCTCTAGTGTTTGTGTTGATACTAACCATGTAGAGGAATTAAAAGAGCTCAAGGCCCAAGTCGCTTCTTTGAAGAAAGACTTGAAAAAGCGTCATGTCGGGAGGTCCACACTTGACAATGTGTTGAGTGTTCAAAGACGCCCCAATGACAAGAGTGGACTTGGATTCAACTCCAATAACAAGAACAAGTCCAAGTCTATCAAGAAGAAAAAGGGCCAAGAACAAGTTAAGGATTCGACCAAGATCGTTTGCTTCAAGTGCAAAGTTGAAGGGCACCATGTTAGATCTTGCCCTTTGAAGAAGAAGCATCTTAGTGAGAAGCAACAAGGGAAGCGGCCTCAAGCTCAAACTCAAGTTCCTCAAGTTGAAGAACGGCCACCTCCCAAGAAGAATCAAGCTACCCCTCCTCAAGTCGAGATTCCAACTAATAATAAAGGAGGAAGCCAATGTTGCTACATATGCCGTGAGAAGGGCCACATTGCTTCTTCATGCACTAATGGTACCTTATCCAACAACCCTACCATAATTGATAATGTTTATTCTCTTAGGAAGGATAAGGTTGGCAATGTGTTTGCCAAATATGTTGGTACTCAAAGTGGTGTCAAGAAAAGCACCATTTGGGTTGCCAAGCCCATTGTGACTAACTGATGGTCCCGAAGAGCAAGGCTTTGATACCTGCAAAAATAAACGGGATTAGGTTGAGACTCCAAGTGCAGAGTGTATAGTAAGTGGAAGACAGTTTTCCCCACGAGGGGTGACTCGAGGGTTTAATATCGAACTCTCGGGGAATCTGAAGTGGTAGATTTATCTTCTTATCCTTCTTTTGGTTACCTACAAAACAAGGTTAGATGTTTTGGTCCTCAACCTCACCTGTGGTTGTCAAGCACAAGGTGTAAGAATGATATCAGGATAGTTATGCAATGCAAACAAGAAATAAATATGCAATGATGGTGGATGCAATGATAAATGATATTTTTGGGTTTTTGAATGATGTATGCAAGATGAAAAGTATTTTTGTATTTTCGGATTTAATGATGGCTGAAAATAGAAAAGTGGTATATGGTGTTGGAAAGGTGTTTCTTATGATTAAAAATGGACTGGGGTTCATGGTTTCACAAATGCACTCTCTCTTTATAAAGTGGTAGACAATGGAACACACAAGTTAACATATGAGATTGCAACACAGGGTTTGATAACAAGTTACTTAGATATATGGGCATCACGTCCTAACATAGAGATCTTTTGGTTATTAACCTCTCTTATACTCCACCAAGATGCGAACTAAATCATAACACCTCAGTAATTAAGATAACTCAGAGTATAGCATTAAGTATCATGACATGAAGTGAAAATAAGAACATGCTAGATCTAGTCATGGAGTAGTGGCAATGGTCACGCCCACATCCCCGGTAGCATGGTATTTTAGTTTATCCCTAGTGAGGTAACAAAGTAAGGTAAAGATACCAAAGTGGATCGCAGAACTTTCTCTCACGTTCACTGCACTAGCCACCCCCCGTTACTCCAACTAATGCACACGTTCCCCCACACACGCTCTCATAAACATGCTTGATCAAAACAAGTAGACAAGAACGGGGTACATAATATGCATCTATACTCATAACTGAAACAAACATTGCAATCTCAAACATATATTAACTCATAAAGATCCACCACAAAGGTATTACAACGGTGACCGTAATCATGTTCAGCAGCTCATACGGTGCTAATTAGTGAAGCTCAAGAGAGGAGAGATACATAAGTTACTTCCACAAACCCATAGTCCAGAGGTGGACTACTCCCTCTTCATCATGGAGACGGTGGAGAAGTCGATGGAGAAGATGGAGACCACGCCGGCAGCGCCCCGCCGGAGTTTTCCCCCTCCAATCTGCAGCTCCTGATCTCCGTTTCGGTGTTTCTGTGTTTGTGCGGCGCTCCTTCCAGAGAACGTCGGGGGACCTTTTTTATAGGCGTTTTTAGGTCAAGACGATGTCGGTGGAGAAGATCGACGGCAACGGAGCCACGAGGCCAAACGTGGGCCCCACGCGGCCACAGTACCTGGCCGCGTGGGCCACCCCCGTTTGGCCTCGGCCTCCGTTTGTTCGCTTCCTTCGCCCACAGGTCTTCTTCCTTCCAAATATTGACGCCCGTAAATTTCCAGGTGATTTCGTTGACGTTTGGGTCCCTGAAACATTAAAATAAGAAAACGGGGTTTTCTGCCTGTGCAGGGTTAATTCCATAAAAATAGGAAATAAATGAATATTCCCAAAATCATTATAAAACATTGATATAACCCTTATATGATGCAAATATGATTGGAATATAAGCAATTAAAGTGCAAAGTTCATGTATGCATTTTACATGCATCAACATCCCCAAGCTTAATCCATGCTCGTCCTCGAGTATGAAGATGATAAAACTAACATGGACTTTGCAATTTAATACTTAACAATGATATCAAAGATGATTACTATTGCTACATATAGTCAAATGATTCATTCTTCAAAGGAGTAGCAATATGCAAATAGTTTATGAAGTGATATCAAGTATTCAAGACAAGGATGTTCATTGATAGTTCACAAAGTGTAACATGGTAGCAAGTAATATGGAACACATGTATGCATAATGATAAGTAGAACATCCTACAATGGTCATAGAGTGTAGATGAAAATCTGAATATGATAGGTGTACACTTTGGAAAGATGTATATGTGAGTAGAGGTAAAGCATGCATAAGTTTCATCCAACTTCCAAACTCTTCTACTTAAGTTAATGATTGCAATAAGGTATTCATTGGTGTCAAGCTCTCATTGCCCCTATCATAGCATCTTGAATGATTAAGGTTAAAGTGAAAGCAAATATGAGTAGTGTGCTTGATAAAGAATGGGTTGAATGTCTCATGCCCCTTGAATACAAGTACTTACACCATGTGTTACTCAACTTGGGAAACAAAGCAAGTTCAATTAAATATCATTGTAAGCATAATAGTATCATCAAGAGCGTCAACTGGGGTACCTCTTGTCCCAAGATATGGAACAAGCCCATATCAAAATGACAAGACAAACAAACAAAATGAACAATCTCAACACCCTTTTTATTTACCATTTGGAATAGTTTTTTATTGCAAGGTGTATCACAGAAGGTTCACCATAGTATGTAAGTAAATTTCCACCATGAATGATGCATGGCTTAGATTAGCGGCCCAGGCGTCTCTCTAACCATTTACACAAACTCATTTAAACTCACTCTATTTCCACATTTATTTCAACATGATAAGCATCCATAGACAAAAGCACATGATATCAACTAAATGAGATGAAGAGCGTGTTGAAAGCTTGCCATGTGACAGCACATATGGGCTAACTTCCAACCCAAAACATTCATCAAGCCACAAACATCATAATCTTAATCACAATGGGTCAAGTTTTATTATGCAAATAAAAGAACATTGTGCATCAAGTTCGTGAGAGCTATATAACCAATTTTTTTCCATTGCAATCAATAACATAAACATTTTCATTCAGAGGTAAGATAACACAAACAACATGTTAAACATACTCGGAATAGCATAAAGCCAATAGGTAGATATGGTGGACTCACTGGAATAACTTTGGTTGAAGGTGTTGGAAACAAGTTTTTGCTTGTTGGAGTTTTTGGGCTAGCAAAAGGGAGAAAGTTGACCATCTAGATGCATGCATGAGTGTCCATAGAACTAACTAATCCATGTTAAACCAAGTAAATAACAATCAGCACCAAAACATGAATAAGTGATAGCTCTACAAAAAGAATTTGCAAACTATTACTCATAAACAAGCTCATGAATCATGCAACTATATGTATCATTAAAAATCAAGTCAAACATCCCTTTTCCCAATCTTATAAAAGCATCCAACATATTTCAACCCATATTTCCAGTAGCTCTCTCATATATAATTGATAGTGTGGTGGTCTCTCAAGACTCAAACAAAAACAAAAACGACGCTCCAAGTTTATGCGATAAAGTGTTTCGATCGAAAAACAGAAGTTGGACGTGTGCAAACCGAGAGTGTGTAGGTCCAGCGGGGTTGTCTTCACATCCCCAAGCTTATGGTCTTCACCATCCTTGGATAGCTCTTGGTGCATCTCCTCCAATCCCTGTGAAAAAACTTCAAAACACCGTTTCTCCCATCTCTTTTCTGTGGGGTGCATTAATAGTGATAAACAAATAGGTTCCTTGCTGCATATAATCCTTGAACAAAAATTCATATGACATGTCCAGAAAGTGTATAATGTTGTATGCCTACTCATAAACTCAATTGGATCAAAAAGATTCAACTTAAAAGCTCAAAGCATGCATCAAACAAAATGGGACAGAATCTGTCCAGAAAAACAGCAGCAGCAAAACGTATTTTTCTACCCTACCAAACTTTCTCGAAAAATTCCGAAAAAATTCATGCATACAGAGGATGAAAAGTTGCAACTACAGTTCAAATATGAGCTCATTCGGAGTTACAGAATAAGAATTAAAAATCATACCGTGCACTGACTCGTGCAGGAATAAAATCTCCGAACGCTATAAGCAACTTTTTCAAACCAAAAAGGGTAAAACTTGGCACTTTATTAAAAACTCCAGAACCTAACTAGACACAAAATCTCTTGTTACAGCAAGAGGACACAAAGAAAAATCACACACAAAAATAACCGGGTTGCCTCCCGCAAAGCGCTTTCTTTATAGCCATATAGCTAGGCTTCTTACTTGTTGTTTTATTGTGGACGAAGCTCATGAGGGAGCTTGAACTTTGGTGGTTCCCTCTTCCTTGGAAAGTGTTCCATGCACTTCTTGTGTGGAAACTGAAACTTTACATTCCCTTCCTTTGAATCAATGATAGCACCTGTGGTACGAAGAAAAGGTCTTCCAAGAATAATAGGACTAGAGGTTTTATTCCCCATGTCCATGATTAGAAAATCCACAGGCACAAAAGTCATATGTAACTCTACCATAACATCACTTACTTTTCCCAAAGCATGTTTAATAGAGTCATCAGCAAGTGCTAGTTCAATAGAGCATTTTTCAAGATTTTTCAATTCAAGCACTTCATATAGTTCTTTAGATAAAACAGAGACACTAGATCCTAGATCAAGTATGGCATGGTGTGTCTCTTTTCCAATAGTTACTAGTACCTTAGGTATCCACATATCCCCAAGCTTAGGTGGTATCATAGCCTCTTGGTTGTACCTAGCAATCTTTTCTTTCAAGACATGATTAGCAATATAAGAACCAAAACCTGCTTGGTTAGTGTTGATGGAAGGATCACTTGCAAATTTTTGTAAGATAGATATTAATTCATGCAAGCTACAATTTTCTAAGTCAAGCAAAGGATCCTTGACTTCATTAAGCATTTTAACTTCCTCAACTTTCTTTTCCCTATTGTATAGGTTGAATATTTCATAACGGTCATCAAAGACATCTTCAGGTACTTGGGCTTTTTCTAAACTTTCTTTAATTTTCACTTCCAAAAGCAAGCCATCAAGTAGAATGTAAGCATCAGCAATAGTAACATTTATGAAAGAACCCTTACATTCCTTATCCAAAAAGAGTTTAGAGGTTTCAGACAATCCTCTATAAAATATATGCATGAGCATCCAATCTCTCATGCCATGTTCCATTCCATAAGCTATACCTCTAAACCTTTCCCATGCTTTTACCATAGGTTCATCCTCTTTTTGTTTAAAGGTGATAACTATTTGTCTAATATTGTAAACCATTTCTGAAAAACAAAACCTTTCAATGAATGAAGCTTTTAGGTTAAACCAATTGCTAAAATTTTAGGTGGCCATTTTAATATCCAATCTAAAGCTTTTCCAGCTAAGGAATAAGGAAAAAGCTTTACTTTGATCACATTAGCATTGGCATGAGTCAAGTTTAACACTTTGCATCTTTCATTAAATTTGTTAAGATGGAGTAGAGCATTTTCTTTCGGTTTCCCAGAAAAACGGTGTTCATAAATCATTTTAGTGACATTAGGATCTACCTCAAATTCTACAACTGGAATATTCATATCTTGAGGAAAGTTCCTAACACTAAATGGCCAAAGGTTCTTTTTTCCATTATAGCAAGTTTTTTTTGGTATTTTTAATTTTTTATGCAAAACTGAAATAAATATGATATGATATGCAATGACACTAACAAAACAAATAAATTGCTTTGTAAGTAAAGATGGATAAGATGGTGCTCACGTAGGTGCAACCTCCCCAAGCTTAGGTGTTAGCACAAGTTGGTGACGTTGACTTTGTTGTGAGATGAATGCGATGATGCACACCCTTGGATAAATCTCTCAGCTACGATTCCCCGGCAACGGCGCCAGAAAACGTCTTGATGGTCCCGAAGAGCAAGGCTTTGATACCTGCAAAATAAACGGGATTAGGTTGAGACTCCAAGTGCAGAGTGTATAGTAAGTGGAAGACAGTTTTCCCCACGAGGGGTGACTCGAGGGTTTAATATCGAACTCTCGGGGAATCTGAAGTGGTAGATTTATCTTCTTATCCTTCTTTTGGTTACCTACAAAACAAGGTTAGATGTTTTGGTCCTCAACCTCACCTGTGGTTGTCAAGCACAAGGTGTAAGAATGATATCAGGATAGTTATGCAATGCAAACAAGAAATAAATATGCAATGATGGTGGATGCAATGATAAATGATATTTTTGGGTTTTTGAATGATGTATGCAAGATGAAAAGTATTTTTGTATTTTCGGATTTAATGATGGCTGAAAATAGAAAAGTGGTATATGGTGTTGGAAAGGTGTTTCTTATGATTAAAAATGGACTGGGGTTCATGGTTTCACAAATGCACTCTCTCTTTATAAAGTGGTAGACAATGGAACACACAAGTTAACATATGAGATTGCAACACAGGGTTTGATAACAAGTTACTTAGATATATGGGCATCACGTCCTAACATAGAGATCTTTTGGTTATTAACCTCTCTTATACTCCACCAAGATGCGAACTAAATCATAACACCTCAGTAATTAAGATAACTCAGAGTATAGCATTAAGTATCATGACATGAAGTGAAAATAAGAACATGCTAGATCTAGTCATGGAGTAGTGGCAATGGTCACGCCCACATCCCCGGTAGCATGGTATTTTAGTTTATCCCTAGTGAGGTAACAAAGTAAGGTAAAGATACCAAAGTGGATCGCAGAACTTTCTCTCACGTTCACTGCACTAGCCACCCCCCGTTACTCCAACTAATGCACACGTTCCCCCACACACGCTCTCATAAACATGCTTGATCAAAACAAGTAGACAAGAACGGGGTACATAATATGCATCTATACTCATAACTGAAACAAACATTGCAATCTCAAACATATATTAACTCATAAAGATCCACCACAAAGGTATTACAACGGTGACCGTAATCATGTTCAGCAGCTCATACGGTGCTAATTAGTGAAGCTCAAGAGAGGAGAGATACATAAGTTACTTCCACAAACCCATAGTCCAGAGGTGGACTACTCCCTCTTCATCATGGAGACGGTGGAGAAGTCGATGGAGAAGATGGAGACCACGCCGGCAGCGCCCCGCCGGAGTTTTCCCCCTCCAATCTGCAGCTCCTGATCTCCGTTTCGGTGTTTCTGTGTTTGTGCGGCGCTCCTTCCAGAGAACGTCGGGGGACCTTTTTTATAGGCGTTTTTAGGTCAAGACTATGTCGGTGGAGCAAAGATCGACGGCAACGGGCCAGCCCCGTTTGGTCCTCGGACCTCCGTTTGTTCGCTTCCTTCGCCCACAGGTTTTCTTCCTTCCAAATATTGACGCCCGTAAATTTCCAGGTGATTTCGTTGACGTTTGGGTCCCTGAAACATTAAAATAAGAAAACAGGGTTTTCTGCCTGTGCAGGGTTAATTCCATAAAAATAGGAAATAAATGAATATTCCCAAAAATCATTATAAAACATTGATATAACCCTTATATGATGCAAATATGATTGGAATATAAGCAATTAAAGTGTAAAGTTCATGTATGCATTTTACATGCATCACTAACCTCTTAGGACCCAACTTGGTTGGGGACCAACAAGTTAAAACTTGATCAATAGGTGTAGTTGGAGGGCATTGGAGACTTGGCTACATCATGAAGAATTAAGGGATCTTCATCAATTATATTCTCTCAAGCCAAGTCATTTGGATTATATTGTCCTATCTCATATCCTATGTTCCTCCTTGCGGTAACTTGAATTTAAATCATTTATACATTGAAAGTTACTTGCACCCTTGCATGTGTTAGGTTTTGTACCTTGCTAGTGTTTGTATGTGTTGTGCTCTCTACTTACTTATTTTGAGTAATCAAGTATGTGTATGTTGGTTTGCACATCATTTACTTGTGTTGAGCCTTATTGGTTTTATTTGATATCTTATCTTGTTGGCTCTCTTTTTGAGAGATTAATGGACTATCCCATTTTGGGGGTAGGATATGCTTCGTGCACTTCACGCTCCTAAAAATGTGTATACATGAGGAATACCACCTAGTGTTGCAATATCAATATTATCTTCTCTCTATGTGGTATGTCATTCTCATGAGAAATTCAAATTCTATAATGTCCATTAATTTTCTCTAGTTGGTTTTGTTTGCCTCTTGTTTTAAAAATTGGATTATCACATTATGGGGGAGTAATAAGCTATGTGCATATTACAAACCTAGAAAATGTGAACATGTGAGGTATTGCCACCTAGAATTGATATTCTTCATTATCTTATTCATATGTGGCATGTTGCTCAAACAAGTTCCATATTTGCTAAAATGATTTTATTTAATCACTCTTTTGAATCTTGTTTGTGTTGGACATTCTTGGTACGGCTTTCCAAAATATGTTCACATATATCTTTTTGGGAAACCGATTGCTTCAAGCTACTCTTTGTAGTTGCTTTGCATGATCGCGTGATTATTTGAGCTATCAAGAATATCTACTTATATAAGCATGGCTTTCAAATCTTTCTTTGCCATATGCTTATTGTTTGTGAAGTTGGTCATGTGTTTCATTCCTATACCACCGAGAAATATCTCTATACTCCTTGTCCATGATAAGTGATACCCATAATTGTGGTGGAATTTGTAGACCATCTTCATTTTGGCTCTTGCTTTGATTTGCCTTATTTTATTGCCATGGATTTGTTTTGATCTAACTCTCTTGTCTTCCTTGTATCTTTTGGATCCTTGTTGCTCTACTCAAATTTTGCTTTGTGTTTTCTTGAGTTAGGAAAAGCAATGATCCCATTCTTGTGCATTTACATTCAAATTCATACTTCTAGATAATGCACTATTCTTGGGGAAGCTATCCTACATTGAGTAGAACACTATTTTTTATTTTGGTATTGGATCTTATTGCTCTTTCTTGAACATGACCGTTGTTTGAATAATATATATGGAGAGTGATGATCCCACTTGTATGCATTTTGTATTCAAATGCAAGATCATAAATAATGCACAAATCTTGGGGGAGCAATCCTATATGTTTTTGAACATTAGTTGTCTTCAATTGGTATTTGATCCCGATGACGTGCTCTTTGGAAGACAAACATTTTTCGTCTTGGTACCTTGTGCCATCATGAAAAGTGTGGAGGGTTTGGTTTACTCCTTGATGGTATTTTCATCAATTGGTATCTTGCTTTCATTTGGTATCTTTTCAAGTGGTATCTTCGATCATGTGTTGATTTGGGTTTTGATATAATTTGGACAATTCTTTTTCTTGTCACACTTGTGTGTTCTTTCTTGATTTAATTGGTGTTTTGTCCAATTTGTATCTCGTTTGGTTCTTGAAAGTCTTGTGCATGCATATTTACTATATGTATATCTTATGGCATGCTTACTTTCGTTGCTCTAATATATAGGGTAAACTCCATCAAATCCGAAATGGCTAAGATGTGCTTTCAACCTTGTGTAGGTTGTTTCATGGCATGAGTCTCTCTTGTTGCAATTCATTTGGTTCTTGCAAAACATCATTATTGCAAATGTGAGTAAGCCGGGATGATTACATATCAATGGGAATATATATAATCATTTCCATGGTTCACCAATCTAAAATATGTTAATCTAGCACTTTCTACTCTATGTCTCGCATATGAAATATTGATGATTTTTCAAAATCATTTACCTTTTGCGATACTTGTTATCTTTCTCGGAGCTTCCCAACTTTCACTTATCCCTTGTGGATTTTTTTGATGCTATGATCAGATTATGTTGGAAGTTCATCTATATCCTTTTAAGATGAATTTTAGCCTTGTGCTATGCTTTTAAACAAAGATCTTATTGGTATATTTATGACTTCCGGCACTTGTTGCTCAACATTGTTTTGTTGCAAGTTGTTTTGTTTCTTTCCTATCTATGCTCTCTTGCACTTATTTGTGTTCAAAATTATCTAGGAGGGAGTGAGGATTCCATGGTGTGCACACCTTATTGCAATGCAAATCCTACATTATGCACGTACCTTGGGGAGCTTCCTCTTGATTTTTTAGAACACTTAGTTGATCCTTCAGATCCTTTGATTGCTTGCCTATTTTGTTGAGGTATCTCTCCCTTTACTATTTTGTTGCAATCTTTGGATTCTCAATATAGTTTGATTTCCTCCTATTATTGATCAATGGAAATGTCCATTTGATTCTACTCTTTTTTATGAGAAAATCTAAACTCATAGAGGAACTCTCACTATTTTGGCCTTCCGAAGTTTTTTACCCATTTCGGCAATTGTTGCCAATGGGGGAGAACTTTTGGAGGGTTTATGGAATTCAGCTTTATACTTTAATTGGTTCTTAAGTATTTGTCTTTCTTGCCTTTGCATTCGTTGCTTGGTTTTGTATATAGTGAAAACTCCACCACCGGTAATGGTTAAGAATATATGCAATGAATTCATGTTCATACACACGTGCATAGATTGTGGGGGAGTTTGCACTATATATGTGGTTGGACTAACATCACATACTTTCGTAGTATTTAATGTTAGTGCAACCGCTCCATGTTCGTTAAATTCCATATTATAAACCCTCTCAAAAGAAATTCTCATCAATTACCAAAATGGGGGAGATTGAAAGTGCATGAGCCCTCATGTGTGGTTTTGGTAATTAATGACAATCTCTATGGACTAATGGTTGCATTGAGCTATCCTTGTAGGGCTTGTCCATTAGCAATGCTTGAACACCATGCGTTGGTATCAAGATTGAAAGAAGAAGATAAAGTGATGACCCAAGTAATATTCAAGGTGTGATCCACACAAATGGTCATCTAGAGTTGAGCTTATTGCAAGCATGGCTTGGAAAAGAAGATTGAGTGAACATTCATGTTTATTTCCAAGCCATCATCTATATCAAGAGAATAAGATAAAGTGCAAGTGGATACATGAAGACGGAGCTAAGCGAGTCTCTCCCATTATGGTGTAGAGTATTTGGAGAAGTCTTCATCAAGCATGTGCTAGCAAACGCAATCAAGAAAGGTGTTCCAACTTGAGGGAGTCAAGATCGTCATCATCTAGCTCAAGTGGAATGCGCAAGGCAAAGGTATGATCTTGATAGGGTTTCTATTTTACCGGTCTCTTGGTGTTAGTGTGTGACCGGGTTATAGGATAGACGGCGTACTATCAAGAGTGGCTCTCAAGTGAGTAACTTGATCGCATCTTTGTGGAGAGCTCAAACCTTTGCATAGTTGGCATATCATCTTTCTTGGTTCTTATTTGGCTTTTATCCATGTGAGAATTTAGAGCTTGTGTTCATCTCCATACCAAGCTCTACTTCATCAAAAACGGATTTCATATGCATATCTTGTTGCGTTTTTTATGTTGGAGGTTTTACCGGCTTATCTTTTCTAGAGAGGTCAAACTCTCCTTGTGGTTTCCTCCTCACATGATGGACTATGATGTGTATATGCATGATCTTGTAGGACTTGTGATTATCTTCGAAACAAGCCCAAGATCATAGAAAACGGAGTCTTGATGAAAAACTTGTTGGTTTCTTGGTGGTGGAGGATTGACCGGTTGTTCTTTAATAGAAAGGTTTTACCTTTCATCATTTGGTTTTATCCTCCCTTATTGCACTATGATGTTTCTCTGCATGATCTTGAAGAGCTCTTCGTTGCGATTCCAACGGGCCCAAGATCATCGAAAACGGAGTCCGGATGTAAAAGTTATTGTCGTTTGGGTTTTGCTGTTTGCGTCAAAACCGGAATTTCCGAGGGGGGGGGGGCGGAATATCCGGCCCTAAAAAGTGTTTTTAGCTCTTTTCGAGCCCCGAGTGCAAGACTCTGTCTAAACCGGACATTTTGGCCGGATATTTTGAAGGGGGCCCGGATATTCCGGCCCTAGTGGCTGTAACGGCTATATTTCAGGGAGGGGGTATATATACCCATCCCCTTCTTCAACCTATAGTGAAGCTCGTTTTTCTCTCTCTCCCCCACCATTGTTGACCTTGGAAAATTTGCCCTCTCCGAATTCCTCCCATGATTTACATACCTTTGAGGGATTTGAGAGAGGAGATCTAGATCTACAATTCCACCAATCCATCTCTCCTCTAAGTGAGAGGAACCTATTAGATCTTGATCTTGGAGTTCCATTTGTTAAGTTCTTATTTGTTCTTCCTCTCTTCTCCTTCATAAGCATTAGTTGCTTTTGGTGGGATTTGAGAGTGAAGGATTTGAGCACTTGTGCTCTTGTCATTGCTTTTGTGCATCGGTTTGTGCTCTCCACGAGGATTCGTGGGAGTGAAAGTTTGTGAGCTTGTTACTCTTGGGTCTTTGGACCCTAGACGCCTTTTGTGGTGTTTGAAACCTTTTGTGGTCACTTGGGAGCTCCCAATCCTTTTGTGGGTTGTGCCTCAAGATTGTTGTAAAGGCTCCGGATTCCGCCTTGAAGGATTCCGATAGTGGAAGGTGAACCGAACTTTTGGGAAAGGTTCATCGGAGAACAGGGTGAGGCCATTTATGGCGTTTCAGTTTCAAACTCACACCCCTCCAACGAGACGTACTCCACTAAAAGGGAGGAACTCGGGAATACATCATCGTCTCCACGTGCCTCGGTTATTTCTATACCCGAGCTCTTTACTTATGCACTTTACATTGTGATAGCCTTCGTGCTTGAAGTCTTATATATTGCTATCACTTTGTTGCTTGTCTTGCTTAGCATAAGTTTTTGGTGCACATAGGTGAGCCTAGTATATTTAGGTTGTTGGCTTGTTAATTTAAACACCTAGTTTTATTCCGCAATTATCAAGGCTAAACCAGAAAAGTTTTAAATCGCCTATTCACCGCCCTCTAGGCGACATCCTTATCTTTTCAGCTGGCCCGGCAGAGCTGCCCCGTTAGCGGCGTGGCCGATTCGCGCCGCTAACGGGCGGCGTATAGGGTTTGCCCTCGCGCGTCCGCGTTTGAAACGAGCTCGTGGCCGTGGGCTACTGGGCCTCTCGCATGCGAGTCGCTGGCATATTCACGATCGGAAACGAATCGTCAGGGCCTACACGCATCCGATCGTCGATCGGTTGATCGGAACACGATCAATTCCTGGGATCGAAATCGACGAATCGCCGCGGCCGCCTAGCGCCTCCCTCCGAAACCGGCGAACCGCCGAATGCCTGCTGGCTGCTTCGTCTCTCGATGGTAAAATCGCATCCAGATTGAGTAGCAGTTTTTCTCGTCTCTACTGCCTCTCTCGCTGCCGACGGGAGACACTGCAATCGCCAAAAGGCATAATCCCAAAACAGGTAGCGTGCTCCTCTTAAATCCTAAATCCTAATTCCTCTTTTTTGCTTAACTTCAGTTTTATTTTATTAATCATTTGTATCTTGTGTAGGTTTGAGTCATCATGGGAAAACATTAGGTCGGTTCCCACAAGCGCAAGAGAAAAGAAAAGGAACAAATTTAATTAAATCTCAAAAAGGCGTCATGGACAGGTTTATTAGAAAAAAAGCATCATAAGTGTCATCCGGTAATCAATCTGTTGATCATTTTATCCTTACACTTGCATTTTTTTCTTACAATAATTCTAGAGATGGTCAGACAGAGACATATAATATTGACATAGAGGAAGATCATATTGATGTTAACTTGAATAATTCACCTAGTACGGATGTTGATGATTCTTTTCAGTCTGATATATTTGATCCAAGAAGCTGGAATTTTCTTGATTCTAAACAGCTTGATATTTTAGCACAAAAGGTTCCAAGAAAAGACATATCAATTAAGAAAGGTCGTAAGGATATATATCGTAAAAGGTTTACTGCAAAATTCTATACTAGGTCTCTATCAAATGGGGAGCATTATATTGTGAGATAGGGCCTGTTTTAAATTTTCGCACAGGGCCCCAGATTTTGCCGGTCCGGCCCTGATGAAACATGTAATTTCTGAAAGTTGTCACGAATAGGTATATCTTAAAGCCCATGTAAAAGTTATGTGGATTTGCGTTTTCGAAACCTAGAATTTCCAAAAGTTGTCATGCATATAGATTTTTTTAAAAGGAAATTGATTTGTTACGGGTGACCAATCACGCACAATGATAGTCATTCCGTCTCGTGCGAGTCTTCTTCCCCACATCACATTGTTGCTTCCCCATGCATCCTGCACTGCTCATCCAGCGCCCGTGCACCCCTACACCGTCGAGCGTTGTTGTCCACCACATCTCTGCAGCCTTCTACACCACTGCGCACGATTTCCATGGAAACTTCTCCTCTGAAGCACAACCATGAGTATGGCCATGGTAGAGCTTTAAATCGAAAGTCTCGAGCTATGTCGAGCCTAGGATTTCCCGTTATTGTCCACGGGCTGGGTGGTTCGCAGGTCTAGACTTATTTTGTACATAGATTTTCGAAAAATCTCTATGAAAACGATGTACTCCCTTCGTTCACTTTCATAAGACACTCTACCTACCATTTTAATTTGGCCACATACATATTAAAATGAGTGAATCTAGACTTATTTTGTACATAGATTCACTCATAGTATGTATGTGACCAAAATTAAAATGGTAGGTAGAGTGCCTTATAAAAGTGAATGAATGGAATATTTATTTGAAAAAAAATGAAAAATGTATAGGTCTTATCGGTGAACAGTGCACAGTTTCACAAACTTGAAGTTTTGTCGGATTTTTCATTTTTGTGTAGCCTAGCATAATAATTTCGTATTAAATTTTGCAGCTGATAGATCTCGACATTATCTACAATTAGGATTTTTATTCCAAATTTTCTGAAACGTAAAAATGATGATTTTTAAAAATTTGGAAATAAAGGGGTCCATGTAGATTGGGTGCTATCTGCACTTTCCGCAAAGAAGATTCCTAATTGCTGAAAAATGCCGACCGATGCTTGCGTAAGCGATGACTACGCGTCCCTGCTGGCTGCTGTGAGTGTCTCTGACTCTGAGTCTCGTTATTGACCAGACGGGACACATTGCTTTTTGCTTCCAAGTTGGAAAGGTCAAATGGAAACGTTCATGTACCCCTTGCGCGTCAGGAATAGGAGGAGAATCCCCAGGCAAACAACCAGCGTTCTAGATTCACTGGGCAGAGAAGGGAGAATAGTATCCTCTCACAGTAGGTGACGTTTTGGGCGAACTCACAAGTCTCCTAATTAATTCCCCACGATAGGAAAATAGAGAGAGCACAAGACTTTTAAGCACCTTAGGGGTTGATGTATAAAGCTTGCCGCGAGTCAACAAGGACCAGCGGTGTTGAGGTTCTGGATTGTAAATATCTTTTTCGTTCTGGAAGGGGGAGATCACCAAGTCAGAAACAACTCCACCTCCTGCCTTCCTGGATGGTTCGAGACGATAACAAGTGAGCTCAAACTTTCAGACTTTTATAAATATACAGTGTCCTCGTACCATTCATTCAGAACAAAAACACGGCTCTCTTCTTGACGAATCCCATAGTTGCGGCTCGTTTTTGTACTCTCTTCCTCCGCACCGTAGAAGACGCAGCTAGCCATCGCATATGGCCGTGAAAGATGAGCAGCAGTCACCGCTGCACATCCTCTTCTTCCCGTTCCTAGCCCAAGGCCACCTCATTCCGACCGCCGACATGGCCGCGCTCTTCGCCTCCCGCGGCGTCAGGTGCACGATCCTCACCACGCCCGTCAACGCCGCCATCATCCGCTCGGCCGTCGATTGTGCCAACGACGCTTTCCGTGTCACCGACTGCCCAGAGATCGATATCTCCGTCGTGCCGTTCCCTGACGTCGGCCTGCCGCCGGGTGTCGAGAACGGCATGGCCCTTACGTCCCCGGACGACCGTGCCAAGTTCTTTCAAGCGGTGATGCAGCTCCGAGAGCCCTTCGATCGGTTCTTGGCTGACAACCGCCCAGACGCGGTCGTGTCGGGCAGTTTCTTCCATTGGTCTGCGGACGCCGCCGCCGAGCACGGTGTACCGCGCCTGGGATTCCTCGGTAGCAGCATGTTCGCGCGGGCCTGCAGCGACAGCATGCTGGGCAACAACCCGTTGGAGACTGCACCCAACGACCCCGACGCCCTGGTTTCCCTGCCGGGGCTGCCGCACCGTGTCGAGCTGAGGCGGAGCCAAATGATGGACCCGGTGAAGCGGCCGGACCTCTGGGCATTGCTCAAGAGCGTCGACGCCGCCGATCAAAAGAGCTTCGGCGAGGTGTTTAATAGTTTCCACGAGCTGGAGCCGGACTACGTCGAGCACTACCAGAGGGCGGGCCGTCGCGTTTGGCTCGTCGGGCCGGTCGCACTCGCCAGCAAGGACATGGCTGGAAGAGGCGCCAGCACGCTCTCGCCGGACACGGACAGCTGCCTGCGATGGCTGGACACTAAGCAGCCTGGTTCGGTGGTGTACGTCTCCTTCGGCACGCTGATCAGTTTCTCACCGGCGGAGCTGCACGAGCTCGCTCGCGGCCTCGACCTCTCAGGCAAGAATTTCGTGTGGGTGCTTGGCCGCGCAGGCCAAGACTCCTCAGAGTGGATGCCTGAAGGTTTCGCCGACCTGATGGCACGCGGCGACCGTGGCTTCATCATCCGAGGCTGGGCGCCGCAGCTGCTCATCCTGAACCACCCGGCCCTCGGCGGGTTTGTGACGCACTGCGGCTGGAACTCCACGCTGGAGGCCGTGAGCGCGGGTGTTCCGATGGTCACCTGGCCACGGTTCGCAGATCAGTTCAGCAACGAGAAGCTCGTCGTGGAGGTGCTCAAGGTGGGTGTCAGCATCGGCGCTAAGGATTTCGGATCGGGTATCGAGACCAACGAGGTGATCGGCGGTGAGGTGATCGCTGAAGCCATCGGGAGATTGATGGGCAGCAGCGAGGAAAGCGACGCGATACAAAAGAAGGCTAAAGATCTCGGTGTGGAGGCGAGGAGCGCGGTAGAGAACGGCGGATCTTCGTACAATGACGTTGGAAGTCTGGTAGACGAATTGATGGCCCGGCGGAGCTGCATGATGAAGGCTGGAGAAGAAACAACAACTGGTGGATTTTGATTCGACAGCTTTTTTTGTTTGTTTCGGTAAATGTTAAACCTCCATTTTGGTGAGTCATTTTACAGTGCATCAAATAAATGTGGACCGTTTATTTTCGTAATCCAACGGCCCAGAATCGCAATACTACATCCTTAGTTTGTGTAGTATATTTTATCATGAGGGTACTTTCGGCATTGCACTTTTTAAATCCCGCATCGAGGATCAAAAAGAAATAGGACGAAGGCTGGGGTTGAAATTTAACATAGTTCATCTTCAGCATTGTCGTCATTGTCGGTACCTAACGCCGCCGCCGCCAGCCGTTGCCTACACACTGCCCGTGCCCTAAGCAGCGTCCCAATCAAGAGATCTAACGGAGGCCGTTGCGCCCACGGACGAGCACCATCCAGCGGCGCAGCGCTCCTGCGCGTCCACGACCCCAACGACAAATGGAGGGAGTCCCCGTGATCCTCCTTCAACGGAATCCTCCTTTGCTGCCGGCCCTCTGCCAATTTTGAGGCCAAGCTCCGAGACGTCATCCCGAGCTCCTCCGCAACGTCGCCGCTGCCCTCACGGTGGTGGTGCTCGGCCTCGATTCCGTGCATCCTGATTTGGTGCCTTCACGGAGGAGAATGAGAACGGTGAGGCGAAGCTCGTGCAAACGGTTGCCCTGCCCGGGGAGGTCTGCAGCGACGGTGAGGAGGGAGGGGATCGGTGGAGGTGGGTGGCGTCTCCTGACGTACGCCGCCGCTCACAGAAAGGATGGAGGGGAGCGGTATATACTAATTATGATTACTAAAACACAATATTACGGCAAATTACCAAGTCGTCCTTGGCCCAACTTTGGCCCAAACAATATTAACCGTATGATCTGCTATATACTACACACCGAAATGTGTAGTAGGATGTATCGTAAAATATCTGGTTGATTAGTTCCCCATTAAATCCTCGATGATCATTGTTTTTCAGTTTGACATCAAATACCTCCACACTAGGAACCTATTGATGCCATTTCAGTTTGGCCAGGTTTTCAGTTTTTGGTAACAGTTAAACCTCCATTTTGGAGGTATGGATACGATAGTAAATTTTCCTATAGGAACCCATACTACAAATCAAACGATCAAGATAGTAAATTTTCCTATCAAATCCATTCCTCCAAAAACTATATGCAATCTCTTCGAATCAAATGAGCCCTAGAGCCATAGGACCACGGACAAAACCCGGCCCCTCAAATAAAATCATCTACTCTCGCGACATGCCCCTCAAATAAAATCATCTACTCTCGCGACATCAAAATACTCAAGGCGTTAAGCCCCATCAAAAGACCAGATCCTAGCTCCCTCCTTAATTTTTCTCATATCATCGTCATAGTTGAGTATTGATTGAGAATGATGCGGAAGGATTTCCCATGAAACGAGCATCACCAAAGAGACTAGAGTATTTCGATGTTGGCTTCTTGCCTTCTTCCATGGATCACTTCCACCACCATTTCTTGACCGTAGCGACATTATGCCAATCCGAGGGGATATATCATGAATGTCCAACGAAATATTCACCGTTGTCCACATTCTAGTCGTGAATCTATATTTCAAGAGTAGATGCGACGCACTCTTCCACATGGTTACATAGCTTGCATCGACCATAATTTTGCCATCCTCGACATTCCAATCTGACGTACCCTATTTTGAGTAACAAACCATGTGAAAAGCATGCATTTTGGAGGCGTACATTGCTTCCAAATTAACTTTGGCATAGCCTAAGTGGTGAGGATAAAAATTGGGCCTTATAGGACGACTTGGCTAAATAACAACCATCATTAAGGAATTTCACAAAATGGAGTCATCCCATCATGATTTACAGTGGGGGCTCGGCGATAAACACGTGATGATGGACGCACACGATATTGTGGCGTTGTCTATCGCGGTGCCAGGGTTGATGGCAGTCCTGGAGAGAGTGTTTATTTCAATGTACACACTGGAAATGGGTTGGCTGCAGCGAATTCCAATACGTTCACATGAGGCTTATCTCTGAATTTACCCGGTGATCCGGCGATGGCAGTGGCCGGGGCATAAGGCTTCGTTTGATTCCTCTATCGTTGGTCCTAGTGGGTGTTGCTTTTGTCTCCTTGTTTGGCGGCTTCAGTCCGTATGTTTGTTGTAAGGCAATTTTCCTTTGTTGAACAAATTGAAGTCGTATGCATCTCTTCGATGTAAGGCCTAGGTAACTCTCCTTTTTAAAAATTTATTTAAATGAACTTGCTCAAACTTCTCCCAAAGCGCGACAAAATGTGGTCGGCAGTTATTCCTTGTTCCATGTTGATCTTGGAGACCCAAAAGTTCTTTTTAACATTTTGAACACCTTAACCTTTTTGCTTGCACATATTTCATAAATAAGGGGGCCAGTGTCCTTTGGCCGATTCCCATCCAACCATGGGGAATAATGTCTTCTTTCCTTTTCGAATGTTGATATTTGTAGTGGCTGATATGTATCAAATGTATCTACTTTTTCAAATAATTTGCCATTGTTTTGATCTCCAAATTGCACAATTTGAAGAAAAAAACTAATTTGGACTAACGCAGTCTTCATCAAGTATTTTTTGGTGTTTATTTTTTTCAAGAAAAGGTGTCTCAAAAGATATGAAAACTATGCAATTGGAAGATAAGACTTATGGGCACCACACAGCTCAGGCGCGGGCGTGCATCTCCCCGCCGCCCTTGATCGCGAGGTGGGGCCGCGCCTGCGCCCTGTGCGCCACCTCTCGGCCCCTTCGGACTATATTTTTCATCTCCCCGAAAACCCTTGTGACGGAGCTCATATCATATTTTCGCGATGCATAGCCATACGATGGCTAATTGAGAGACAGATCTCGGCCTCCGTAGAGCCGAAATCATCGAACTCTCCTTCATTAATCCATCCCGATTCTTTGATCTATGTGTGAGTAATCCTGTTGTAGGCACATGGGGTGGATGGGGTTGGATGAGATTTCTTATGAATAGATGTCAGATTTGTTAGAAATTGATGTCTAGTATTTATTATGTTCTGAGATTTATGTTTTTGTGACCTTACTATGCTTAATGTTTGTCACTAGGAGCGGAGTGCCCTGATTTTAAATCTGAAATCTTTATATTTTCATGAATTTTATGTGTTTTGCATAATATATATGTGCGGCCTCGCTGCTCTGCCCTTCCCAAATCACCACCTCAACCAGTCCGCCACGGGCCTGACCATCCTCTATAATGTCCCGTTCAACCCTTTACTCTCTGGCACCGATGAACCCCACGCAACCTCAACCCTAAGTTTATTTTCTCGGCGACCCATCACTCGAGGGCTCCAGGCTGGTTGTTATCTTCTCCGCCACGGCTCCCTGGTGGTCGCCACGACGTCGCTGGTATTGCATGAGGGGACGCAGTCGTGGGAGGATAGTGATGTCTACGCACGATTCTATTCTTGTAGACAGTGTTGGGCCTCCAAGAGCAGAGGTTTGTAGAACAGCAGCAAGTTTCCCTTAAGTGAATCACCCAAGCTTTATCGAACTCAGGGAGGTAGAGGTCAAAGATATTCCTCTCAAGCAACCCTGCAATTAATATACAAGAAGTCTCTTGTGTCCCCAACACACCTAATACACTTGTCAGATGTATAGGTGCACTAGTTCGGCGAAGAGATAGTGAAATACAAGTAATATGGATGATTATAAGTAGTAACTGCAATCTGAAATAAAGATGGCAGCAAGCAAACATGTAGCAGAACTTGTTGTAAACGGTGTTTCAATGCTTAGAAACAAGGCCTAGGGATCATACTTTCACTAGTGGACACTCTCAACAATGATCTCATAATTGAATAAATAAAAGCTACTATTAAACACTCTCTTGTTGGATAACAAACACCATTCATTGTGTAGGGCTACAAAAGCACACCTCAAGCCGGAGTAAACAAGCGCCACAACGTCATAAAGGAGTCACACACACGGTGCACACACTGTCACCTTTACACCGTGGAGAGTACCGGAGTTCATATTAAAGTAACCTATAGAGTGCATAATAGATAAAGAGTAACATCTACTTATTCAACTAGATTACAAAGCTCATGATCACATAAAGATCACACCATGGGAGAGAGAGATGAACCACATAGCTACCGGTAGAGCCCTCAGCCTCGGGGAGAACTACTCCCTCCTCATCATGGGAGTCAGCAGCGGCGATGAAGATGGCGGTGGTGTCGATGGAGATGACTCCGGGGGCAATTCCCCGTCCCGGCGGCGTGCCGGAACAGAGATTCTGTCCCCCGAAACTTGTCGTCGATGGCGGCGGCGCTGCGGAACTCTTCGTGGAAATTGGCTTGGTGTTTAGGGTTTTCGCGTCTCGGGGAATAAATAGGCGAAGGGGCGATGTCGGCGACCCGAGGGGCCCAAACCACCTGGTGGCGCGGGGGGCCCCTGCCGCGCGGTGTGGTTTGGCCACCTCGTGGCTCTCCTTCGTCTCTCCTTCGGACTCCGTGACGGTGCTGGAAAAATAGGGACGTGGCCTTTTGTTTCGTGCAATTCCGAGAATATTTCCAGAAGTAACTTTCTGAAACCAAAAACAGCAGAAAACAGGGAACTGGCACTGTGGCATCTTGTTAATAGGTTAGTCCCAGAAAATGCATAAAAGTGATATGAAGTGTATATAAAACATGTAGCAAATGGTATAATATAAGCATGGAACAGCAGAAATTATGGATACGTTGGAGACGTATCAAGCATCCCCAAGCTTAGTTCTACTCGTCCTCGAGTAGGTAAAACGATAACAACAAATAATTTCTGAGGAGACATGCTTTCACACAATCTTGATCAATATATTGCAAGGCTCATGTCATGAATGAAGTGACTCAAAGCAATGATCTATAGTTTGCTAACAAATAGATAAAGAGTAAACAATGAATCATATAAGCAAAAACTTTTCATGAATAGTACTTTCAAGACAAGCATCAAAAAGTTTTGCATAAGAGGTAACTCATAAAGCAATAGATTCAAAGTAAAAGGCATTGAAGCAACACAAAGGATGATTAAGTTTCAGCATTGCTTTCAACTTGTAACATGTATATCTCATGGATAGTTGTCAACATAAAGCAATATAACAAGTGCAATAAGTAAATATGTAAGAATCAATGCACACAAAGTTGACACAAGTGTTTGCTTCTAAGATAGAAAGGAGTAGGTAAACTGACTCAACATAAAGTAAAAGATAGGCCCTTCGCAGAGGGAAGCAGGGATTAAATCATGTGCTAGAGCTTTTTAAGTTTTCGAAAGCATATAGAGAGCACAAAATAAGTATTTGAGAGGTGTTTGTTGTTGTCAACGAATGGTAGTGGGCACTCTAACCCCCTTGTCAACCAGACTTTCAAGAGCGGCTCCCATGAAGGACGTTATCTCTACCAGCAAGGTAGATCATCCCTCTTCTCTTTTGTTTACACATGTATTTTAGTTTCTTTATAGATGACACTCCTCCCAACCTTTTGCTTACACAAGCCATGGCTAACCGAATCCTCGGGTGCCTTCCAACATTCACATACCATGGAGGAGTGTCTATTTGCAAATTAAGTTGCTTACTGATAAATCAGGGCAAAACATGTGAAGAGAATTATTAATGAAAGTTGTAATTAATTGGGGCTGGGCACCCCGTTGCCAGCTCTTTTTGCAAATTATTGGATAAGCGGATGTATATGCCACTAGTCCATTGGTGAAAGTCTGTCAGAAGTAAATGACAAGATTGAAAGATAAAACACCACATACTTCCTCATGAGCTATAAAACATTGACACAAATAAGGAGTAATAAAGTTTTGAATAGTTTAAAGGTAGCACATGAAATATTTACTTGGAATGGCAGGAAATACCACATAGTAGGTAGGTATGGTGGACACAAATGGCATGGGTTTTGGCTCAAGTTTTGGATGCACGAGAAGCATTCCCTCTCAGTACAGAGTTTAGGCTAGCAAGGTTGTTTGAAGCAAACACAAGTATAAACCGGTACAGCAAGAATCACATAAAAACATATTGCAAGTATTATAAGACTCTACACTGTCTTCCTTGTTGCTCAAACATTTTACCAGAAAATATCTAGACCTTAGAGAGAACAAATATGCATCCCAAGTCTCAACAAGCTCTACGGTAGTTCTCCACTACTAGGCTTTAACTACATGATGCAAGAGCTTAAACATGATCTACTTGAGAGCTCAAAACAATTGCAAAGTATCAAATCAAAACAAGACAATGATCTACAAGAATGCATATGTCTTTTCCAATACCAACTACTACATGTAGCATTTTCTTTCTTCCAAACAAACACCAATCAATTTATTTAAACATAAACTCTCCAAATGATAATATAATGCAGCAAGAGAGTATTTATAAACAAGTGCTAACAGCTCGAAGAGATGCATGAAAAACAGGAGCTAAAAGCACTGCAGTAGCTAGTTAAGAATACTCAACAAATATAAGTGAAGAACATGAGTATTCACATGAAAAAGCGGAGCGTGTCTCTCTCCCACACAAGGATTGCTAGGATCCGAATTTATTCAAACAAAAACAAAAATAAAAACACACAGACGCTCCAAGTAAAGCGCATAAGATGTGAAAGAATTAAAATATAGTTTCACTAGAGATGACCTGATAAGTTGTTGATGAAGAAGGGGATGCCTTGGGCATCCCCAAGCTTAGACGCTTGAGTCTCTCTGAATATGGTTGGGATGAACCACGGGGGCATCCCCAAGCTTAGGCTTTTCACTCTTCTTGATCACATAATATCACCCTTCTCGCTTGATCCTTGAAAACTTCCTTCACACCAAACTCAAGACAGTTCTCATTAGAGGGTTAGTGCATAATCAAAAATTCTCATATTCTGTAATGATACAATCATTCCCAAAGCTTCTGGACATTAGCTACAGCCACCAATGCTTTGTGGAGCAAAGAAATCCACACAAACACGTAAAAGAGCGAATGCAAAACAAAAGGCAGAATCTGTCAAAAACAGAACAGTCTGGAATGACGAATTTTTTCGAGGCACTTAAGTTGCTCAGATGGATCTGGCCAAAATAATGAAAGTTGCGTACATATCTCAGGAAGATGCGTGATTTTTCAGAATTTTTGAATTTTCTACAGGGAGAAAGCTCAAATCGTGACAGCTAAAAATCTGTTACTGCGCAGAAATCCAAATCTTGCATCAACTTTCAATATAGAACTTTACTTGGCACAACAATGCGATAAAATAAAGATACAAAGGAGTTGCTACAGAAGTAACAAAACCTTGACTCAAAGAAAACAAAAATAACAGCAAATAAAAACGATGGGTTGTCTCCCATAAGCGCTTTTCTTTAAAGCCTTTTAGCTAGGCATAGTGATTTTGATAATGCTCTCATATGTATAAGAGTTGAATATAAGAGAGCATCAAAAGCAAATACCAAACATTTAAGTCTAACCCACTTCCTATGCAAAGGAGTCTTGTAAGAAAATAAATCAATAAAGCATAAAGTGACTAGCATAGGAAGGCAAAACAAGTAACTTCAAAAATTTCAACAAAAAGAGGAGACTTAATATTATTGAGATATATGAATCCATGTCTCCCTCTCTCATAAGGACCAGTAGGTCTTAAAGTACCCAGCAAATAAAAGCAAATCAAGAGAAAGCTCAAAACCTTCATCATAAAGAGAGGTGTTTTAGTAACATGAAAATTTCTACAACCATATTTCCTCTCTCAAATAATTTTCAGTGCATCATGAATAAACTCAACAATATAGCTATCACATAAAGCATTCTTATCATGATCCACATGCACAAAAGTATCATTACTCTCCACATAAGCATAATCAATTTTATTAGTAATAGTGAGAGTAAAACTATCACAACCATCATTGTATTCATCATAAATTGCAGGCATAGTATAATCATAATAAACTTTATCCTCCATAGTAGGTGGCACCAAAATACCACTATCATTATAATCATCATAAATTGGAGGCAAAGTATCATCAAAGAAAATTTTCTCCTCAAAACTTGGGGGACTAAAAATATCATATTCATCAAAACCAGCTTCCCCAAGCTTAGAGCTTTGCATAGCATTAGCAATAATGGTGTTCAAAGCATTTATAGTAATAACATTGCTACCATCATGCAAATAATTTTCCATAGGTTTTTTAATTTTCTCTTCAAAAGCATCATGTCCTAATTCAATATAAAGTTCATAAAGATCTCTAATTTTTTTGTTGTTTTCCATTAAGCCTAACTAGTGAAAATAAAAACAAGAAACAAAAAGAAATAATTGCAGAATCTAAAGGAGATACCTTCCAACGCTTACCTCCCCGGCAACGGCGCCAGAAAATAGCTTGATGTCTACGCTTCTATTCTTGTAGACAGTGTTGGGCCTCCAAGAGCAGAGGTTTGTAGAACAGCAGCAAGTTTCCCTTAAGTGAATCACCCAAGGTTTATCGAACTCAGGGAGGTAGAGGTCAAAGATATCCTCTCAAGCAACCCTGCAATTAAGATACAAGAAGTCTCTTGTGTCCCCAACACACCCAATACACTTGTCAGATGTATAGGTGCACTAGTTCGGCGAAGAGATAGTGAAATACAAGTAATATGGATGATTATAAGTAGTAACTGCAATCTGAAATAAAGATGGCAGCAAGCAAACATGTAGCAGAACTTGTTGTAAACGGTGTTTCAATGCTTAGAAACAAGGCCTAGGGATCATACTTTCACTAGTGGACACTCTCAACAATGATCTCATAATGAATAAGTAAAAGCTACTCTTAAACACTCTCTTGTTGGATAACAAACACCATTCATTGTGTAGGGCTACAAAAGCACACCTCAAGCCGGAGTAAACAAGCGCCACAACGTCATAAAGGAATCACACACGGTGCACACACTGTCACCTTTACACCGTGGAGAGTACCGGAGTTCATATTAAAGTAACCTATAGAGTGCATAATAGATAAAGAGTAACATCTACTTATTCAACTAGATTACAAAGCTCATGATCACATAAAGATCACACCATGGGAGAGAGAGATGAACCACATAGCTACCGGTAGAGCCCTCAGCCTCGTGGGAGAACTACTCCCTCCTCATCATGGGAGTCAGCAGCGGCGATGAAGATGGCGGTGGTGTCGGTGGAGATGACTCCGGGGGCAATTCCCCGTCCCGGCGGCGTGCCGGAACAGAGATTCTGTCCCCCGAAACTTGTCGTCGATGGCGGCGGCGCTGCGGAACTCTTCGTGGAAATTGGCTTGGTGTCTTAGGGTTTTCGCGTCTCGGGGAATAAATAGGCGAAGGGGCGATGTCGGCGGACCCCCGAGGGGCCCAAACCACCTGGTGGCGCGGTGGGGCCCCCTGCCGCGCGGGCCTGTGGTTTGGCCACCTCGTGGCTCTCCTTCGTCTCTCCTTCGGACTCCGTGATGGTGCCGGAAAAATAGGGACGTGGCCTTTTGTTTCGTGCAATTCCGAGAATATTTTCAGAAGTAACTTTCTGAAACCAAAAACAGCAGAAAACAGGGAACTGGCACTGTGGCATCTTGTTAATTGGTTAGTCCCAGAAAATGCATAAAAGTGATACGAAGTGTATATAAAACATGTAGCAAATGGTATAATATAAGCATGGAACAGCAGAAATTATGGATACGTTGGAGACGTATCAGATAGCAGCAGTAGAGTTTGTTCATGGCGTGAGAGAACGAGAGAGAAAGAGATACGCTGGGAGGGATTGTGCAGAGTCGAGAGAGAGTGGAGTGAATTGATTCTTTATTGATTGAGACTGCGGCTATATATAGTAGCCCAACAGTCGGGTTACAATGTCGGTTTGCACCTTTACGTCGCTTCCGAAGAGGCACAGCGACGGTTCGCTATAGATAGCGTTTGGACAAACAAATAATCCTAACTGCTAGGTGGAATATTCTGTAGAATATTCCTAATACAACTCTAACTGCCAAGTTAGCCTAATACAAACGCTAGTTGTTCCTAACACTCCCCCTTGGACAAACGCTATCCTTTGTATGCTTCATCATCATGAATTCTTCACATGGTATTGAGAGCTTTGGGATGTCCTTGTTGATCTTCATAGTCTTGATCTTGTAGAATTGATATCCTCGAAAAATCCTGTGAAAATATATATATATATATATATATATATATATGGAGAAATATAGGAATTTGATATACCGTAGGTATAGTTATTGTCTCATATGAGAAACCAATATAGGAAAACTCATAAGGAAAGAGTACAATATATTATTATCGGATGATAATTAATAAGTTCAGTTCTAGGAATTTTCTCCCCCTGAACCTTGCAAATTCCGTAGTCGTCTCATACCAATGCCATGAATGCACTTTTGAAATGCAGTTGTTGGTAAAGACTTAGTGAACAAATCTGCAAGATTGTCACATGATTTTGTTTGCAGAATATCAATTTCTCCATTTTTCTGTAATTCATGAGGAAAGAACAGTTTCGGAGCAATATGTTTTGTGATGTTACTTTTAATATATCCCATATGCATTTGAGCAACACATGCAGCATTATCCTCATAGATAATAGTTGGTGATTCTAATGAACCAATACCGCATGAAGTTTGAATATGGTTGATCACTCTGCGAAGCCATACACACTCTCGTGAAGCTTCATATAATGCAATTATTTCAGAGTGATTAGTGGATGTTGCTACTAAAGTCTGCTTTGTTGACTTCCATGAGATAGCAGTTCCACCATATAAAAACACAAACCCTGTTTGTTACCTGGCATTATGGGGATCAGAAAGATAGCCAGCGTCAGTATAACCAATCAGGGTCATTTCTTGATTTTTCTTATAGAATAAACCAAGATCTTTAGTACCATTTAAATATCTGAAGATATTCTTTACTCCTTCCCAATGGCGTTTAGTTGGAGCTGCACTATGTCTAGCCAGTAAATTTACTGCAAAGGCAATATCAGGTCTAGTACAATTTGCGAGGTACATTAGTGCTCCTATGGCACTCAAGTAGGGGAACTCAGGTCCCAGTATCTCTTCGTCATCATCCCTAGGTCTAAAGGGACCCTTTTCCATATCAAGGGATCGAACGACCATTGGTGTCTTGGATGGATATGATTTATCCATATTGAATTTTTCCAAAACTTTCTGAATATAAGCGGGCTGATAAACGAGTATTCCCGAGGGAAGGTGCTCAAGTTGTAAACCTAAGCAAAATTTGGTTTTCCCCAATCTTTCATCTCGAACTCCGTCATTAAATGATTGCGTGCGACAGTTATGTCTGCTGCGTTACCAATGATGTTGAGGTCATCAACATATACAGAGATGATACAAAATCCCTTTGAGGATTTCTTTATAAAAACGCATGGGCAATCATCATTGTTTGAGTATCCCTTATGGAGAAGGAACTCACTAAGTCAGTTATACCACATTTTACCCGACTGCTTCAAGCCATAGATTGACTTTTGTAATTTTACACAATACATGTTGCGATTTATGTCTGGATTCGGAATTTTAAGTCCATCAGGAACTTTCATATAAATATCCTCATCTAGTGACCCATATAAGTATGCGGTCACTACATCCATTAACTGCATTGATAAATTCATTTGTACTGCCAATGATATTAAATATCGAAACGTAATTCCACTCATTACAGGAGAATATGTATCGTCGTAGTCGATACCGGGTCTCTGCATAAACCCTTGTGCTACTAGTCTCGCTTTGTATCTCACCACCTCATTGTTTTTGTTCCTTTTTCGAACAAAAACCCATTTAGCTCCCACAGGGAAGACTTTATGAGGAGTAGGTATTACTTTAGAGAATACCTCCCTTTTGTTAAGCGAGAGCAGTTCTGCCTCAATTGCCTCCTTCCATTTAGGCCAATCCGAGCGCTTCAGGCACTCTTTCATAGATTTTGGCTTTGGATCCAGTTGAAGGGTTTTAGCAATTTTCGAGGAGAAATATATGTCGACAAGAGTAGCCTTTCTATCGTATGATTCTCCTGAATCAATATAGTTTGTGGATATTTCTTTGATTCCTTCAGGCACCGTATGATTTCCCATAACAACCGGGTCTGAGTGTTTCGATGTCCCATCATTAGTATTTGTGCGCACATTTATGCTGGGCTCTTGATGTTGAGCATCAGTTTGGTGTCTATCAACTTCAGGTTGATTTGCATTTACTGACATAGATTTTGATTTTCTTTGTTTCCGCGGTGGCTTTGGAGAAGCCTTTTCCCTTGTAACCAGATTTCTCCCCCTTTTATTTGCAATTGGGAGTTGAGTAGTTTTATTTGGTACCTCTACTCGTTCTGGTGCATTAGCTGCAGGGATATAAGATTTAGTGACACCTTTGTGATCAGTAAATGCGTCTGGCAAGTTGTTTGCAATGTTTTGCAAATCTATTATTCTCTGAACTTCAGATTCAGATTCTCTAGTACGTGGGTCTAAGGACTGGATGCCTGTAACATTCCAATCTATTTCCTGGCATTCTTTGTGGTTTGTTTCTCCCCCTAATGCCGGGAAATGGTCCTCATCAAAAATTGAATCAGCGTACCGGGCTGTAAACAGGTCCCCTGTAAGGGGCTCTAAATATTTTATAATTGACGGAGATTTATATCCAACATAGATTGCTAATTTTCTATGGGGGCCCATTGAGGTACGCTGCGGTGGTGATATCAGTACGTAGACAGCGCAACCGAATTTTCGCAGGTGGGAAATACTTGGCTGATTGCCACGTACTATTTGAAACGGGGAAGTTTCATGATATGCAGTTGGTCTGACTTGAATCAGATCTGCGGCGTGTAAAACCGCATGTCCCCAACAAGAGGTTGGTAAATTGCAATTCTGTAATAATGGTCTAGCTATTAGTTTTACCCTTTTGATTAAAGATTCAGCCATTCCATTTTGAGTATGAACATACGGTACTGAATGTTCTAGATGGATACCTAAAGCCATACAATAATCATAAAATGCGCGTGAACTAAATTCAGCAGCATTGTCCATTCTTATTGATTTTATCATGTGTTCAGGATGATTTGCTCGTAATTTGATAATTTGTGCAATTAATTTGGTGTGGCGCCCCGACCCGACTACTATACAGTGATGGTGCGTGTCACCGGTTAAGCGATGCCACCGGAGGTTACGGGTTTACCAATCCCCGGCCAAAACCTTTGGCAGGCGTTGCTGGGTACACCTCACTCCAGACAACGCAACACCCCGATCGATGCCTCAACACGGTCACATCCATCAAAGCATAATAATAAGATCAAGACTTGTGGAACAACTGGCACATCACAGACTCTACGACACAAGACATTATAAGCAGCTCTTATAATAGAGAACGATAGCAGAAGTTACAAACCGGGGGTCACAGACCCAACAACACATCAAGCGGAAGCGAAGGGCGTTGTTCTAAACAACAAGAACCAGAAGATGGCCTAAGAGGCCTACAGATAAACATCACAGCGCCAGCTATTCCGAGATGTCCCAAGCTGCCACCTGGGAACCCCAGACTACTCGTCGACGTTCCTGAAACAAAGCAAAGACGTTGAGTTCGACGAACTCGCAAGATTAAGAGCTAATATATGCTCCATGATTGGCTTTCAAAGGTTTTATGGCTATTTTGCATAAAGCTGATTTTATTTGGAAATAAACAATAAATCCATGGCATCGACTAATCAGAACATTTTAAAAAGGAGGTAAGAAGTAACACTTTTCTCTTGAGAAACCTTTCTCAACAACAACCATCATCACCATCATTGTACCTGTTCATCAAAGGCACCTCCCCGAATCACCCTCGAGGAAGCTCACCTTAACATTCTTGAGTGGTACCTCTAGTACCCAGTTTTTAATCATTCCGTTAAAGTTATTCTATGATCCTACCTTCACTTCCCAAGTCGTCCATAACCGCGGACACGGCTTTTCGAAAAGATTTATCCCTGCAGGGGTGTACCAATTGGAAGTCCCCGGAGTCCCGAAGGGCCCCAGTTCCTTCGCCACGCGTACCGCCAGACTCATTGCCTACGCTTAGCTCTCTTCCGGGGAAAGCCGGCTGAGTGTGAAACGGCTACAACCTTTACCTTGTTAAGGACTTTCCAGGATCATCAGTGCCGGTAGGACTGCCAGGATCACCACACCCCGCCCCACGGACACTTATTTCCTAAACACCACCATCCTCTTACCAGTCTTGGCCACCATCTCCACGCACGCGCGAATGGAAAACCAAACTAGAGGACCCTGGCTAGTCCCGCTCAAGTTAGTTGGTCGATGGGGGTTCCATATAGCCCACGCATGGTAGTACGCTCGTCTTGGTTCAAGAGGTAAAGAACTCGCACTTAGGCGGTGAGAACAAGACAACCCACCACATCCCATGTGGCCTCTCATCCCCACCTTTAAGCAAATTATTAACCACCACCATCACTTTCCATCACATCCGGTTATTCCATACCTGTTCCAACCATTGAAACATCCACCGGACCTGCAAACCTTTAAACTAAGCATGGCTAAGCATATACATAGCAAATATAATTACTCAGGCCAACACTTCAATCCTATGGATATTAGGAGGGATACAGGTATTTGGCAGTAGATTTCTAATGCAACTAGTAGGATACTCTAGTCCAAGCAAAAGACATTTGGAACCGAATGCAATATTATAGTGGCGAAAATAATTGCAAAATATAGGAGGAGACATGCTCAGAGGGGGGATTACGCTTGCCTTGACGAGATAAAAGGTAGTAGGAGTCGTCGAACGATTGTAGTTGCACCTCAACTCCTCGATCTACCGACACACAAACAACACCGGAAAAGAAACAACATAACAACAATCAACACATGGCATTTGTGCAATGCATACAAAAATGATGATATGACATTTTAATGCAACTATGAGATCCTAAACATGACCCACAATTTAAATGAGCGTCCCAAATAATTAGACACTATTTGGGCTACCCTCATATTTAAACTTAGTGATTATATTTACTACTAGAACATACTATTGTAATTGTGATCAAATATGCATGAGGATGATGATTTTGAATAGCTCACATTTTTCTGAACATTTTGGTACCTCGAACACATTTTTCTGATGTCCGGGGAAAAAGTTATTAATTTTTATAATTTACTAAATTAAAAAGGTTCTTTTATTTCTTCTATTTCCTCTTCCGAACATGTCCTGGTTATAAATTGAATCCAACCCAAAACAGCTATTTTTAACCAACTGGAAAGGAGGAAAAGAATAAACAGGAGAATTATTTTTGTACTGTACAAAATCGGAAAATCCGAATTATTTTCAAATCGGATAATCCGATTGAACTCAGTGCTTTGAAAAACGGCTAAGGACAGAAGAGTTCCGGTACTGACAGAAATCGGATAGTCCGATGCTTGCTACGATCGGAAAATCCGATCACAGAGCAGGGATGAAGAAATTTCTAAGGACCTAACTCGATTGCGTACCGGATAAAACCGGATAATCCGAGTCGCATCTCGCTCGGATTATCCGAGCGTCATCAGGAGCATAGCGTCGCACGGCGGCGTGCGGGTGCCGGCGACACAGGACGGAAGGGGAAGGGAGGAAGGGCCAGCGAGGGCCGTGAGCTCACCCTGAGCTCGGGAATGCGGTCGTCGGTGACGGGGAGAGACGGAGGCGGCCGGAATCGTGCGCGGCGGCGCTCGAGCGGCAGCGGCGGTGGTCGGCGAAGAAGAGGACGGCGCCGGCAATGTAGCGCCTCCCCGGTCGATTTATTTCGCGTGATGTCTCAGCACGGCGAGGCGGACCTCGTGGTGGTGCTGGCTCGGCTTGGGGAGCCCTTAATCATCGGCGGCGAGCTCGGCCATGGCGCGGCGGTGGTCGGAGAAGAACATGGCGGCGCGGTCGATTCTCAGCTTCCGGGCTCGATTCCTACCGCAAGGAGGGGGAGGGAAGCACGGCGGAGCTACCCGTGGCCTTGGTGTTGCTCGGGGAGTCCGGGAGCGTCGGCGATGCGTGCGCCACGGTGAGCTCGAGCGCGGCTCCGTGGGGAAGAAAGGAGGAGGGCAACAGGGGAGAGGGAAACCAGGGGAAGTGGAGTGGGGCAGGTGGGCGTCGTGCGGCTTGCTCCTTGCAGGCCAGGGAGCAGAGGAGGGGAGGGGCCCGAGCGAGGGCGTCGTGCAGCCTTGCCACGGCGGCGCGGGAAAGACGGAGGTGAGAGAGAGAGAGGGTTTTACAATTGAGTCCCTGGAAGTTTTAAAAACATCACCATTTGGTCCTTCTTAGTACTGTGAGCACTGTTTTTGAATTTATTGGGCAACTTAGACATTTCCAAAAATTATGCAAATTTTTGGGGAGTCTCTTTATATTACGATGACGCTCCCCTAATTTTTCTAGAATATTTGAAAATCATTTGATAGGTAAATAAAATAGGAATTGCTCACAGGCAATTTTAGTTTGTCTCCATGTATTGTATTTTACAAATCCAAATAGTTTGTCAACATTATATTTGAAACTTTTGGAACTTCCTTGACAATTATAAGATGTCAAGAATACTTTTGTTTTGCAAAAAGAGTGCCTTCATTGTTTTGTTCAACAAGTTTGGCATTTTGTTTTTAGAAGGTGCCAAACCGATTGTTTTATTTGTTTAGCACTTTAAGATGGATGCCATGATGCAATGCAACACAAAAGTGGAAATTTTATTCGGGTTTTTAGGTTCTCAAATTTTCGGGCTGTTACAACTCTACCCTCCTTACAGGAATCTCGTCCCGAGATTCTAAGAGTAGGAGAGAGGGAAGAAGGGTTACGACGGTCTTCCACGGTCTTCTCGGTGTCGAGGGATTCCGCGCATCCTGAAGATCTTCATCGGCTTCACTCCGAGGTCACGAACAGAGTACACCATGGGAAAAGAAGGGAAGACTCTCTGGCAGGATGAATCTTGGGGAAGATGCACCACCCGAGTACCTCCTAGTAGGAATTTTAGGAAGAGACTTCAAGCATCCCTTGAGTTGACAGTTAAGAGACACATGCGGGTGACGGGAGATTGACAAGGAGTTTCCAAGGTGTAGACAACTGTTTCCTCAAAGATTCAGAATACGAACTTTGCACAAGGCTTTAAGTTTCTGAAGGCGAATGTTAAACAAGATTCAGACAGATGAAAAGGCAACTTGAACTAGACGGCTTGAGTAGAACTTTCCTCACGGAGGAGCAATTTGGATCACAGAAGAAGGATCGGAAGATGGACCAAGAGAATTTTGGAAACTCCGTAAGCGATAGTATCGGGAGGAACTCCTTGATATTCTAGACATCGGAGTCGAGATTTTGAGGATCACCAACCTTCGTTTCTGATGGCGAGTCAGATCTGGTTAGGTGTAGAGATACTTCAAACTTGACAGGTGTAGGAATAGGCAGCTTTTGCAGAGGATAACAACGTATGATAGTTGCTAGAACGCGAAGAGCTAGACTAGAATGTCTAACTCCCAGGGAGGAACGAGATTGCAGAACCCACGTATGAGCAGCTTGTCAGAAGACATCTGCACCTACCTGAATTACTTGCAATGAGACACAGATGAGCCATTCTTGGGAACATCAAGGAATGAAGAAGAATTTCTTGTAATCCTTCTCCTTCTTGAACAGTTCCACTAGTGGCTTGGAGGCGTAGATGAAATGTTTTTCAAGGGAGGGAGGTGACAATGTACCATACCAAGGATAGTGGCACACGCAGGAGGGATTTGGGATGATTCCGAGGATACAAATCAATTTACTCAGATCCACGGCGACATCTTCTGGCAATCGCACGTGAACCAAAGAAAATCGTTTCTAACCTCGAGAACACATGCCTTGGGACGACACGAGTTAGTGCTAGCAAGTTTACAATGCCACGCCCGCTATTTCATATAATTCTCCGCAAACATGGACGAAAATAAGAGGTAGTTGATTGTCTCAACAACCAACTTATCTCGTTACTCCAAGATGGTCGACTTATATGTCACATGAACTGCATAGACATTGCTCAGATTAACACATTCCCGTAGGTCGATCGGAGTTTGATTTGACGATAGCCCAAATCAAATCAAAAGAAAAGGGAGGGTAGCATATCCAAAGAGGAGGTACCACCTTGTTTCAACATGACAGACTAGACATCCCCTTGAGAATGAACTATCACCGATAGAGAAATAATTCAGGACATCCAGCACGATTTTCTTGGAGAAAGGAGTTGTTCAGAGAACCAACTTACTCATAAGCTCAACTTTCTTGGAGAAAAGAGTTGTCCGTGATGTTGAGCTTGGACAGGCGACAACCTGGCGATACTTCTGGAGAGACCTACAAAATATCACGTTCACCGGGATGTTTTGAGTTCGAGAGAGAATCATGCCTTCAAGGCACAACGAGATGGTCTTGGGAGTTTCGGCACAAACCTAGCTCTTTGACCGAGGAAGGGCATCAAAGCCAACAGACTTGGTAGCACTGTCAAACTCAGCTTATTGACCGGCTAACCAATCATGCTAAGGAGGACAAGGGAGGTCTTTGGATTTCCGCACAGTAAAAACTGCTAGGAATATCCGATGGTCACATCATTGCTCACGTCTTTCATTCTCGAGTAACAAGTCACTCGGAGAATGAAGAGTAACAAAGTGTGAGAGCATCACTTCATCAAGAGGATCATGATACTTATCACAATACTTTGATATACAAGAGTGTGACACTCTAAGGTGGAGCAGAATAAAAGCTAAACAAGGCCCTCATTCTGAAGATTCCGAACTTGGACCTAGCCCGAGAAGTGGACGAGATACGGGAGTTTGTTTCTCCTACCAAGACGAAGTGGAAGTCTTGACGATTCCAGGAAGTGACTTGCATCGGAACACACCAATGCACGGTGAGAACATGACGGTCAAACGGAGGACACGGCTCGGAAGAAGAGCAAGAGTAGCAAACATGCTCAGGGAGAACCTCAGATGTTGATGATGCACCGGTTATTACTCCATTGTGATAACCATGCCCAATAAGGAGGGACGCGGAGGAGTCAAGAACAGAGTTGGGAGACGTGCTAGAAGAATCCTTGTCGTAGACCCGATGGTTCCAAGACAGAACCTAGAACAAGGCCAGGGAAGAAATGAAGTGGAGTAGCCAACGGAGGTGCGGTAATTTTAGGTTCAACCATTTACCACACAGACCACGGAAAAGGACTTGGGTTGAAGATCAGCATCATGTGCTACTAGCGAGAGTTAAGTAATCACAACTTAACACACTCTAGTTGGCACAATCCGGGACCTTATGTTCAAGTCCTTGGGTTAGAACCCAAAAGAAAGGATTAAGAGATTAAACTTGATAGGAATACAAGGGTCCGTAAACAACTGAGTTGATAGGAATTTTCGTCGTACTCCAGATGGTTTCTCGGCACATGAAGCTTCGGATTGTAGGGCGGCGGGAGCAACTGGGCACATAACACTAAAGGTAGAACCAACCCCGCGATTCCTAATCATTTTGAAGTCACAGACGAGAAGTAAAACTTTAAATCAAATTGAGGTAAGATTGCTCCGAGATTAGAGGGTAACCAGATAAGGAGTAAAAAGAATCCTAAGATGGTTTTCACAACTCATTTTTAGGTTCAAAATATTTTCACAAACACTAGACTCAACATCGACCAGTAGAAGGGTTTCCTACAGGCAGTACTGCTCTGATACCAACTTGTGGCGCCCCGACCCGACTACTATACAGTGATGGTGCGTGTCACCGGTTAAGCGATGCCACCGGAGGTTACGGGTTTACCAATCCCCGGCCAAAACCTTTGGCAGGCGTTGCTGGGTACACCTCACTCCAGACAACGCAACACCCCGATCGATGCCTCAACACGGTCACATCCATCAAAGCATAATAATAAGATCAAGACTTGTGGAACAACTGGCACATCACAGACTCTACGACACAAGACATTATAAGCAACTCTTATAATAGAGAACGATAGCAGAAGTTACAAACCGGGGGTCACAGACCCAACAACACATCAAGCGGAAGCGAAGGGCGTTGTTCTAAACAACAAGAACCAGAAGATGGCCTAAGAGGCCTACAGATAAACATCACAGCGCCAGCTATTCCGAGATGTCCCAAGCTGCCACCTGGGAACCCCAGACTACTCGTCGACGTTCCTGAAACAAAGCAAAGACGTTGAGTTCGACGAACTCGCAAGATTAAGAGCTAATATATGCTCCATGATTGGCTTTCAAAGGTTTTATGGCTATTTTGCATAAAGCTGATTTTATTTGGAAATAAACAATAAATCCATGGCATCGACTAATCAGAACATTTTAAAAAGGAGGTAAGAAGTAACACTTTTCTCTTGAGATCACTTTCTCAACAACAACCATCATCACCATCATTGTACCTGTTCATCAAAGGCACCTCCCCGAATCACCCTCGAGGAAGCTCACCTTAACATTCTTGAGTGGTACCTCTAGTACCCAGTTTTTAATCATTCCGTTAAAGTTATTCTATGATCCTACCTTCACTTCCCAAGTCGTCCATAACCGCGGACACGGCTTTTCGAAAAGATTTATCCCTGCAGGGGTGTACCAATTGGAAGTCCCCGGAGTCCCGAAGGGCCCCAGTTCCTTCGCCACGCGTACCGCCAGACTCATTGCCTACGCTTAGCTCTCTTCCGGGGAAAGCCGGCTGAGTGTGAAACGGCTACAACCTTTACCTTGTTAAGGACTTTCCAGGATCATCAGTGCCGGTAGGACTGCCAGGATCACCACACCCCGCCCCACGGACACTTATTTTCCTAAACACCACCATCCTCTTACCAGTCTTGGCCACCATCTCCACGCACGCGCGAATGGAAAACCAAACTAGAGGACCCTGGCTAGTCCCGCTCAAGTTAGTTGGTCGATGGGGGTTCCATATAGCCCACGCATGGTAGTACGCTCGTCTTGGTTCAAGAGGTAAAGAACTCGCACTTAGGCGGTGAGAACAAGACAACCCACCACATCCCATGTGGCCTCTCATCCCCACCTTTAAGCAAATTATTAACCACCACCATCACTTTCCATCACATCCGGTTATTCCATACCTGTTCCAACCATTGAAACATCCACCGGACCTGCAAACCTTTAAACTAAGCATGGCTAAGCATATACATAGCAAATATAATTACTCAGGCCAACACTTCAATCCTATGGATATTAGGAGGGATACAGGTATTTGGCAGTAGATTTCTAATGCAACTAGTAGGATACTCTAGTCCAAGCAAAAGACATTTGGAACCGAATGCAATATTATAGTGGCGAAAATAATTGCAAAATATAGGAGGAGACATGCTCAGAGGGGGGGATTACGCTTGCCTTGACGAGATAAAAGGTAGTAGGAGTCGTCGAACGATTGTAGTTGCACCTCAACTCCTCGATCTACCGACACACAAACAACACCGGAAAAGAAACAACATAACAACAATCAACACATGGCATTTGTGCAATGCATACAAAAATGATGATATGACATTTTAATGCAACTATGAGATCCTAAACATGACCCACAATTTAAATGAGCGTCCCAAATAATTAGACACTATTTGGGCTACCCTCATATTTAAACTTAGTGATTATATTTACTACTAGAACATACTATTGTAATTGTGATCAAATATGCATGAGGATGATGATTTTGAATAGCTCACATTTTTCTGAACATTTTGGTACCTCGAACACATTTTTCTGATGTCCGGGGAAAAAGTTATTAATTTTTATAATTTACTAAATTAAAAAGGTTCTTTTATTTCTTCTATTTCCTCTTCCGAACATGTCCTGGTTATAAATTGAATCCAACCCAAAACAGCTATTTTTAACCAACTGGAAAGGAGGAAAAGAATAAACAGGAGAATTATTTTTGTACTGTACAAAATCGGAAAATCCGAATTATTTTCAAATCGGATAATCCGATTGAACTCAGTGCTTTGAAAAACGGCTAAGGACAGAAGAGTTCCGGTACTGACAGAAATCGGATAGTCCGATGCTTGCTACGATCGGAAAATCCGATCACAGAGCAGGGATGAAGAAATTTCTAAGGACCTAACTCGATTGCGTACCGGATAAAACCGGATAATCCGAGTCGCATCTCGCTCGGATTATCCGAGCGTCATCAGGAGCATAGCGTCGCACGGCGGCGTGCGGGTGCCGGCGACACAGGACGGAAGGGGAAGGGAGGAAGGGCCAGCGAGGGCCGTGAGCTCACCCTGAGCTCGGGAATGCGGTCGTCGGTGACGAGGAGAGACGGAGGCGGCCGGAATCGTGCGCGGCGGCGCTCGAGCGGCAGCGGCGGTGGTCGGCGAAGAAGAGGACGGCGCCGGCAATGTAGCGCCTCCCCGGTCGATTTATTTCGCGTGATGTCTCAGCACGGCGAGGCGGACCTCGTGGTGGTGCTGGCTCGGCTTGGGGAGCCCTTAATCATCGGCGGCGAGCTCGGCCATGGCGCGGCGGTGGTCGGAGAAGAACATGGCGGCGCGGTCGATTCTCAGCTTCCGGGCTCGATTCCTACCGCAAGGAGGGGGAGGGAAGCACGGCGGAGCTACCCGTGGCCTTGGTGTTGCTCGGGGAGTCCGGGAGCGTCGGCGATGCGTGCGCCACGGTGAGCTCGAGCGCGGCTCCGTGGGGAAGAAAGGAGGAGGGCAACAGGGGAGAGGGAAACCAGGGGAAGTGGAGTGGGGCAGGTGGGCGTCGTGCGGCTTGCTCCTTGCAGGCCAGGGAGCAGAGGAGGGGAGGGGCCCGAGCGAGGGCGTCGTGCAGCCTTGCCACGGCGGCGCGGGAAAGACGGAGGTGAGAGAGAGAGAGGGTTTTACAATTGAGTCCCTGGAAGTTTTAAAAACATCACCATTTGGTCCTTCTTAGTACTGTGAGCACTGTTTTTGAATTTATTGGGCAACTTAGACATTTCCAAAAATTATGCAAATTTTTGGGGAGTCTCTTTATATTACGATGACGCTCCCCTAATTTTTCTAGAATATTTGAAAATCATTTGATAGGTAAATAAAATAGGAATTGCTCACAGGCAATTTTAGTTTGTCTCCATGTATTGTATTTTACAAATCCAAATAGTTTGTCAACATTATATTTGAAACTTTTGGAACTTCCTTGACAATTATAAGATGTCAAGAATACTTTTGTTTTGCAAAAAGTGTGCCTTCATTGTTTTGTTCAACAAGTTTGGCATTTTGTTTTTAGAAGGTGCCAAACCGATTGTTTTATTTGTTTAGCACTTTAAGATGGATGCCATGATGCAATGCAACACAAAAGTGGAAATTTTATTCGGGTTTTTAGGTTCTCAAATTTTCGGGCTGTTACATTTGGCAAAGGCATGGTTGCGTGTGGACAATAAACACACATGTGACCATCTAGTGGATGCATCAATTAGCACTATGAAGTACCTAAATGGTCCAGACAGAGGTTGTATTGGAACACATATATCTCCTTGAATTCTTTCAAGAAAATTAAGTGACTCATTTTTAACTTTAATGTAGGATGGCTTAATAATTAATTTCCCAGTAGCACATGTGGTGCATACAAAATCTGATGATTTAGGAAATCTTGTAGTTGGTAAATTGTGACCAACAGAATTGCCTATAATTTTTCTCATCATACCTATTCCAGGATGACCAAGGCGATCATGCCAAGTCTTGAATTTATCAAGATTTTGAAAAATTATTTTATACGCAACATAAGGTACGGGTTTGATGTATGTAAAGTATAATCCGGATGAGAATGAAGGGAATTTTTCAAGAGTTTCTTCCACATATCCGTTGCTTTTTGTTAAAAGCAAAAATTCTTTCTTATCCACCTGAACTGTTTTTAGGTGGAAATTATTAGATCGGATATCTTTAAAACTTATAAGGGTACGTGTAGATTCAGGATACAAGAGTGCATTCTGAATTACAATAGTAGTACCCATAGGAAGTGTGAAAGTGGCTCTTCCTGAACCAATAATTGCTTTGTTACTACCAGTTATGGTCATAACATCTTCCTTTCTCTTTGTAAGAGTTTGGAAGTACTTTGTTTCCCTTAAAATTGTATTAGTGGTAGCACTATCCACTAAAAATAATTCTTCTTCCTTCGGATGTTTCCCGTAAGATTTCTATAAATAGAAATAGAATATTTTAGAATAAATCATATTTTATTCATATATTCATCAAATTACATACATGGTATTTATATTACAAACTTCAAATATAAATACATTACAATAGTATATCTGATTCACATAATACCATATACATAGTCTGATGACTTTATTCTACTTATTGTTATACAATATAGTAGTTCTTAGTATATTCAAATGGCTAAATGACATCGACTGTTTATGGAGTTTAATTCATGTCTCCAAAAACATCTTGGGTGTAGTCCACAAGCATGTCTTCATCGAGGATGATATCGTCCTTTGGCTTGAATTCTTCAATAGAACTCTGAGATGGACCAACTTGAGAGTTGTCTTGAATGTCGTTGAAGTGAGCTTCAGCTTTGTTCACATGAACTTGTTTCCCTTTTCCTCCATACTTCATGTATAGATCCACGAGGTGCTTGGGAATACGGCATTTGTTAGTACGATGATTCACACATCCACACCTTTGACAAGTTTGAGAACTGTCATTACGGTCATTTTTCTTGAAATGACCTTTCCCTTAAAATTGACCGTTGGTCTTTTGACCATTGTTCTTTTTCCACTTTCCTTTAAATTTTCGGAAGTTCCTTTTACGGTTTCCAAATTTGTTAGTAAAATGAGCATTAGCATGTGCTTCAGGGATTGGCATTGCGCCCGTTGGGCGAGCATTGTGATTTTTCATGAGAAGTTCATCATGCTTCTCGGCCTGAAGTAATGTGTATATAAGCTCAGAATACTTTGTGTATTTTTGTTAACGATACTGCTGTTGCAATATCCTCATTGAGGGGTGGAAAGTGCGTAAGGTTTTATCTATTAAGTCCGCATCTGAAACCTGCTGATCGCAAAATCTCAGTTTGGAGTTAATCTTATGCACGGCAGAATTATATGCAGCCACAGACTTAAAGTCCTGGAACCTTATGAGAGACCATTCTCTTTGGTCTTTCGGCAACATTACTGCTCTTTGTTGATCATATCTCTCCTTGAGGGAGTTCCATAAGACTAGTGGATCCTCCTCCATTAAATATTCAGTTTTTAAATCAGGATGGAGGTGGTGCCTTATGAAATGCAATGCCGCATACTTTACCACTTGTGATATTTCTGGGGCATTTGGAGGGGGTGTGACGATGCAAGGGCCAAGGTTACGTCCAGTCAAGTTTATTTTCATATCCATGGCCCATGATAGATAGTTACTTCCGTCAACTTGTAGTTCTTCGAATTCTTTCTTATTGATGCCAGCCATTTTTTCCTTTCTCTATCTCTTCTACTGTAGCCTATTGCTTTGGCAGAGGCGCGTGCATGATAACGTGTGAAGAGTCGAGAGAGAGTGGAGTGAATTGATTCTTTATTGATTGAGACTGCGGCTATATATAGTAGCCCAACAGTCGGGTTACAATGTCGGTTTGCACCTTTACGTCGCTTCCGAAGAGGCACAGCGACGGTTCGCTATAGACAGCGTTTGGACAAACAAATAATCCTAACTGCTAGGTGGAATATTCTATAGCTAACTGCCAAGTTAGCCTAATACTAACGCTAGTTGTTCCTAACAGGGATAAGTGATAAAAAAAGAAATGATAAAAAAGATGATGAAGGCGCCCCCCACGGGATGCGAGTCTCCCACCAACGCTAACAGGGTGTGCGGTGGACCGCGTAGGAGCAATCCTAAAGTTAGTCACATCTCGATGATTGCGGAAATCCAATTTGGCACCCGAGCACATCTGCTCCTCATATCCTGTCCCTAGCAGGCTTTTAAGATTCGTATTCTACAGTTCCAGCATCTCCCCTCAGGATTTTTTACTGCAGTGAATTCAGACCTATGGCCCACGGCAGTTCCGCAATTAATTGACGTTTGTTTGTGCCGTCCGAATCATCCGGAACAGATGGACAATGACTTACTGGTCTGGTATACTCGGTCCTGTTCCGTCCAATTTGATCAGGTTGCACGGCGCGCACTGCTCCAACCGTACGTCTCAGTTTGACAAAACGAGCTCAAGAAGGATTTTAGCAAAACCGAATGTGTATTTTTTTTTAAGAAAAACTAAGTTTGGTCGTGGTTCAAAGCACATGCAGCCGCATCGTCGTCGAAGCCAGCGCCAATTACAGCGTATTGGAGTATTCGACAGTACCGTGCTGTTCCTCCGTACGCGTAGCAACTGCCGCGTGACCAACTCGTCCGGCGGCCGCTGTGTCGTCGCTCCGCACGGCGCCTTCCGACGAGAACCGCAATGGCACCTTGGCCGTCGTCGCCCGCACGGCGCCGTCCGACGTGAACCGCCTTGGCCGTCGCCGCCGCCGCGGTGACGTGCGTATCTTCCAACTCGGCGAGCGGGACGTGCTCAACTCGTCCGTCCGCACTCGGCAGTGCTCCGACGGCCGCTATGTGCCTATGTTCAGTCGCTCCGCACAGCGCCGTCCGGCAAGAACCGCAACGGCACCTTGGTCTATTGGCTCGCCGCGCCGTCGTAGCATGCGTGTCTTCCACCCGAGCAAGCGCGACGTGCTCCGACGTAGAGAGCCAAGCGTGGCACCATGGCTTATTGGCATCGTACGTTGCAGCTCTATGGGCAGCCGAGCGGGGGCAGCATGGCATCGTTGCGCGTGTGTGGCGGGCTCGGACGCGCGACTGGTTCCTGGCTGGAGGCTGGAGCTGGTTGAACAGCTTCAGGGAGTTGTTGTACACCGTTGTAGTACAGCTCGAAATTGTGGCTGCTTGACTCTTCCCGACCGAGCACAACCATAATCAAACAGTGTGTCTCTCTATAAGAAAAGCAACTCACCAAGACTTCATTCGGCCACCGCAAAAACTCCGTATCGCGCCGGCATCCGGTAGTGTAGAATTCGGTACACGACTTTCTCTGCCCTGCATGGAGATCGTGCACAACAAGTGTGCAGCCGACGCAATGTGTGTGCAACGGACGGCGTGAAGGAACTGCATCTCGGCGGGTGCACGTCTGCTACAAGGACCAGTAAAATATGCCGTCATACTCTCACGGGACACAAAAGGGGCGTTATTATTTTTTTATGCGCTATCCCTTAAAGTCGACGGACATGCAAACGGCGTCACGCCTGGGCCCGCAGTACAGGGCAGTGGCTAAAACTTACAGCGCCTTCAGTTCTTTTACTCTGCCCGCACACATGCCGACAAGTACCATATGCACAAATCACAACACAATCTGGACGCACCAGATAACAGGTCCACCTGTGCTCGGGCGTCAAATTGCCTCTCCCCAATCATATGTTAGTTTGACCTGGTCCTAGGGTGGTGATGTGTTTAGCCTCGATAGATTAACCGGAATTAATGTACCTTCTATATCGAAGTCACAGTTCTGCTAAGTTGTTTTCTTAAATCTCAATCACTTTTTAGAAAGTGCAAGCACAATTAAGAGAAATGTGCAGTTGCTTTTTTCAAAACTGTAGCTGCACTACCCTGAGATGACGGAGACTTACGGAAAAATCAGTCGACCGAGATATATACTAGACTAGAAAACTGTTACTGACAGACCACAACATTCAGTTCCCGACTAGTTCGCCAAGAAAAGGGCTGGTCTCATACATGGCAGGAGTCTGACGGAAGGTGACAGTTCCGCAATTTTAGTTTGCATTAGATGGAAAAGTTCATCATTAATTTATCCCACGTCTATCATTCTCCAGCCTGCCTAAAACCCTTCTTCTCCGTTTGCAGTTTGCACACGGTCTACATCTCCCTGTCCCCCACCCTCATATAAGCGCGTATCATTCCATTCTATCCCCTCGTACTTTGTTTTGGGTCTCCACTGATATTACTCAATCGTCGCGGCGACTCCTGCTGCCGGCAGGTTTTGAATACCCAGAGCCATCGCCCTCTGGGTCGTACGGCGCAGTATCATACGGGGCTGCCGGAGACCGGAGATCCGGAGGTTTTCATCTCCCTTCCTTCCCCGGTGAGTACGACTTGTTTCTCTCTATGTTGAATTTGATGTTAACCCCCGGCCGGGTTTAGCTTTAATGCGATCCAAATGGCCCGCCGGTAATGCTGTAAGGATCGATTGGATCAATTTGTTGAATCCACGCCTGTTGGTGTCTGTTTACGGAGCGGAGAGAAGAGCAAGCAGTTCGTAGTTGTCGTCTGATGAACGCGCTTTCAGAAGGAAAACGAGAGTTCAACAAAGACGTGCTTGCCATAGCTAAAGGAATCATCTTCCAGATGTTTTTATCCAAGTATTTAGATTGATATCCATTGGATCTAGGATCAGTCTTCTATTCTTCTGCTGAGATAATATATTTTTTAGATGTTTATTTTAGCACCTACATTTAACAAATCAGTACACGCGTCATATATACGACCCAACACTGTGCTGTTCAAATTAAGTTCAAACTATAACCACCATACCCGGTCTCTAGTCTGCTTCACAGATTATATTATCAGGCTGGCATGCCATTTTACTGAATCATAGCTTAGTCTCTCCAACTCATTGATAACGATATTCGATAACCATGTCCAATGTTTCAGGCTGTACTTCAGTTTTTCTTTTCGGAAGAAGTCCTTAAATTATAGTTATCACTTCCAACAAGATAATGGAGTAGCAGTTTGCAAGAATGGATTATCAATCTGAACAGGTATTCCTGATAAGTGACCTAATCATTTAAAAAATAAACGTCTAGAGAGTAGAGAGAGGAAGGATACAGAGTTTCAGACATTTTATATTAGAGTAATGAAAGACACGAACATCAGGAACGAAACTATTTACTAGTAATGGTTTACTGTTGTTCAATCCCCTGAATATATTCATTTCCACCCATTCTGGTCTCATACGGCCCTTCTGTTGATTGCAGGCAAGGCGCCATCGATCCTCTAATACCGGAGTGTACGGACGTCGGTGGCAATGGCGTCGTCCCGTCCGTACCGGTTCCCCGCTCTGATCTGCGAGGAAGAGCCCGCGCGACGAACCAGAACCAGCACTAGGCAGTCGTGCGGGACGTGCGGCGCTTCGGCGGTGGCGAACTGCGTGGCACTGTGCTGCTGCCCGTGCGCCGTGGTGAGCTGCTTCACGCTGGCGCTCGTCAAGGCCCCTTACGTGGCCGGCCGGCGGTGGGTCAGGCTCGCCAAGATGCGGCGGGTCAGCGGCGCCCTGCGGAAGACGAACCGCGTCCGGAGCCTGGACGATCAGCTCGACAACGTGGAGGGGCTCGCTCGTGACCAGTGCAACGGCACCGAGCGGGCGAGCAAGGACAAGGAGTACTGGGGCGAGCTCGGCCGGGCTCCCGCGCCGGGGTGGTGGGGCAGCACGAACGTCGATGCGAGTCTGGCCGGGGAGGGCCGGATGAGGGTGAGTGTGACGGAGAAGGCGTGGATTGATATGTATGAGGTCGGGCACTGGGGGTTCGGCCGGCTGTCTTTCTCGGTCGCCGGAGACGCCGAGGCGACGCAGGTGGTCAGAGATGATCCCGAGGAGGATGGCAATGCACGTGCTCGTAATTCACGGTGACCGAGTTTGTGCGGTTTTCCCCCGATTTGGGGTTTGTAGTTTTGTACAGACTTTGCTGCAATCGACGATGTGAGATTGTGTGTGATTTGATTTGAGGGATTGAAAGGACAAGTAGCTTCTCGGTGATCGACGAGCTGCAGAGGTTTAAGGCATCTACAACGTGGAGGCCATTCAATACAAGAAGACCTAGCGTCGAAAAAAACTATGTAGTCGCCGCTTGGCCCTGTTCGCCTGTACACGGTGCAGCGTGCGCCGGCGGTAAAGACAACTAGGGACTATGCGCGGGCTTCGCTGCGCCCGTGGATTCGAATTTTTTTCGAATATGTTTTTTGGAAACTCATGTTGAAATATGAGTATTATTTGAATTCGGAAAGTTTGCGCTTAGAAGATTGTTGAGATTGTGAAAATTTGACGTATTGAAATGTATTCATGTTTGTATTCTTTTAATGTTTACGGAAAATGATCAGATCTGGAAGTTATTTGAAATTATGGAATATGTAAATTTGAAATTTGAGTTGAAATGCTCAAATGTAGATTTTAGGAACCGAACAATTTGGAATTCATTGAAATTTGAATTTTGTTTTACTGTTTGCGAAATGAGCAGGTTCGGAGGTCGTATGTCAAGTCAAAATATTTGAATTTGTATTTTGGGTTTGAATGCTCAAATATGATTGTTTTTCCCACGTCTAAATGTAGGCCAATTTGAATTTACAAAACTTATTTGTTTTGTGTGTAAATAGTTGACATTTTCCCCCTAATATTTTGATATATTTCTTGCAGCATTTCTCTTAACTGGATATGTTGGCTTGGGTGTGTTTTCTCAGTTTTCAATTTGCCATAAACTATGACCGTATGTCTTATGCAAATTCGCACCTCGGTCATGTTCTGTGTCATCCCCATCGTTATCCATACACCCTGTTCCTTTTGTTGTGTTTTCAGGGGTTCTTTGTGATGATATTTGAGAATAACCCTCCTTTCTATGCTTTTCAGGGTGGTGTGAAATTTGAATTTGAAAACGTGCGCATCTTAGTGATGTTTAGATTTAAATAAATGTGTTTTTTTGTTTTTTTGGAAAAGTTTGGAGTTATGAGTTGTCTAAATTTTAGAATTTGGTAAAATTGGGAAGTTTTTAAAAAAAATAGTTTTTACGTTTACCGGTTGCTCGGTTTTGAAAGGCATTCGGAAATTAAATTCTCGTATTTTATTTTTGGTCATATGACATCAGTAGGCATTGTTTATTGTTGTAGTCCTTTTTTTGCGTATTTGTAAATAGCGCGGTGTGTCGAATTTTAATTTCGAAATTGTCACATTTGAAAGTTTTTCGGATCTGAATGTATTGGAATTAGAAAATATTATGTGTTTTCAAGTTTGTCAGGAATTTGAAGAGTTGAAATTTTAATTTTGGAAGCTCATGATATAAATGGGTCGGTGAATTTAATTGTTTTACCGGATTCTTTTTTAATAACATGGTTGTACCTTTTTTTTTTTGGGTGTATCAGACTAAATGGTTACTCATATTGTTTTTGTGATATCAGACTAAATGGTTACTCATATTATTTTTGTGATTTTTATTTCAGCTGTAAAGAAAGTTGTTAAAATTCAATTTTGTGTAAAATTTGAGAGTTGAAATAACGTTGGGAAGGTCACAAAGTAATTCTTTTTGAATATCATGTTTGTACCAAATTGTTTTTTTGGGTTTGTCATACTAAATGATTACTCATATTGTTTTTGTAGGTTTTATTTCAGTTATAAATAAAGTTGTTAAATTCAAATTTTGTGTAAAATTTGAGATCTGAAATAACTTTGGGAAGATCACAAAGTATTTGGATTTTTTTTTTTTTGACAATTTTGTGTGGAAATTGGAATAATCTGCAAAAGGTGACTAAGTATTTGAAATGGCTGTTTTGATTTTTACTTTTTTTTTTAATGGGTTGGCAGTGATTTGGATTTTTATTTCAGAAGTTGGAAATAGATATTGGAAAATGGAAAAGTGGAACGAAAAGGAAAAAAAAACTAAAAGGGCCGACCCAGCCGCAGGAAAGGCGGCCCAGTCCAGCAGTTGGCCCATCTCCGCAGCGCAGGCCCGTCGTGACGTCGCAGTGACGTCACAGTGGCCGGACTGTGGCGCGTCGGGCTGCGGCGGCGTGGACGACGTTGGCGGCGCGCCACCGCGATTGGGGACGCGTGGGTGGGCGATTCGGATGCGCGTCGACGCGATCTATCCGCAGGCGGCGGCGCCGCCGCTTTTGCGTCGCCGTAGCGTCGCCGGCGGGCAGCAGACGCGGCGGAGGAAGCGGGACAGTGCGGCGTCGATTCCGCCGGCCATGGTGCGTTCCAGCAAGCGAAACTCGCCGGAGATGAAGAGGGAAGGACGGCGAACCTCTGTGCATGTTTGGATCTGAGGGGAGAGGTGCGGAGAGGCGGCGATGCGCGGCGGCGGCGGCGGCAACTTTCCGCCGCGCGCGAGCGAGAGGAGAGAACGTTGGTATTTTTGCAATTAAGCCCCTGGCTTTGCAAGAAATCGTAGTAAGGTCCTCCCGCAGAGGGAACCGTCGAATTCATGTGAATATCGTAAAAGGGGAGTTTTTTTTGCAAAACGACGTGGCGACCGGGGGGGCGACCGGCTGGGCTCGGGGCGACCGGCGAATGACCGGGTGACGTGTCGCAACGCGGTTGGCTAAAATTTAGCGTGAACAGTAGCACGCGGGTTTGGGGGCGACGTGGGTGAATCCTGGCCGTCCGTGTCGCGGATCGGACGGCCAGGGATTGGCCGCGACGTGGCGCGCTGTGGGGGGGGGGGGGGGGGGGGCGGATTCGTCCGCCTTTTATATATAGTAGAATTTTGCGTTTTTTTTTATGGAACAGCAGTGTTCTGCTGGGATTTTTATAATTTTTTGAATGAACAAACTAAAAGAAAGCAAAAGGCTAACTATAGTACAAAAAGCAGCCTAAAGCCACAAGAAATCTAAGGAGCTCTGAAACACTGAATCCAGGCCTTACACCCTGCTAGGCTGGCTTTTTTTTTTGGCTCGGTAGGCAGCCCAATCAAGCTCGTCCTTGAATTTCTTCTGACAATTTTGCGTGTTAGCTGTATAGGGGATGCTTAGAGCATCTCTAACGGAGCCCGCAAAACGCGAACCCGAAAACAGTTTTGAGGGTCGCGGAACGCGCGTTTTTTGGCTCGAAACGAGGCGCGGCGGAGCAGAAACCGCAAAGCCAAAACATGAAGTAGGCATGAATATCGTAAAGTATGTCAAATTGCTCACAAATTCGACATTAATTTAGCAAATAATATAGTTTCTTGAATCTAAAGACGGCAATTAATATAGTTTTCCATCCGTATGACAAAAAAATTGCTTCCAAAAGACCATCTGCATCATCGAAAGACCCTACACCAAGACATCACCACCTCCACCGCCGGCTGCCACAGCAGCACCACCACCACCACCACCATTGTCCGCTGCGTCAACACCACCACCACCGCTAGCTTTTAGCATCGCTTGTTTCCTTTGATGCAATATCTCCTTCCTTGCGATGTCATGCCACTCCAAGGTGACTTCATCCATTTTATTTCGGTTCATCATCATGATCTTGTTCTCCTCGCCCAAGAGCTTGGCCACGGACTTGTTCTCCTCCGCCGAGGCTCTTTTAGCCTCAATCTCGGCCTAGCGCTTCCCTTCTTCATGGAGTAGTTCCCACTTTTCTTTCTTCTCTTGAGCTTTCTTCTCGGCCAATTGGTGCTTTGCCTCCAATGTCTTTGCCACCATGGTCTCATTGGATTTCACCATTTCATCAAGCTTCTCTCTCAAGCTTTGTGCCTCAAGTTGCTTCGCCACTCTTTCCTTGGCTTTCTTGTTGCCTTCGGGCTTGTTCTTGTTCCTCCCACCTTGATCATCATCGGAGTCATCCTCAACACGTATTTCCCCTTTTTTTTGGCTCTTGGTCTCTCAACTTCCATTTCTCGCTATGTTGGAGAATTTTCCAACAATGATCAAGGACAAATGGCTTCTTCTTGGATGCGGGCATGCCCTTGAACCTTTCTCTTGCAATGCGCTCCTACAATGGTTACATGTACCAATGGTGAACAATAGCAATGGTTACATATACCAACGGTGAACAATAGCAATGGTTATTTAACTCACCCAATCACCCTCTACGGTACCACTCGGAGGAGCATTCATCACTTGTTGCAAACATCCACTCCACCGGGAACATGTTGTTTTGATCATTTCCCAACGGCCTTGTAGTGATCGAAAGGTCCGAGGCACCGTTCGGCCATTGCGTGGCATGAGTTGGATGAACTTGTCCTCCACTCTTTGCCAATACCGATCCTTGGTTTGATCATTGCCGTGAGTTGCATCGAGAGAAATACTCTCCCAAGCACGGATCAATGTTTGGTCCTCCAAAACGGTGTAATCCGTACCTCTCCGGGAAAGTGTTGCCCCGTCCACCTCCTCGACCTCGTTGTCTTCTTCGCCCGCACCACCATCGACGCCACCGTCGGCCTCGTTGTAGCCGAAATTGCCGAGCGGAGGGTTGTTGATCTCAACCGACCCAAGCATGTCCATGAAAGATTGCGTGCTGCAATTTGGAAGAACAATTTCGATAGTAGCAAGCATAATTTCACAAATAGGCGGCGGATGGTGGTTTGTTCATACCTTTCGGTTTCGGCGACATTCGCGGGCGTAGGTTCGGCGCCGGGCACGGGCGCGTTGGCTGCAGCAGCGGCGGCGCTGACCCTGACCTTCCGCACGGACGCCCTCTTCTTCGGAGCCACGGCGGTAGCCGCAACTAAGGTGAGGTGGCATTGCGTAGGCTGCTCAAGCGCAAGCTTCTAGGCTTGGCTTCGCTGGAGCGAACCATTGCCCGGCAACGCTCGAGGCTGCTCTAGCTAGCTGAAGGCGATGCGTGCACGGCGGTTTTTTCACCTCCAAGCTAACCATAGGAGGCGGAAAAACTATATAGCTCATCTGAAGGTGGGGGACTCGCTAGTGGAGGATCAGGATGGCAAGGCCCTCGTCGTGGATACCTTCTTCGAGCAGCTTCTTGGCTCCTCGCCAGAGTGTGGCCACTCGCTGGATTTGGACTTCCTAGACTTGAAAACGTTTGATCTATCCGTTTTAGAGGAGCCGTTTTCAGAAGAGGAAATCTGGGGAGTCATCAAGTCGCAGGAGCTTGACAAGGCGTCGGGGCCTGACGGCTTCATCGGACGCTTCTACGTCTCGTGCTGGCAGATAATCAAGATGGACGTTCTTGATGCCTTTCAGGCATTGTGGAGGGGGGATGCACGAGGGCTGCATGCGGCCAACCAGGCACTGATCACACTGCTTCCCAAGCAGGCGGATGCAGTTGAGGTTAAGGACTTCAGACCCATTAGCCCGATACACTGAAGGAATCTAAGGAGCTCTGAAACACTGAATCCAGGTCTTACACCCTGCTAGGCTCGCTTTTTTTTGGCTCGGTAGGCAACCCAATCAAGCTCGTCCTTGAATTTCTTCTGACAATTTTGCGTGTTAGCTGCATAGGGGATGCTTAGAGCATCTCTAGCAGAGCCCGCAAAACACGAACCCGCAAACCAGTTTTGAGGGCCGCGGAACGCGCGTTTTTGGCTCGAAACGAGCAGCGGCGGAGCAGAAACCGCAAAGCCGAACCGCCGCGCCTCGTTCAGAAACTGTATATGCAAAACATGAAGTAGGCATGAATATCGTAAAGTATGTCAAATTGCTCACAAATTCGACATTAATTTAGCAAATAATATAGTTTCTTGAATCTAAAGACGGCAATTAACATAGTTTCCCATCCGTATGACCAAAAAATTGCATCCAAAAGACCATCCGCATCATCGAAAGACCCTACACCAAGACATCACCACCTCCACCGCCGGCTACCACAGCAGCACCACCACCACCATTGGCCGCTGCGTCAACATCACCACCACCGCTAGCTTTTAGCATCGCTTGTTTCCTTCGATGCAATATCTCTTTCCTTGCGATGTCATGCCACTCCAAGGTGACTTCATCAATTTCATTTCGGTTCATCATCATGATCTTGTTCTCCTCGCCCAAGAGCTTGGCCACGGACTTGTTCTCCTCCGCCGAGACTCTTTTAGCCTCAATCTCGGCCTTGCGCTTCCCTTCTTCATGGAGTAGTTCCCACTTTTCTTTCTTCTCTTGAGCTTTCTTCTCGGCCAATTGGTGCTTTGCCGCCAATGTCTTGGCCACCATGGTCTCATTGGATTTCACCATTTCATCAAGCTTCTCTCTCAAGCTTTGTGCCTCAAGTTGCTTCGCCACTCTTTCCCTGGCTTTCTTGTGGCCTTCGGGCTTGTTCTTGTTCCTCCCACCTTGATCATCATCGGAGTCATCCTCAACACGTATTTCCCCTTTTTTGGCTCTTGGTCCCTCAACTTCCATTTCTCGCTATGTTGGAGAATTTTCCAACAATGATCAAGGACAAATGACTTCTTCTTGGAAGCGGGCATGTCCTTGAACCTTTCTCTTGCAATGCGCTCCTACAATGGTTACGAATTTTCCAACAATGATCAAGGACAAATGGCTTCCACTCTTTGCCAATACAGATCCTTGGTTTGATCATTGTCGTGAGTTGCATCGAGAGAAATACTCTCCCAAGCATGGATCAATGTTTGGTCCTCCAAAACGGTGTAATTCGTACCTCTCCGGGAAAGTGTTGCCTCGTCCACCTCCTCGACCTCGTTGTCTTCTTCGCCCGCACCACCATTGACGCCACCGTTGGCCTCGTTGTAGCCGAAATTGCCGAGCGGAGGGTTGTTGATCTCAACCGACCCAAGCATGTCCATGAAAGATTGCGTGCTGCAATTTGGAAGAACAATTTCGATAGTAGCAAGCATAATTTCACAAATAGGCGGCGGAGGGTGGTTTGTTCATACCTTTCGGTCCCGGCGACATTCGCGGGCGTAGGTTCGGCGCCGGGCACGGGCGTGTTGGCTGCAGCAGCGGCGGCGCTGACCCTGACCTTCCGCACAGACGCCCTCTTCTTCAGAGCCGCGGCGGCGCCGGTAGCCGCAACTAAGATTTGGGCCACGCCTGCGGTCCCCAGTCTTCTCCGCTTTGTCTGCGCCAATGGAGCAGGAACGGCGGCGGCAGTGCCGAGCTATGCCCGGCCAGCTGGATCTGTCGATGGCGTCGCCCCGACCGGAATGGTCACCAGGGACGGGTCGGAGGAGCTCATGGCAACGATGGGGCAGGGCGCGCGATGGCCGGAGTGGGGGAAGAGAAAGCGGTGGCGGCGGCGGTTCGGGGGCTGAATCTTCCCTCGCGCCAACGATAGAAGAGGATGCGGTTCCGTCTGCGGGCCGGGGATGGAAACCTAGCTTTCACGGTTTCAAGGGCCGGATTCACGGGGCCCCTCAAAATCTTTTACGGGTCGGGGAGTTTTGAGGGTTCTGCTCTTTGTGTTTTTAAGGTTTTGAATCCGTATCTGGCGGTTATTTTGCGGGTTTGCGCGTTTTGCGGGCTCTGCTAGAGATGCTCTTAGGCGATTTTTTCATCTTGTAATATTTACTTTTTCCATATTAACGTTTAGATAAGCGTCTACCATTGGCCATGTCCTTAGTACGAAGTAAATCCTAAGGGGAGAAAGTGATAAACATTTGTGATATGAAAGACTTCCGACCTCTGTGCACCGTTTCATGCACGCATTACTAACTACTCCCTCCGTTTCAAATTAGATGACTTTACTTTGTATAAAAGTGGATGTATCTAGACATATTACAAGTCTAGGTACATCCACTTTTGTACAAATGGAAGTCATCTAATATGGAACGGAGGGAGTATATATATATATTTTTTTTTTTTGAACAAGGGGAGGGATCCAACTGGATCCCGACTGCATTATACGGTGGGCTTATAATTTACATCAAGGGCCTCAACATAAAAAGAAATTACAATCAAGCCCTTGGCTATTACAAAAAGGACCTCAAGAAGAAAAAGAGGAACGCAAATTGGTCCTTCTCCACCGTGCACATCGAACAGCTCAACACGGTGACCGTCAATGTTGCCGCCGGGGACAAAACCACTTGGTGCAAGCACGACGATGGACGCCGCCGTGGAACTGGGGAAGGGCCTCCGCAACGGCGCTCTGGCCTGGAGGTTGAAGACGCTGCGTTGCACACAAATCCGCAGCACTGCAACATGACCCCTTAGGTCAAGGATAACGACGACGTGAAGCCGCCGCCGTTGATGATCTTCACAGGACGCAGTCAAAGAAATCCCCCGTAGAGCTTCAGATCCGAAAAGCCAGCACTTCTCCTCACAACCACTGTGATTTAGAAGTGCAAATCCTTCATCTCTAAAAACTCCACAAAGCTTAGCTTTCCACCAGCACATGAGATACAAAAATCCGCCAGTCAACTCTGAATTTATGCCACAAACCAGAGGAGGCAGATCGAAATAGATGCAGTGAAAAACCAAGGATTCGGCCTTATGGAAGTCTGCAAATCTTCTCTTTTTCTTGAGCTCCAACCACCGAAGCAAATCAAGCAAAAGAAGAAGAACAAGCCAGAGCCGAGGCTGGCCGGAGAACCTCAACTCAAGACCTCCTTTGCGTACCTTATTAAGAGGGATGCGCAACTCCATCCACTTCGCATGCCACGACGCCTGCCACCGACGAAGAACAGCAAGGAGGAAGAAGATCACGGCGCGGCGGATCTGGCCGCCTAGATCCGCCGACCTACCCTCAGCAGCTACGGCATGGAGCCAAGGAAGAGCATATCGCCCAAGAAACCTAACCCTAATCCTAGATCTACTATGTACAGAAGCTTCCCGACCACCTACTCCATCTCCAGATCGGCCGGCGAGCCCACCGAAACGGAGGGAGGAGAGGGGCGGAGAAGAAACTCGAGAGTCGACCCTCAAGGGGTTACTGTTTGGGAGCTCGGGGTGTCGGTGGAGAAAAGGAATCCCTTTTGGATTGTTTCACGGAAGCTGGCCAAAATCACGGCCTAGCAGCGCGCGCTGTACTGTAGATAGCTACAGTGAGCTACAGTGTTCAACAGTGCCGGCCGCTGTTTTGCAAAAAAGCCCCTCCATTTTACGACAATTACAAATGGGTCCTTCGTAGATATAATCTCGAGCGCCCCTGATTTCGCTCATTTTCCCCACCCAGTCTAGGGTTAGCCGCCGCCGATGGAGGCGAGGCGCGGGGGCCGGGCGGCGGCGCGAGGGCCGCGAGCGCGACGGCCAGCTCCGCCGGTGGAGGCGAGGGGCGGGGGCCGGGCGGCGAACCTCGGCCTCGACCACGGAAGCCACGGCTGCTCTCCCTTGCACCTGCTCGAACCACCGCCGCCGGGCTGCAACGCCGGCCTCCCCAAGCTCCTGCTGCTGTCCGCGAAGCTGCACATGCCGGCATCCAAGATCGACGAACGCCGCCGCCATCCGCATCCTGCACGCATCTTCCTCTCCCAAGCAGACAGGGACGGCCGCCGCGCCGCCACCACTTCCACGTCGTCGCCGCCGTCACCACTTCCACGTCGTCGCCGCCGCGGCAGCTCTTCTTCACGCTGCCGCACCTTTTACTCCGACACGCAGTTCGTCTTTGCCGGAACGTGGGTCGTTGCACGGTACAGATCGATGACCTAGAGAGGAAGAAGGCGCAGGTGCCACCGTCTTCGAGGTGAGGTCGTCTCCCCTATCACCGCTTTCCCCGTTCCTTTTTTCTTCCGTCTTCTTACACTCTCTTTTCAGTAGCGGGAGATTGAGGAAGAAGGCGCACGCGCCATCGTACGCTGGATCTCGACCGTGGCTAGGTGAGGTCGTCTCCCTATGAATGTCCTCCCCGTTCCCATATTATTTCCATTTTTTCTTTTTCTCACCTTCTTTTTTGAGCAGCGGAGGATTGAGGAAGAAGGTGCACCCGCCAGCATCCGCTGGATCTCGACCGCCGCAGCTTGGATCTCGATCGTGCCGCAGTTGAGGTCGTCTCCCCTATGACTGCATCCCTGTTATATTTTTTTTACTAAGCACGGCCGCTGCCGCACTACAGGAGATGCTGGCGATGTTAGCTTTCAGGTCGTGGATGTCGTCGGTGATGGAGCGCCCGCTGGAGTCTAAATGGTTTGTTTCAATTGGATTTTCTCGGGCACTGTGGTGGATTTTGTTAGGTGTCGATTTTGACTTTTGCATTTCCTTGCAGTTTCTGCCGTGTTCCATCCAGGTCGCATCCTACACCTACAGCCTTTCAGGTATTTGGTCGATGCCACTGCCGCAGCTGAGATCCAGTGGAACCCAGATGCCCAAACTCTTTTCCACCTTACTCTCTCTCTCTCTCTCTCTCTGAATTAATCCCCACAATTTCTATTGTTTTGTACAGGCTGTATTTATTTGTGCGTACAAGGTGTTTGACAGAAATCCAAGCAGGTTTTTCTCCTATTTCGTTCCATGCACTTCAGTTATTTTTGTGGACACATGAAGAATCAAAACTAAATTGAATTTGTGGTGCCTGTTAATTTTTTGCTCCAGAAGTTAATCTAGCACGGAGCTCTTGGAGGTGGCTAGCAATTGTTCTATGCAGAAATCAATTTTCTTGTGTCTGAAGGTATGTCCCATCACCGCTCCCTCTGACCTCACCACGCCTCCATTGCTGAATCGAAATTTCTTTCTGTACGACAGTTCATGTCCGATTTCTGTACGACACTCTTCCTTCACATAGTACTACTACGAAATTTTGGTGTGACAGTGCAAATTCTGATGGTTTTATTTCCCACGTAATTTTGGTGTGCATCTTTTCTGGGAATTTTCATGTATAGCAACGGCTGCTTGAAAACACCGTCCAAATTTGTTGTGAGATGTGGTCTGCTCATCTCTTGCCAATTATTTTATTTGTGTGGGATTGTCATTCATCTCTATATTTTTGTTTCAGGTGTATTATGGAAGATGAAGATTGGACCCTAACCCGGCACCTCTTCTCTCTTTGCATTTGGATCAGGGGATGAATCGGAGATTACCATGGCTTGCAATGCCGGTTTAGGTTCGTATGTGGTTCACCACTTATTTCAGACTGATTTACATGCTTTGTTTTCCCCCAATTGTACGCATAGATTATTTACTCACTTCAGCTGCACTTTTGGATTTTAGGACAAAATCCCCAATTGTTGAAGAGCTTCCCAACACAAGCAAAAAAAACACAAGGTGACTGGAATTAGATGATTTACTCCCCTACTTTGAGTAGCTCGCATAGGGTTGTGTTTCATTACATAGTGTTAATTCGTGTGTTTGTTCCGTTTTTGGCCCGTGTCTGTTTGTTGGACGGGGAACCGTGTTGCTCGTGTTCTCTTTGACAGGTTTGTTCTCTTTCTGTGCACCATCAGTTGACCACGGGTCCAGTTGGGTTATCATTGATCACCTTATGTCAATATTTGAATAGTAGTAAAATGTCAATTTTTTTTGAAAACAAAGTTTATTTTCATGAAATGCGCTCACGTAACCTAACTTACGATTTTTATCTTCGTGGCAGAAAGTACTAGCTGGCATTGGATTGTACGTTATTTGCCCACAATTACTTTATCCATTTCTTCCATCTTAACCGACTTGATGGTTATATAATATCACATCTATCCTAAAGGTACAATATGATCAGAGTTAGGACTATCCCTACCCATCAGTTTGCTTTGTTTGTGACACTGAATGTTAATATCTATGGGTAATGTCATTCAGTTTCCTACTTAATATTTTGTTGAAAGGATAATGCAGTTTCTTTTAATTAGGCTCTGGATGGCTGCAATTACATTGATCGTTAATACCTGTTTGTTATGCTTTCGATGGTTGTGATTTCTTTGTTATACTCAGATGGCTTTGACTTCTTTGTTATACTCAGATGGCTGTGACTTCTAGCTAATCACATAACTCGGATGGTTGTGACTTCAGTGGTTTAACACCTATGTGTTTTTAGGTCGCATGAAGATAGTTTCATAGGCCAGCCTACTTTTTATGGTTTTCTCAGGCAGAGAACTTTCAGCCAATTAGATCAAATTCGTATTCCCAGAAAGTTATCAATGATTTCAGTTGTCGAAGCTTTGAGATGACAATACATTTTGAACTACCCCAATGTTTAGTGCCTTTGGTTGCAGTTTGGGAATATGAATGTTCGTTGCTTCTGTAAATTATATTCAGTTTTAAGTGCATGATGCCTTTTATTTCAGTGATATTAATTTGGTCAGTGAATATCAATTATTTTAACTTCTTCCACATAGGTTCTGTACATAACCCTAGCAGTTTCTCTGTATATTTTTTATTCTTGATACAATTGTTTTATATATGTATGGAAAATCTACATCATAATGAAAAGTCATCGCCTAGATGTCTTGATGTGGGTGGTCTATTCTGTATCATTGTGGAGTACTATAGATTAATTCTTGATACTCATTTCCAGTTTCATTTTTGATTACATTGGATCTGGAATTTTTTATGGAGTATTCATTTTGCATCTTCCGTTTTAGTGATAACTGAATCTGGCGTAGCTGTATCATTGCAGACCGTAAGCTGGGCCTGAGCAAAATCTAGCTTAAAATAACTTGTGGAAGTGTAGTGTGTTTGCCCATGTAACTATATCAAAGACATGGAGAAACAGCGTGTGATATTAGCTGTGTAGTCATATTCTTGGCTTGCACTTGAGCACCACTTCTTACATGGACCAAATTTTGTTTGCACTAACTATAGTTTTCAGGCATTTCAAAAGTCTAACCGATAAATCTCCAAAACCATTTGGCAGGAATATGAATTTGATATAGCCCCAATAATTAATGGAGTTGGATACTATCGTCGCTTCAGACAGACGGACTTCGTTTCTGATTTTTTACCAGCAACTCCTGACAAGCTCGAAACAGTGCTCAATCATGACAGGTACCATTTCTCCAAAAATTCAGGTTTGGTGAGTTGTTACACGACAGCTGAACTGCCACTTAATTTTGTGAAACTTCAGGGTCCTGTCTTATGCTACTGATTTGGTGATGCTGTCAACACCGACGAGTCCAGCTTCACGACGACTCTCCCTCGACGCGCCACTGCTGCTCTCCAACCCAACCCACTATTCATCCGGTCCGCAAGTTTAACCACCATTGGGAAGGTTCCTCTCTCTCTCTGGATCCCCTTCTTCCTGCAGCAGATCGCAAGTTATGAAGGCCCTCTTCTCACCGTTTATTTTTTGCTTGATTTGCAGCATGATGTGTCACTTCTCATGAACCAATTTGTGTTGTTGCAGTGGATCGATCGACAACAAGTATAGCATCATCCCCCTCTATTGGTCCTCGGTTTATTTAATTTCCCATGAGTGATGTCTAATTGGTGTGATGGTAGGTAAGCAAGTGTTACAGCGAGTTGTGTATATGAGATATGCAGCTCTTGGTGATGCTATTTCTTGCCTCTGAATTAAAAACTGCACAATGTTTTTTATATTTCTGGTTATATGGTTGACTAAAATCCTGAGAGGAACAGAGCTTGCATCTTCTCTTTATGCTTGGTGTTTTCTAATGCTTGGAAGATTATTCTCACATGAACATTTGATAGTCCTACAGTTGCTCATCTAACTTTCTGCTTAATTGTTTTGTAGCTCGGAGCTGATACGAGATGATGTGAACGAGGGCACTGTCCAATACTCATTTTTCGTAGGATTCAAAAGTTTTATCACTCACACCCGTAAATTGTATTCGCTTTCCCTTGGCTAACAATTTCGTGATTTATCTGCTTATTTTACCCATCATTATGCTTCCAGTAGGTAGTTGATGGGCTTTTATTAGAGTTCTACCCTCATGCCATGGGATTGACATGCTTGCCTTTTTGGATGTACACATGGTTTGGGCAATGAAAGAATGCTTATGAGCTCACAAGTATATGGATTACACTGCCTATTTTTTGTTGATTGTGTTCTAAAGAGCAGAAAATATGACATGCCTTTAATATTTATTTTCTTCACTTCTACCATCTCATGCCTGCAGATTTTATTTCATAGTTCTACCCTCATGCCATGGGATTGACATGCTTGCCTTTTTGGATGTACACATGGTTTGGGCAATGAAAGAATGCTTATGAGCTCACAAGTATATGAATTACACTGCCTATTTTTTGTTGATTGTGTTCTAAAGAGCAGAAAATATGACATGCCTTTAATATTTATTTTCTTCACTTCTACCATCTCATGCCTGCAGATTTTATTTCATGTTTCTGATCCTTTTTGGTGCCTCATTTACTAAATATCTAATAGTCCAGACATCTTATTTACATTGCTTCTTGACTTCTGTCTCATATAAAGTGATTACACTGTCCTCTATATTATCCTACCCAAGGATGATTGTATTTATTTAGAGGGAAAATAATCATGTATTAAAGCCATTCTATTTTATGGCCTTCCATACTTTGTTATAAAACTCGAATGGAGTAAGCAATTTAAATATTAGAGAAATCTGTACTTCACAAATGGAATTGTCACTGTATGCTTCGGCCAACCTATTACGAAGGATACTGACCAAAATAACAACCAACTTTATAGAAAACAAATGTTTCATTTATGATTGAAAGGTTTGAGAGATTTCCCCACAATTTTTCATGTCCTCAAGCTTGCACATTCTAGGTTAATTTGAGGTTCTTAGCTCTCCTGTTTTGGAGCACAAAATAATAAGTACAAAACTTACGTATGACATTTTACCCAGTGCAGATTTAATATTTCTATTCTGCAGTTCTGTGTAATCTGTGTAATCGTCATAGCCTTATTGAAATCGAAACTTTCCACTTGGATTTGGTTCTTAGAAGCTCTTTTAAGTTATATTCTTTTGTTTGAGATATATTATATTATTCATTTGCATGAAATTGCAATTTGGATGAACAACATCAGAATACCAAACAAAATACACCAAGGGTGCGGCGTGCCGCCGCGCCTAATTCAACTAGTAAATATTTACTAGAAGGGTAAAGCACGCTTTGCCGCACCCGCATGATGTTTGTTTTAAGTTTAATTCGTACTTACCGATCTTCGACGAAAAAAAAACTGTATGTAGATGTAGTTCATATACTTGGAAATTTGTTAAAGATGCAATGTCGATCGGGTCGCCATTCAGTGTCTTTTTTTTAATCTTTGTAATTTTTAGTTTCAGCGATCTGACCTCATATGTAGCCCAATTGGTAGTCACGCTCTCCTCCGACCGACGTCGTTGGTACTTACTTACACTGCCCGCTCTGACCCAAACCCCACCATATACTGTCTGTCGTTGCCACCACATTGCCTCTACTTTATATTGTCGCCGTTTTTGGATTGGTGCATTCGAATTAGCAACAAATTGATGGTTGAGAAATCAATTTGGGGATGAAATTTAAACCTGACAAAAAATACTTTCTCTCTTTGTAGTAGCCAAGATTTGATCTGCCAAAAATATCGTGTGTTTGGTTGTCTGCATCGTTTTTGCCCCTTGCATCCGTGACTTTCCAGAGTCTTGTTGAGAAGAAATGTGAGCTGAGACATGTTTACACCACATTTTGTTGCATGCATTGATTTTTTTCTGACTCTGGAGAAACGCAAACACACCATGTTTGGTTTCAACGTGTGCCCTCTACACTGCACTTACTCTCACCTCTAATCTACATGGTAAATTTACCTCACATGCACCTCTACTTTTGGCAAATTCGTGTACGGGGCATCTCATAAGGAGCAGCGAGCAGGACAACCATAGTGCGGCGGAGGAGTCACGACAAGAGCTGTGCCGACGCCGACAAAGTTTGAAGTGGGAGCAAACACACAAGCATAACGTAAACATGTTTGATGGTCCAGGTTAAACAAGACATGTTACGACGAAGTTCATGACAGCGAGCGGCAATGGTTGAGCGGAGAGGAAAAAGAGATTGAAAAACACACGTAGTGCAAGCACATTATAAACACATACACAAGTCTACAAGATCTACTCGTATATGTCTGATGAACAAAAAAGTTACAACACGAAAGTTGTGCGAAACAGTGAGATAACTCTAAACGTCAAAGAAAATTTCAAACGGTCGACCGAGTGCGGCGAATTTCATAAAATTCTTCTTAAAATGATGCGAACTTTGGTAAAAAATTGAGAAGTTATGGTCGATGAAATTCGAAACCAATCACATGAATGGAACCTACTCATCGACGTGCATATATTTCGTGTACTATTTTTTTCCGGTCTGAACAACAATGTTGCAAGAATAACCAGTAGTAGGCAAATCTGAACCTCCTGCCAACCTTGAAACCGTGGAGATGGCGTGGTCTTCGACTCCGGCGATCGCCAATCCATTCAAAAGGCTGGCGGCTAAGCTGGAGGCCACGGCTAAAGCCCTCACGAGTTGGAGCGATCGGTTTATCGGGACTAACAGGCTACAGATTCTGCTAGCCAACGAGCTCATTCTCAGGTTTGACGTGGCGATGGAGACGAGACCCCTCTCGGCGGGTGAGGTGGCATTGCGTAGGCTGCTCAAGCGCAAGCTTCTAGGCTTGGCTTCGCTGGAGCGAACCATTGCCCGGCAACGCTCGAGGCTGCTCTGGCTAGCTGAAGGCGATGCGTGCACGGCGGTTTTTTCACCTCCAAGCTAACCACAGGAGGCGGAAAAACTATATAGCTCATCTGAAGGTGGGGGACTCGCTAGTGGAGGATCAGGATGGCAAGGCCCTCGCCGTGGATACCTTCTTCGAGCAGCTTCTTGGCTCCTCGCCGGAGCGTGGCCACTCGCTGGATTTGGACTTCTTAGACTTGAAAACGTTTGATCTATCCGCTTTAGAGGAGCCGTTTTCAGAAGAGGAAATCTGGGGAGTCATCAAGTCGCAGGAGCTTGACAAGGCGCCGGGGCCTGACGGCTTCACCGGGCGCTTCTACGTCTCGTGCTGGCAGATAATCAAGACGGACGTTCTTGATGCCTTTCAGGCATTGTGGAGGGGGATGCACGAGGGCTGCATGCGGCCAACCAGGCACTGATCACACTGCTTCCCAAGCAGGCGGATGCAGTTGAGGTTAAGGACTTCAGACCCATTAGCCCGATACACAGTGTGGCCAAGCTCGTGGCGAAGGTGATGTCCGTCCGTCTTGCCCCTCGGATGCCGGAGATCGTGGGTCCTCACCAGAGCGCCTTCATTCGAGGACGGTGCTTAAATGACAATTTCCAACTTGTCCAATGCACGGCAAGGAAGCTGCACAACCTTAAGAAGAGCACGGTGATGTTCAAGCTGGACATTACCAAGGCGTTCGACACCGTGGATTGGGCGTTCTTGCTTGAGGTGCTCACCAACTTGGGCTTCGGACATCGTTGGCAATCGATGGTTTGTGGTTTGCTTGGCACGGCTTCCACCCGTGTGATCGTCAACGGGGTAGCTGGGGGCCTGATATATAACAGGTGTGGTCTTCGGCAGGGTGATCCGCTATCGCCCTTGCTCTTTAACACGGTGATGGAAGTACTCCAGCTCATGCTCGTGAAGGCCGCGGAGGCAGGTCTCCTCTCCGACCTCGCCACCAATGGCTTTCGGCACCGTACATCGATGTATGCGGATGACGTGGTGGTGTTCGTGTGCCCCACGCCTTTGGATCTGCACTCCTGCGCGGCAATCGTGGAGGATTTCAGCGTGGCCTCGGAGTTGCGCACGAATTTAGGAAAGTGCTCCATCCACCCGATTGCTGCTCGCCGGCGGAAGTGGAGCTGGCAGCCGGTATTCTTCGCTGTGTGCTGGCCCCATTCCCCTGCAAGTACCTAGGGCTTCCCCTTGGCCTTCGCAAACCCACAACGGCGCAGCTTCAGCCCGTGGTGGACAGTGCAGCTAGCAGGCTGCAGCCGTGGTGTGCCAAGTTGCTCAACCGAGGTGGGAGGGCTACCTTCGTACAGACGACCCTCGCAGCAATCCCGGTGCATGCGATGATGTCGCTCGACGTCTCCCCTAAAACCCTTGAGGCTCTTGTGAAGATCTGTCGAGGTTTCATGTGGAAGGGGCGTAGGGACGTGAAGGGAGGCCACTGTCTAGTGGCGTGGGACAAGGTGGCATCTCCTAAATGCCATGGTGGTTTGGGTATTCCGAATTTCCGATTGATAAACCTTGCGTTGAGATGTCGTTGGGCCTGGTTGCAGCGAGTGGACCCATCGAGGCCGTGGGCCGAATTCAACCTGCAGATTCCCCGCCTTGCCCGGGCTGTGTTTGACTCGGCCACGCACTATAAGCTCGGCAATGGGGAGAAGGCAAGGTTTTGGATGGATCGTTGGCTAAATGGCGCTAAGGTGTGCGACCTCGCGCCTAATCTGGTGGCTAAAGTAGCTGCCCAGAGTGTCAAGTCCCGGACTGTCAAGGACGGACTTGCTGGGGCGTGGCGGTTAGACTGTGGACCTGATCTCGGTGAGGTGGCTTTGGCCGAGTTCTTCAACCTGTGGCGGACGCTTGCCAATGTGGTGCTGGACCCCGACAAAGAGGACGTGTTCGTATGGAGGTGGTCTCGCGAGGGGGTGTACACGGCGAGATCGGCCTACCAGGCGTTCTTCGCGGGGACGACCATGGCAGCTGCCTCAACGCAGATTTGGCGTTCGAGGGCTCCCTACAGCCGCAAGTTCTTCGCTTGGCTCGTCGAGAAGAACAGTGTTGGACGGCTGACAGGCTGAGGCGCAGGGGGCTGCCCCACCCAGCGGCATGCCCCATTTGCGATCAGGAGCAAGAGACCTTGTCGCATCTCTTGCTTGGTTGTGTGGTTGCCCGTGAGGTCTGGGCTTGGGCGTTGCAGCGTTGGGGCAAAATGGACTGGATGCCTACGCCTGACGACGATCTGATACAGTGGTGGACCTCTCGCACCTGCCCGCCCGCGATCCGGTGGGACTTGTGGACGGCCATCATATTGGTGTTCTTGTGCATGTGGCGTCATAGAAACGACGTTGTGTTCAATGGTGTGGCGCCGGCAGTGGACACCATCAAGAAGAAGATCAAGAAAGAATTCTCTCAGTGGTGGCTAGCTAGGCTATTTCGTAGTGACGTTTTTGGCTTCCCGGAGCCGTCGCCCCTGTGGATGCAAACGGGAGAGTGAGCGTTCTTTTCCTGTTGTGGACCTGTCAGGCTGTCACCTCTTATTGACAGGAGTGGAACCGCTCCGCGGCGTTGTATGTGTCGCTTGACACTCCTTCTATGTGTTTAATACAACCCTAGGGGCTGTATTCTAGAAAAAAAAACCAGTAGTAGGCAAGAGAAAGAAACCAGTAACGCGTAGCCACTAAATAAGAAATAACCTATCCCACTGAAGCTAGGTCCCACACTATGCATGTACGTGGAGCAAGGAGAGCATCCTATTTCCATGGAGATTAGAGATTGTAAGGATGCACGATCAAGCGCTGATCAACGTTTTGGTCTCCATAAACATCGGGCAGGGCTGGGCCTAGCGTCGACGCAAAAGTATGCAGTCGCCGCTTGACCCTTTTCGCCGTACACGGGGCAGCGGGCGCCGGCGGTAAACAGTTGTGTTTGTTAGCTGTATAGGATATGCTTAGGTGATTTTTTCATGTTGTATTATTCGGGGTCTTAAAAAAGACTTGTAATATTTTTTTGTTCTACATAAACTTTGAGATAAGCGTGTACCATTTGCCTTGGCCTTGTCTTCAGGACATCCTAGGGGAGAAAGTGATCAACATCTGTGTTTTAATGGACGGACACAGTCGACCACGCAACCCTAGGATGCACGATCTTATGAGTCAAGCAACACAAATGCCACACAGCTGTGTTTATATGAGTCAAGCAACACAAATCTTACCCATCAACCCAGCTCACGCCCCGATGGACACAGTCGACCACGCAGTACGAAGCGAATCCAGGGCCATCCCTGGGCAGCACACACAGTTACATATAACGTATTGCCAGGCCTTTTGTGTTAGAAAATAATGAACTGAATTACCCCACCTCGCCTATCACAGGGACAATGGGCGAATCTACAGCCAACTAGGAGGGTTGGGGGTGTAGAGGACACCAAGAAGAAAACATTCTTTAAAAAATAACATTTCTTTACCATCTATGCACCGCCAAAAAAATCTATTTAGGCACCCTCGTGGCGCCCTGCTTTCAGAATCCAGATGCTCCGCTCCGCACCTAGCAGGGAGCCCGTCGTTGCCCCGGGACTCTGGATCCAGTCCCGTCTTTGGTCTCTAGATCGAGCCTTAGGATGGTCCTGTCGTGGCCTTTGCCCAGTAACAACCTTGGGCGCGAGAGGAGAAGGGGAGGTAGATGAAGTCCTCGGACGGTCGGCGGTGGGGCACATCGTCACGGCTCGTTCGAGTTGTTACGTACATTTGATTCGACAAAGGAAACATATAATGGCCTTGCTTCCGTCGGGCCTCGCCTATGATAGGGAGCGATCCCGAGGAAACATCCGTCTCGCGACTCTCCTCTCCTCTCGCGAACCTCGCCTCTCCCAACCCTAACCCTAGCCGCCGCCGGCGGCCGGCCCGCGCCGCCTCGCCCCCTCTCCCCCTCCTCCGTCGCGCTCCTCTCGCCCCCCCGAGGGCGACGGGAGCGCCGTCCCCGGCCCAACCTCCTCCTCCATCCCTCTTCCCTCGTCGCCGCCGCTGGCTTGGGTCGTCGGGTTGTGCCCGGGTGGCGCCGGCGGCGGCGGCCTGCAATTCCCCGCGTCCCTGCGAGCGGGTCGGGGCCCGGTCTCGCTCAGACGGCAGTGCACTTCGGGGGGCTCTGGCTCGGGCTTCTCCGAGCGGCTATGGCGCGGTGGCGCCGGCGTGCGGCGAGGCCGGCATCTGGCAGGGCGCTGCAGGTCCGGTGCGGCGTGGTCGGGGCCCCCTAGCCCAGATCTGGGCCCTTCGGGCCCCATCTGGGCTTGGGCGGGCCAGCTCGCCTGCTGCTGCGATGCTTCCTGTGTTTGACGGCGACGACGACGCAAGAACAGGGGACGGTGGTGCTGCATCCTGCCTGTTGCAGCGGGGCAGAGGAAGCTTTACGGGCCTGTTTAGGTCCGGCCGGGCCAGCGTGGGCCTGGTGTGCTTCTGATGCTCCGTCCGGTCGACTACCGCCTCTCGGTGGTGGAGGTTGTTCCCTCCCGCAAGGTTGCAATGCCGTTGTCCCTGGTTCCAGTGTTGTTGTTTGCTCCGTCTTGCAGGCCCCGGGCCAGAGTTCGTGAAGAGACGACGACGATGACTGCAAAATGGAGGCGAAGGTGTTCGTGCAGGGGGCAACAGCGACGGCGACTGCCCTTGTTGCAGCGTGGTGGCTGACTTTACGGGCCCGATTCGGGCCCGGCCGGACCCTCTTGGGACTGGCAGTGTGGCCAGACCCGATTGGGACTGGTGTGTTGTGCCACTACGACCGGTCGACTACCGTCTTCGGCGATGGAGGTAGTTCCCTCCCGGGCGGCTGCGGTACTGCTGACCCCGTGTCGAGCTACCCCTTGCCTCCGTCTTGCAGACCTTGTGTCGGTAGCTTCGGTAAGACGACGATGGCGGCTTCATAACTGTGGTGGCGCAAATTGGCGGGCGGCGAGTCTGAGATGACGAGGCTTTGTCCTTGTGGGGCTCTTATGCTATGGATCGTCTGGGGTTGTGGATAGGGTTTTCGGGAGAAATCCTTGTCGGTTCATCCGACACCGTCGCGGTGCCGCCTTCGGGTGACATCTTTCCTTCTTGAAGGGCGTCATCGCTACCGTCCATCCACTTCTCTCTGTATGCCGGGGGAAACCCTAGGACCGGTGTGCCGGTCCGGGTAGCAGCGATTGCTTTCCTTCCTGAAGGTGCTGCTTGGTACTCGACGATTCGGTGCTACGAGCGTGATGGTAATTTTTCGGAGAGGCGCATCGGTTGCGGGTCACCTTAGTTTAGTCTTCCAACCTTTGTCTCCATTTGTTTCTGTTTTGGGCGTGTTTTTGCTGTTGGCCCCATCTTGTGTGGTGTTGCGTTTGTATGCTTTGTTGTATGGTGGTCGTTGCTTTATATAAAGTGGGGCGAAAGGCTGTTTCGTGGATGATAGGGAGGGCGGATCCACAACCAGCTAGGGGTGGGGGTGGGGTGCGCAAGACACCGAGCAGAAAAAATTTCAATGAAAAATAACATTTTTGTAGAACATATGCACCCCAAAAGTTTCTTAAACTATTGAGACACCCTCGTGGCAGATGCTTAGCTCCTCCCCTGGCAGGGAGCTCGCCGTTGCGGCTGCAACTCTGGAACCAGTCCCGTCCTTGGTCTCTATATTGAGCCTCAGGATTAGGGATGCAAAAGTGGGATCCCACTTATAGCTCATTTATGGGATTTTAGTTTAAATAAAAAACTCCCAAATAAGCTATAAGTAAGATACGTGGAATCCACTTTGGCATCTTTACTCAGGATGGTCCTGTCACGGGCTTGACCTCGGGAGCCGGAGGAGAAGGGGAGGTAGATGAAGCCCTGGGACAGTCAGCGGCTGGCGCATCGGCGTAGCCCGTTCGAGCTGTTACATTCGACTAGTTGAATGCGGCGCGTCGGCACGCCGCGCCCGTGGTGTATATTTTTGTGAATATAACTTGTTAAGTTGTTTTGTTCAACTAATATATTTTGTGAATAGAAATGGTGGCGTTTCTTGTATAATTCATTTATGTTTGCATAAATATTACAACTAATAATTTGCTGTAATGCATTAATGTGTGCGTAAATTTAGCAAACAGGGGATTGTTTTTTTTTGGGGAATTTTGGAAATTTGTTACTTTTGGAAAATTTGGATATATTATTTGTATTTTATTTTGAGTGTAGGTTTGAAGGTTATAATGATATGATAAATGTTAAAGGAAATTGGAATTTGACAAAATTCGTCGAACGGTTGTGCGAAATTAGATCCAAAATTGAGAAGTTAGAGTCGACTAAACTCGGAACCGATCACGGGATGGAACCTGTTCGTCGACGCGCGTATTTTTCATGTATATAATTTTTGGAAAACACGGGGTCTTTTCTGTAAAAATCTTGGCGAAGTATATAATTGTTGGGAAACACGGGGGCTTTTGTGCAAGAAAATGCGCGGGGACTTTTCTGCAAAAAAATTGACAAAATTCGTCAAATGTTAGTGCAAAATTGGATCCAAAATTGGGGGGTTAGAGTCGACAAAACTCGAAACTTTTTTCGTGTATATAATTTTTTGGAAAACACGGGGACTTTTCTGCACAAAAATGTGACAAAATATGGAACCTGCTCGTCGACGCGCATATATTTCGTGTATATAATTTTTGGAAAACGCGGAGACTTTTCTGTAAAAAAATTGACAGAATTCGTCAAATGTTTGTGCGAAGTTAGATCCAAAATTGTTTCTGCAAAAAAATTGATAGAATTCGTCAAATGTTTGTGCGAAGTTAGATCCAAAATTGAGGAGCTGGAGTCGAGAAAACTCGAAACCTACTCGTCGGCGAAAATTTGACAGAATTCGTTAAACGTTTGTGCAAAGTTGGATCAAAAATTAAGGAGTCAGAGTCGACCAAGCTCGAAGCCGATCACGGGAGTGGAACCTACCCGTCGGCGCGCACATATTTCATGCATGTTTTGGAAATGCATGTTTTGGAAATCGCGGAGGAAGCAAAAAAAAAAAGGAAAAAATTATCAAAAAAAAGAAAGCAAAAAAAAAAAAACAATGACAGAATTCGTTAAACGTTTGTGCAAAGTTGGATCAAAAATTGAGGAGTCAGACTCGACCAAGCTCGAAGCCGATCACGGGAGTGGAACCTACCCGTCGATGCGCACATATTTCATGCATGTTTTGGAAATCGCGGAGGAAGCAAAAAAAAAAAAGAAAAAAATATAAAAAAAAAGAAAGCAAAAAAAAAACTAATACTACAGTGCGCGCGCACTGTTCATAACTGTTCACGTGAACAGTGCACGACGCGCTGAGAGGGCGCTAAAGTTTGCGTCCATTATATATAGAGGTAATTCCACAAAGGAAACATATAATGGCTTTGCTTCCCGGGGTGTCATGGTTGGATCACTGGAGAGCAAATAACAGAAGAAACTCGACACAACTTTATCGATGTGCAAACAACCTAAAAGATCGCACTACCACTATCTCCATTCTCCAACATGATCCAACTCGCTCACACTCAGAGGTCTATCAACTAGTACTACTCTCCTTCCCATCCCCTTCCATATTCTGCTTTTGACGGCATCAATCAGCAGGGTCCACTCTGGGCAGTCAGTCCTTCGTCTAGTTCCTTACGCCATGGAATGAACAGCAGTAGTACCTGCCGTCCGAAACCACTAAACTGCTCCTCCATTAGCCTTTTGCAACTTAGTGGAACGTGACAGGGTAATAGTCATCGTACGTGCACCTCCTTCTGGAGGACATGAGCCTTCCCAACTTCCGTTTGCAGAGCTCGAACCTCGCCGGCCGGTCGCCGGCACTCGTTCTGCTCTGGATGCCCAGCTGGCGCTCCAGCTCGTCCAACTCCTCACTTCTCTGGATCACACGGTCGTAGCAGATGTACCTCCCGCCGGCGGTGTTGTTGGCCATCGCCTCGTACGTCCGGACGTGGGCCTCGGCGACAGTCTCGACATTCGCCGTTGCCAGTACGCCTTCGGCGAGCATGGCTCGAGAGCCTGCAGACATGTAAAACAATGTACGTCAGTCTGCTGAACTGCTCACGTTGTTCAGTACTACTCTCACAGTTTCACGATCGAGTCTTGACCTTTGAGGTATGCTATGGATGGGGTAGAGTTGCGTCGGCTGAATCCTGGTCCGGTGACCAGCCCAGGGCAGACGGTGACGAGCTTCAGGTCTCTTCCCCGGGCTGCCCTCCAGGCCGCCTTCTCCGCTGCTGTCTTGCCAAGTGCAAACCACAACTGAAAAGGATCCACAATGTCAAATATCCAAGATTACATCCAGATTCCCCGGTTCCATATGTGAATGAATGTATCACTGACCTTGTTGTCGCGGCAGAAGGTCTCGTCACTCCAGCAGTTCTCGTCGATGATGCTAGGACCCCGTCTGTCATGAGGGTAGTTTTCCCTCCAAACGCATGCTAGCAAGGACGAGGTGAAGACACACTTCCTGACGGACTCTGTCCTCACGCACGCTTCGATCACCCGCTCCGCCGCTTGAGCTTCCAATCTTGCCATGTGTTTCTGTTAGGCACACCAGGGTCGAAAACGAAAAGGTTAAGTTCATGTTAAGTTCACAGCACAATTTGTGTTTCAGTCATGTGCATGGTAATTAAACCTGATCTTGTTCCGTGGGCAAGTGAACTAATGCCAAGTTAGGTGGCTGAGTTGATGGGCATCTATCAATGGTGTATTGTAGCAAGCTCTGATTCAAGGATTAGACAGGTGAAGACCACCAGACTAAACTGATGGCATTTTCCTAGACTCCAGAAGATTACCAAACCACCCGTCGCTATTGGAGGACGGTTGTACTGTCTTCACAGTTCAGAACTTCAGATCAGTCGTTAGTTTGGCCCTTTATATCAGATGAAACGGCAAAATGTCAACTGTAGGGCACGTCATCAGGTCACTTACTTTTCAGAAGAAGTCTTAACTTTTTGTAACTAGTGCTTTGCCTTTTTGCAACTAACAAGCCACTGTCCCCTAAACAAAATATGTGCTTGGAATTTCCATGTCAATCAAGAGTTCAAGACAGAAAAAGATCCAAAGGTACACCACAACGGCCAACGATTCTATGATGGATCATGACCACGTATCGGTATCAGACTCTGCAAGAACGGCACACCTCTGCGATGCACATGTTGTCGTCTCTCCAACAGAATCTCACAAGATAAAGGCACTAGTGTATCCACGACGCAAGGTGTAGTGGACCTTAATTAACTCTTTTTCTTTTGTTCTCCGGACCTAGTTGCAGGAGATAATATCGAAAACGACCCATCTATGCTGCCCTCCATGGTCATATTATGTCCCTTCGCTGTAATTGGATCAGTTTGCTGACGTAACCACGTTGTACCGGGACCTGTTCACACAATCTTTCTTCCAACCTCTATCAACCGTTCAATAAGAAGGGAATATTTGACGTTTAAATTCTAGACTTCCATCCACACAATCTTTCTTCCAACCTCTATCAACCGTTCAATAAGAAGGAAATATTTGACGTTTAAATTCTAGACTTCCATCCACCAGTACGTCTTGCTTACTACTAGGTCTTATTTACCTTGAAAGTTTCGTTGCGACTATTTAACTACTATATATGTGCTTAATTTAGCAATTTCTTGCCTCATCGATACTTCCGGCTCCATCAACTACAAATCCTTACCAGATTTGCTATGCGATGTGTTCATATGTGGAAGTTCAAGCTTGTGGCGCGCATGTTTCTCATCTTACTTTTGCATAAGAAGCTACCGAAATGAAATAAAATAGGCGTTCTTGCCCTTGCCAAAGTTTTTCTCTCATAATGCATGGCAACAAATTATGGAGAGGCGTGAGGAGTGGTGGGTTCGCTCACCGTGTAGCCGGACATGCCCCCTGGATCCACGAAGGCCGAAGTATGGAACACGCCAGCGCAGCCATCGAACGCCCGGTGCAAGCTCTCGGGTTCCATCACGTTCGCCATCACCGTCCACACCCCGTCCCTGCCGTCCTCGCCGAACATCTCCATCTCCCTCAGCTTGTCAAGGTCCTCTGAAAATAGAACGATCGGAAAGTTTAATGTTAATTTGTATTCAGTTATTTCGTACTACCTCCGTATCAAACTATAAGATGTTTTAGCATTTTTCTGTTACGGATGTACCTAGACACGTATTAGTGTGTAGATTCACTCATTTCAGCACGTATGTAGTCCCTACTGAAATATCTAAAACATCTTATATTTTGATACGGTGAGAGTAGTTGTTTTGGACGTGCATCACTGCACAAGTCTCAATGGTCCTTGCAATTGTTCACTCCTGACAAAGTGACAATGCCCGAGGGTAACTGATTAAGGTATTGTTTCGAAGTTGTTTAAGCCGGTGTGAGCGACGAGAGATCAAACCCCTGCACAAAACTTTGCTTAGCCAATCAGAGCAGAGTTGACCAACTAGCTAGCAGTAGCACATTTTTAAAATGGGTGGCGGCATTAGGCCACGCTGGTATGAATGTATGATGTAGTTGACCTGGTAATTCACACCGTCACGTTAACAGCTATGAATAATACAGTTTATTATGGTCGCTAGTGTACCTGTTTTTAAATTTGTAGACCAGTTCCTCACCAACCGGACAATCAAACAATAGAGACTTGGGAAAAGAAAATCGATCATCGGTTCCCAACTGCAAAGGAATCGATTGACCGGGCAGAAGGTGCTAAGCGGAAAGCGGGGGAAATTTTCTAAGGGAAACGCCTGATGCTGGCCGCCCGATGACCCGATCGACGCTGGTCTTCCAATGAAGTCGAAATTCTCAAATCGAGCACAACAAGAGAACGTGCTGAACTAACAGCAAAGAGTATTATATGGTCAATGTTCAACGTTCATCAGATAGATGCATGGTTAGCTACGTTTTAATTAGTGGCCATAGGTTTTACTTTGGCGTTTTTCTTCCGGTGATTTACTACTAGTAGCCCGAAGGTAAGTTAATTCGACTTGTATTGCACGATGTAGAATCTCCCGGTGGAAAAAGGGAAAGCTGAAAACTACATCCTGACCATCCTTCCTAATTTCCTCTCATAAGAACCGTCGTGCAAAGTGCAAACCAATTCCGCCAGCACATCGATTTGACTTGCAAGTGGTCATTCCGGACGTGGGGGAAGAGCTACTTGTAGTTAGCTAGTCGTCGGAGATCATGAGAGGAAATGGTGATGCGAGCGATGCGGCAGACCAAACCCAGTGCACACCGGTAGGTGGCACGGTACCATCCCCAACAAACTTTCGTAGGCAGACAGAGACTCGGAGAATATATACATACTCCCTGATAATAACGTTTAAAATGGTAAACTATGCCAATTGCTTATATGCTAAAGCCGTAACAAGTGTAGTACTTCCAGAGGAAAAGACTAGCTAGCCAGACAAGACAAGAGAGGCCATATAGTTTGCACGTATACTAGACTTACATGTCGACCTATAGCCACAATTCTTGTTTGTCTGTCTACACTCTACAGTACTGCCCTAAACCCTAAATGCACTGAAGGGTATAGATGCAGCAGATTGGTCCACGGTGAGTGATATGGAGCGAGGAATCAAGATGCGTGGATGCACATCTCACATCTAACATCCGGTCCGGTGAGCGTAATTTTTTTTTTTTTGAAAGATCCAGCAATTGTTGGCTTATCGATTAATAGTAGGTAGAATATGTACAAGCTGCCCTTGGGCAAAGGAGTAACGGAAAAGAAAAAAGCCACTAAACAAAGCCACAAAAATTCTTCCGAGGCCGCCGCCTCGGCGCACAACCACCGTCCGGGGCCGCCGCCCCGGCATCCACCGTCCAGACCACAGAGCCAACCTACACGACCTTCACGAACCCGACGCCCGACGAGGAACAAGACCTCCCAAGCGGCGCCTCCAAGAAGGTAACGACGAGAATGGAGGTGCGTGTGAAGTATGGACCGAAAACGACCAATTCAGGACCTTCAACTCAGCCAGGAAGCTGCGCACGTCGTCGCAGAGAAAAAACACAAAAATCGCTGTCGAATGTGCCCCCCGCGACCGCGTATGTGTAAAGGTTGTGAAAACGTTCTGTCAAAAAAAAAAAAAAAGGTTGTGAAAACGTCGCTCCCATAGTCCCATGGCAGGGCCGGATGACCCGAGTGGACCGGTATGGCAGAGGCTGAAAGAAGCGAACCAACCACGAGAAACGCACGGCGACGCCGACGCCGACGAGAAAGCAGCTGAGCTAGCCAGCAAATGGCCGGGTTTGATTCGACTGACCTTGTGTCTCGAGGGCGAGGCGCACGGTGTAGCCGTGGCGGAGGAGGCGGTCGACGATGGCGAACCCGACGAACGATATGCCGCCGGTCACGCACACGGTGCGGTCGCCCGCGGCGCCCTCGTGGCCGCCGGTCGCGCGCTTGACGTCCGCGTCGCCGGTCGAGGGCTGCCACCCGGCCGCGCCACCGTGGAACAGCGCGGCGCGCATCTCCTCCACCTCGGCCTGCATGCTATGCGTGCTGCGCAGGACGCCCATGCCTGCCGCCGGACAACCACCCTTGGCGACGGCGAAGCAGGTGTGCCTGGTATCTGGCCCAGATAATCTGGTTTGCAAGTGTCACCTCTTGTGTGGCTGCGGTGTGCGAGACGCGTATAATTATAGGAGAGGAGGCCCTCGCGCTCGCGGTGTAGTAGTTGTTTAGGTAGGTGGGGGCTCTGTCGCCCAGTTCCCTCCCTTGAGCTTGGGCGGTCAGAGCGAGTCCTGAACGAACTGATGGTTAAGTTCTGGCCCAGATAATCTGGTTTGCAAGTGTCACCTCTTGTGTGGCTGCGGTGTGCGAGACGCGTATAATTATAGGAGAGGAGGCCCTCGCGCTCGCGGTGTAGTAGTTGTTTAGGTAGGTGGGGGCTCTGTCGCCCAGTTCCCTCCCTTGAGCTTGGGCGGTCAGAGCGAGTCCTGAACGAACTGATGGTTAAGTTCTGAGCTTGGAAACTGGAACTGGATTTGCTGTTTGCACCTCGGCGTGCAGGGGTAGTATTGTACCTTCCCAACGGCCGCGTGATCCACGCGCGCCCCGAGGTAGTTGCGCCCAGTGGCTGGGATCGCTTAGCCGTTTGATCCGACGGTCTATAGCTTCCGCTAGTCAAAGGGAATCGGCTCCAATAAATAGATGCGGGTCTCCTCCTAGTGTGTCGTGACTCCCACCATCTCTAGCACAGCCCGGAAAACCGTGCCCCGTAAAATTGGTGTCGGTACAACCGAAAACAGTTTTTCGTTATGACGGGTTCGGGTAAACAGATACCAGTTTCGTGAATCTGTTTCACCCAATCCCGCAACATAGCGGAAAACTGTTTTCTAGTTTTGGCTCAAATTTATAATTTTAAACAACAAATTCTCAATACAACATCAATATAAATCAACCATAATAATGTTTTAGCATCACACAATAGACAATGATCCAAATTACAATAATTGTTCAAATCCAAATTTTTAAACAAATAATGAATGGTCCGAAATAAAAAGAATGGGTCAAATCACACATGATACAAATGAGATCAAATTAATAAAACGGGATACTACTTCTCATATAACTGACACCGATATTCAATGAGAATCACGAAGCTCGGTGTGTGTGGCCTCATAGTCAATCCGTCGGTGGGTCAAAAAAATATTTGGATCCTATTCAGATACCTGATAGGCTTGGCACGGCTAACAACATTGTAATAGAAAATTTCCAAGTCTATATCGCTCTCAACCTCGATGATCATGTTGCGTAAAATCACACATGTAGTCATGATATTTCGGAGGGATTTCTCGTTCAGAAGCTAGCAAGACCTCGAACAATGGCAAACCGAGTTTGTGGCACACCAAATGCCCTCTCAGCATCATTTCGGCATGCTTCTTGATGGTGTAGTTGCATAAAATTGTTTTTTTCTTGAGGATTTTAGATGGTCTTCACAAATGTTGACCACTCCGGATAGATAAAATTGTTTTTTTCCTTGAGAATTTTCGATGGTCTTCACAAATATTGAGCACTCCGGATAGATAGTGTCAGCTGTAGTTGCAAGTCAGAGCATCTCCACTAGTAAAATCATATGATCTCTGCGAAAACATTGATCTCCTTGAGAGAACCCGGCAAAGCAAAAATGCAATGCCAAATCCTCAAAAGTCACGGCTTCATGAATAATAGTGGGATCATGATGATGGCAGGTGTACTGCCTGTGTCAAGCCGCAGAGCATTTCTTCCACCTCCATTGCATGCAATCCACACTCCCAAGCATGCCCGGCCGTCCTCTTGTTTCATTCATCGCCATCAGCCACTTTTTGTCCCCCTCATTGGGATCTCGGAGGTACTCGAGACCAAAAATCCGAATCAACACATTCACAAACAACCACACACATCTGAGCATGGTATTTTCTCCAATGCAAAGATACTCAACGGTGTAGTCAGCCGGAATGTCGTATGCTATCACTCTCATTGCTGTCGATATTTGATATAAACTAAATCCAAGTAAACCTGCAGCATTCCTTCGGCGATTGAAAAATGAGAGTTTTGCTCGCAAGCTTCCACGATGCAAATAAAAAGATCTCTTCACATTCGATAACGTCTACAAAAGAGATGAGGCGGGCATGTGCAAAACTCAGCAAAATAATCTTTCATAAGGAATCGATGGCCACAAACTCGGTTGCGCGGAATGCAAAGACGGCCAACCTTTGACTCTCGACGCTACCTCTTCTTGCCATCCTCGCATTCTTTGATGGTGAGCATCAAGACTAGGTTCTTGACGTCGTCGTCGTAAATCATTTATGTTATGTCTGAATAATTCCGACGATGATGACGAGTCCCGATCAAAATCCATCTAGAAAACTAAATCGTACGTTACACTAAATATCGCCCGATTTCCCACCGACGCAATAAACTATATATTGAAAGATATTTACCTTTCAGCCGAAGGAGAACGCACCTTCCGTCCCACAGACGTGTGGAACCAAATCCAGCACCACTTTTTCTCCACGGGTGTGCGGGCGAAAATTCGGGCAGCTGGCAGGAGAGGCGGCTGTGACGGCGACACCACGCCTCAATCACGTCCGGAGAGACCCCTTACGATCGCAACAGGACCTCGTGTCGAGCTCCACAACGTTCCATGGCAGCGGCTCTGGCCAAGATGGGGCGGAAGGGAATAGCCACCCGCGATCTTCCAAAGATGTGGGAGAAGAAGCGACATACGATGAGGGAGCTTGTCGACAGTGTGGCGTGGTCAGGGGAGGCTTCAATCGACGGCGGGATGAGGTGGCGGAATGGACGGGGCGAGATGAAATGTCCGCCCCGCCAATATTTTCGGTGTGATTGGGGAAACTGAATAGGAGGCCACGAAAACTAAACACATGAGGCACTTGGGTCTAATTTTCCGATCCCCTAAGAAAATTCCGGAATAGGCCATTTTTCGGTATTTGTGCAAATCATTTTATCACCACGGAACCTAAAAACGACGTTAGAGCATCTCCACCGGCGCTCCCAATAGTGCTTCCAATAGGGCTATTGGGTGCGCCGACAATAAGACACCCCCCACCGGCCCTCCCAATAGCGGCAAAGTTGCCGGACAGGCCCAATAGCGCGTTCGGCAACCCCGCGTCGCACTCCGTCTGTAGTGAGGCAACCGGGAGTGCCGGTAACCGCGGCAACGCGTGCCACGTTAGATTCTGACACGCGGAACAACCAGTCAGCGACACGACACCGGTCTATTTCACTTCCCCTCCCCCCACCCATTTGTATTCTCCCGCCTGCTGAATCCCCGCCCATCTCATTCCCATCCTTCCCACCATCGGCGATCCACGTCCGCCGCCGATGTCTCGCGAACTGTGGCGCTGCTCGTGGTCGTGGCGGCGCCCGAGGCGGCGGTTGGCAGCAGTGCTCCTCGCAAGTCCCGTGCTGTCGTCCTTGATGACCAAGCATGATGAGAAGCATGCCGTGGAGAAAGAGAAGGTCACCGTTGAGAAAGAGAGGCTCGTCGTCGAGAAAGAGAAGGCACAAGCAGCTCTCATCGTGGCGACACGGCAAGAATCAAGGAGATCGCGGCATCGCAGTTCGTGGTCAAAAAGATGAAAGAAGACTCCAAGATCTTGACCGCCGACCTCTTCGCCTACCCATCGCCAGTGAGGGTTTGGTTTCTGCTCTCCCAACATCGCATCTTGCGTGAGATGGCTCTTCTGCCGCCGGAACCAACGCCGATGGGCATGACGCCGCCGAAGCCAACGATGGGCACGACGTCGGAGACGACGGTGGAGATCGAGACCAAGATGGAGTCACAAGAGGATGCATCGACCATTTGATTTTCAGACGTTTGTAATATGATCGCTGTACCTGGTGATCCTTTTGTGTTTGAATATTTGAATTTGATAGTCACTCTTTGCCTATTTTAAGCAAAAATAATAATAATCTCAAATAAAAACCCAGAAAAAACTGGGAGCGCGTATTGAGAGGGACCGGTATAGAAGCCATTCACAATGGGTGGCAACCCGGCGCTCCCAATAAGGCCTTGTTTACTCCAAGAGTTTTCTAGGGGATGGTAGGAGTGGGGATGGGAGGAGATTTGGTGTTCACCCAATCCCCACAAATCCTCAAAAATACGCTTCCCCAAAAATACACTAGCATTGACTAGAGTTTTCAATCTAGCAAAAAATGAGGCAGTTGGTGGGGTATATCTAGGGATTATCCCGTGAAATACACTAGAAGTAAAAAAACAAACTAGTGAGGATTTTCCGAAACGTAGACGGAGATGCTCTTATTCTAACTGCAGGAGTTTCGGGATCTGCGAGAAATGCTCTCACGAGCACGTGTCCAGCTGAATGTGGGTGCGTGCATCTGTTAGGCTGGTGCCAGTGCGGGCGTTAGCCCGGGCGATATCGCCTCCGTCGGGGCGGTAGCCAGGCGAGAGTGGGGCGGGACGGCAGCGGCGGGCGACGGAACCGTCGCCCGGCGGTAGCGGGCGCTACCGCCCCGCTGTCGCCCGCACTGGCGGCGAGAGGGAGGCGAGATGGAGGCGGGAGTGGGGCGGGAGCGAGGCGGCGCGCTGGCGAGAGGGAGGCGAGAGGCGAGAGGGCAACGGCTAGCTGACGTGGCGAGCTCTGATTCGTCCACGTCAGCTAGCCGTTGAGGTATCCGTTGGAGCTTCAAAAAATTCGAAAAAAATTGCAAAAAATTCCAAATTTCATCCCCAACCCCCTATAAATACCCCCACCTGGTTCATCTCATTTCCACAGCCCACTTCATCTCATTTCTCTCCCCCATGTCGGGTTGGTCTCCGGATTTGACTCAATTCACCGAGCTCTTGCAGTCCGACGTCCCTCCCCATGAAGATTTCTCTCCGACACATCGTCGCTCCGATGTCGGTTCTTCACCGCATCCCCGAGTATTAATCCCCTCCGGCGCACCACCTCTGGGGCCATACCCTCCACCTCCATATCCATACCCTCCACCTCCACATGGTTCATACCCTATGCCTCCGTATCCATACCCTCCACCTCCACATGCTCCACCTACAGGTACCGGGAGTGGGACTCTACCTCCGTATCCATACCCTCCACCTCCATATGCTCCATACGCGCCATATGATCCAAACCCCCACCACCTCCTCCACCCAATGCTCCAAGCTCCGGCTCCGAGTCTCAAAACGAAACAATCCAACCGAAGCGTCCAAAGAGGCTTGATTGGACAACTGCGGATGAGGAAAAACTGGTAATTTAATTACCCGTCATCTATTTAATATGGAATTTTCTTTATATGACTAACAATATCTATTTCGGTGTAGGTTCATGCTTGGGTTTTTCACTCTAAGGACTCTATCGCCGGTAATAGCAAGACCGGCGGAAGTTTTTGGGGTCAGATAGCTGACACCTTCAACTCTACCTCGGCACCTTCCCGTCATCGGACCGCGAAGCAGCTGAAGGATCATTGGAACGTCTACAACCGTGAGGTGAGCTTGTTCAACGGATACTACATCCAAGAAGAAAGGTTACGTCAGAGTGGAGCAGACGATGCAATGGTCATGAAGGCGGCGCAGGCGAGGTACGAGAATGACATAAGAGTGACTGGGCCTTTCAGACGCATCCACTGGTGGGAAGCTGTTCGTAATGAACCGAAGTGGAAAGGACAACATGGTCCTGGTAGTGGATCCGATTCCACTGCCAAGAGAAGCCGCCTCGGAGTTTCTGGTGAGTACAGCTCTGGCGGTGGATCCGAAGACACGGAGGAGGAGCGTCCAATAGGCCGCGATAGGGCCAAGGCGGCGGCACGGAGGGAGAAGGAGAAGGGAAGGAGGAAGGGGAAGGAATCCTCATCAAGCAGTGAGGTAGCAAGTAAAGCCTTCGCAATGAAGAACATGTGGAGTGGTTTAGTGAAGGCTAAGCTACTCAAGCAATGGAACAAAATGAAGGACCGATCAACCACAGACATGGACGAAGCAGAAAAACGCAAACATGACAAGGCCATGAAGATGGTGGAAAAAGAGCTTGGGCTGCAAGATGATGAGGATGAGGACGAGGAGGATTAGAATGTATTTTTTATTTATTATTTAATTTTTTAATTTTTTATGTAATTTTTTTATTTACTATGTAATCGGTAATATTTTTAGTTGAATAAAATAATTTTATTGCATTATTTTGAATGTCTAAACAAAAGCGAGTGAAATAACTATAAATGTGCAACGGCTAGCTGACGTGGAGGAGAGAGAAGCTGACGTGGCTACAGCCTGCCACTACAGCCCGTGCAGTGGCACCGTAAGGTGAGAGTGAGGTGAGAGTGGGGTGAGAGTGGGGGTAAAAACTGACGTGGCGGGGCTATAGCCGGGCGGTGCACTGGCACCAGCCTTATACACCGAGTTCTGCATCTGTACAAGAGGACATGGGCATCGTGTATGTGAGAGAGTGTTGCGCTCTTCGTGGAGATAATCTATACTGTACATGTGGACTGTTGCAAGTCAATGGCATCACGTGGTTGGTTCTCCGCAACGGGTCGCAGAGATCGACGGCATGTAGTCGACCCACGTTATGTGCATTAATAAGGGGGCCACCCGAGATCTCAATTAACAGAAAACACGTACGGCTCTGGGGTGCCTCCGTCGTCTAGATCGAACGTGCGGCTGCGTGACCCGACCGTGTTCTTGAGCCGACGGAGACCCATGGTGCTTTCTCGAAGCAAAAATGAGTAAGATTGTGCTTGTGGCTGGGGAACGAAGCCTGTGTGGCCGGACGCGAGCAGCCGTACGTGGGCCAATTTCCAGTTTACTGAATATGGACCAAGTAAAAGCGTTCCGGAGTAAACATATCAAACAGTCACGCTCACATAAAACTCTGTGATGTAACCGATCACACAAGATTAACACTGTGTCATGGTTGAATTTTGCGGCAGTTTTATGGAGACACTTTTTAAAACTGGCTAGAACAATAAATTCAGGCTCTCATTTCCCTAGGCGACGGACCAAAGAGTCAATTTCAACCCTGTTTTTTTTAGGGAAAAGTATAGTAGTCTCCCATCCTCCGCATCCTCGTGACGCCACGCGTCCCAGACGTGGAGCGTTCCCCTCCACGTACTTCTTATCCACTCATCCGTCTCCCCCAACTCCACCTTCCTCGCGAGAGAGCCAGCGTCGCTGCCGCACATCCCCATGAGAGCTCAACCAGAGCAACCGCCGCCGCCCCTCCGCAAGCTCCGGCCACCGCCGCGCCCCGACGAGATCCCGCCGCCGTCTCGCCCCGATCTCCTCTCCTCGTCCCCGCCGTCGGGACGGCTCCCCATTGCGCCACCACTGTTGGGGCCGGATCCCTGCGTCGTGTGAGCCACCGCCGGGCCAGCTCCTCTGCGCCCCGCCGCCGCGGGCCGGCTCCTCTGCTCCCCCGCCTCCGCGGGCCGGCGCCTGAGGTGACCACGCGCGTGAGGGTGGCGTTGCTGTTGAAGGAGGCCGGTGTTGCTCCCGACGGACGGCGCCGGTGCTGCCTAAGGAGGCCGACGTTGCTCCCGTCGGAGGCCGGCGTTGCTCGCGCCGGATGGTGGCGTCGATACCGTCGGACGGCGCCGGTGCTTCCGAAGGAGGTCGGCGTTGCTCCCGTCGGGCGGCGGCGATGCTCCAATAGTAGAGCGGAGATGCTATCGAAGGAGCAACGGCGGCGCCGCTCTGTAGCAACGCCGGCGTGGCTCCGTAGCAACGCCGGCGCCGCTCAGCAGCAACCATGCCGATGGTTTGGCAGCAAACGGCAGTGCCGCTCTGTAGCAACGCCGGCGTGGCTCCGTAGCAACGGCGCCGCTCAGCAGCAACGACGGCATGGTTCGGCAGCAATGGCGGCGCCGCTCTGTAGCAACGCCGGCGTGGCTCCGTAGCAACGGCGGCGGTGTGAGGGGAACAGCCGGGGATGGTCTGCAGCCGGAGCAGCAGCGCCCTGCAGAGGCTCGGCCATGGGCGCCGCACGGGGCAGCAGCAGGGCGAAGGCCGCGGCGCGTCCGGTCCATGTGCTCCTATGTTTTCAAGTAGCCCGCCGGATGCTGCCGGAGGTGCTTTCCGTTGGTGGGCGCCTATGCTACCAAGGAAGGGCGGTATTGCTACCATAGGTGGTGCACGGTGCTACCATCGAAGGTCGTCGGTGCTACAATCGGTGGTGAGCGGTGCTTGGAGGACCTGGCCGGAATTTTTTGCTACGATACTGTAATTTTTATTTTTGTTTTTGCTGCATTAGTTTTGTGGTTTTGCTAAAATAGCATAATGTTTTTGCTATCATGTTTTGTCCATGTCTGAATTTTTGCACCATACGTTCTGTGAATTTGCACTGCAAGAACTTTTTTTGCTACAATTTTGCTCTGCTGTTTTGCATCATAAGTCTAATCGGAGAACCTTGCCGCAAGAATTTTTACGATGTTGCTGCAATATAACTTTATTTTTGCTATTATTGTTATCTGGTTTTGCTACAATAGATCAAAAAATTTGCTACTATATCTCCGGCGAGGTCTCCGGTGAGGTCTCCGGCGATGTCTCCGGCGAGAGTCTCCGGCGATGTCTCCGGCGAAGTTGATTTTGCTACAATCGAACTATTTTGTTGCTACAATAGCATAAACTTTTTGCTACCACGTGTCCGGCGAGGTATCCGGTGAGGTCTCCGGCGAGGCCAAAATTTTCCTTTCATGTTCTGTGTACGAACCGTTTTTTGCTACAATGCAGCAAAAGCGGGACGATTTGTAGCAAAAACAGGAGTTTTGTAGCAAAAGCGGGATTAGCCTATTTTTAGAGGACACGTGTCGGGCTGGCGACCCGGGGGATCGGACGGAAAGATCCCCCGGGGGACGCCTAGTCCTGTCCTTTTTTTAGGGCCCATTTAGTGCCATGGTGGAGGGCAAGTTTTAACCCGATCCGCACGATACCCTGTGTTTCTCTCCCACGCTTCAAACTTTGGGAGAAATCTCCTTAGCCGACGCTTGTGACGACGCGATCTCTCCACCGCGAGACGACCTCCTCCAGCTACAGCCTGACCTCCTCCACCCCCTCCGATGACGGACGGACCTCATCGGCCCCCTCCGGTGACGGGCTCGACATCCACCTCTGTCTCGAAGCTTTGATCTCTTGCACAACAAGCACCGCGTGCCGCCTCGTCTTCTTCCCCTCAGAAACAGCAATGTCCGCCTCCTCGCCATGACTATCTTCTAGTGAGGAGCATCACCTTGCAATCTTCCTTCTCCCCCACACTCTATCTTCCCTGTACATATATTCAGATATACCCGGAAATCAGTTTTGGGTAGTACGAGCATATATATGATCACACACTACCTAAAACCATATTTCAAAATGTCAAAAAATTGCAAACAAAAATTTCGGATGTGCATCCGAACATTTTATGTTCCCACACAAAGATTCGCGAAAAAATGACATATTTTGCGAGCCGTGTAAGAAAGACAAATACTGGTGCTGCAAAATGACTTTGTACAAGACATTTTATTTTGTCTTTTTTACAGAACCCACAAAAAATGTCTTTTTTAGCGAAACTTTTTGTGCGAACATAGAATGTCTAGGTGTACACCCAAAAAATTTGTTTGAATGTTTTGACATTTTGAAATGTATTTAAAATACATTTTCCTAATGGGTGCATCTACACACACGACGTCAAAACACTTTTGCCTAGATCTACCCGCCATCATACCCCGTACAATGTAATCTTACCATATATTGTATTTGATTTGGTTGCAGAATGATGGATTATGTTTTCCACTGTAGGTCGTGCACTTGCAGTTTATCCAAAATCTGAAACACCTTGCCATTTATCTTTTTCATTGTCCACTGGCAGGTTAGCCAAAATGTTCTGGAGCTACAGATATTCAGTATGAGCTGTTTGAGATTTTTGAATTTTTTTTGGGAAGATCCTGATGTTGTCTGGCTTTGTGGACTGAAATATTTTCAATCACGTCGGTTCAAGCACGAGGGTTCAGATGCAAATGCCAAGCTTTGTTCTATTTGAAGCGATACGTACATAGGTACATTTGCACACACCAACACAATAGACAAACACAAAGCTTAGCAAACTGTCTCCCAAACTGAAGCGCTCGCGTGTAGCACCGCACGCTTGATCATGCCAGCTTCTGCTCAGCCTCCCATATATCTAACCCGCCGCTTCTGTCGGTGTGCGATGGCGTTCAAGCTATGCAGCTCTGTAGGAAGGTCTGGCCGGCCGGCGAACCGAGAGTTGGTCGATGCCTCCTTGTGTCTCATTGTCCAGCTGTTGTTCGTTGTCTCCTGGAAGCAGCACGGTGATCTTCGTCTTCCGAGAAGCCATACTCTGCGGTGTTGAGGTCGGTCTCGAACGCCATCCGCCGGAAGTGCTCGATGTCCGCCGAGTACTGGCCTGAGTCATACGCCGTGCTCTGCCCGAGCTTGACGCCGTTTGTCAGGTCCGTCGAGCTGCCGTCCACGTCCAGCGATCGCCACACCTAGTTATAAGATCGAAATACGATTTTTATCCCCTGGCTAGTAGTACAACTACCTTCCTAATTCGTGTTGTCAGAGAAAAATGATTGAAACCAGAAGAAAAAAAGGAATAAAGAGTAGACGGATGACACTGAAATCCTATGGATGATTTGTTCAGTAGTTAAGCTCGGTAAGATTCTTCATCTGGTTTTACAGAGTGTTACCTGCACCATCCTCGGTCTCTTGGTGACAGAGTGGCGAATGCAAGACCCAGCCGCCTCCACCATCCTTCGCATCTCAGTCTTGGAGTACCTGCACTGGAGTGCAGGGTCAGCAAGCTCCCTGAAGTCGTCCGTCTCCAAGGCGTCCACGAGCAGAGGCCGAGCCTGCAACCATGAATAAGATTTTCACACATAGGGCAACTTGATCAACCGTAGAAAGTTTGCATAAGGCATGACTAAGAATTTACCGTTTGACCAACTACCGGTTAAAATGTACACATACCCATTCAACTAAGCTTTCTTCTCCGAGGGGTTGAGATGAATCTACAGGCTTCCGCCCAGTGATAAGCTCCAGGAGCACCACTCCGAACGAAAACACGTCGGATCTGTCGGTCAGCTTCCCGCTTGATGCGTACTCCGGCGCCATATATCTGCTCAGCAATGTGACACGCTAAGAAATGGACTCTGCAGACTGCAGTACTTTCAGACTTGCAGTATTTTTTTTTTGTTTTGAGAAAAAATACAGAACAGGTTCCCGGCCTAGCTATGGTCCACCTAGGCCCATACGGGCCCGAAACAAGTAAGCAGGCCAACGAAGATTTTTGGATAAGCCAACGTGTGCCGAAACACATTCCCCCGTTGCATATACTCACTCCAATCCAAAGTAAATGTAGAAATTTTGAACTCGAGTACTATTATCGAGTGATTCTCAAAAGAAAAAAAAACTACTATCGAGTTTTTTTTGCAGGCATACTAGTATAGACTTGAGCATAAAATAAATAAAAGACAAACCAATATATATAGACCGTGTTTACTATATTAATATAGCGGAGCTACGGCCTATTTCGTTAAAAGTATATAGACTGTAAAATCCGCATTAGCCCGAGGTGCTTACCCAAATGTGCCCATCACACGCGTGGATACATGAGTCATAGCATCGTTGGTCAGCTTAGCAAGACCGAAGTCTGCAACCTGCCAAGCCAAGAAACAATGGTGAAATCAATCATACCAACCGTTCGAAGAAAAAATATGAAAGATGAACCGGTGCTATGTACCTTTGCATCGAAGGCGTCATCCAGGAGAATGTTGGCCGACTTGATGTCCCGATGAATGATCCTAGGATGGCCTGCCAAATTAAGAAAACAGGTTAGTAACTGAATAATAGTACAAGCTCCTTGTCGAAAACTGAAGAAGGCACGGTCGAACAAACGAACTGTCACCTACAATCTTCGTGCAAGTAGGTCAATCCGCGGGCCGATCCGATCGCAATCTTCATCCGCTTCGACCAATCCATCACTGGAAGCCCTTTCCCGTGCAGGTGGTGCTCGAGCGTGTTGTTGGAGACGAACTCGTAGACGAGGAGGCGGTGGTTCTCGGTGACGCAGTACCCGACGAGCGTGACGAGGTGGCGGTGGTGGATGCGGCTGATGATGTCCACCTCGGCGCGGAACTCCTTCTCCCCCTGCCCGCCGCCCACCTTGAGCTGCTTCACGGCCACGCGCCGCCCGTCGCCCAGCGCGCCAATGTACACCTTCCCGAACCCGCCTTCGCCGATCACGTTCTCCGACGAAAACCCGCCGGTGATCCCCGTCAGCTCGTCGTACGTGAAGCACGACTTGGAACCAGAGAACTCGTACGAGCTCGTAACGCTTGGCCCGTTCGACGGAGGGTACAAGTCCGGCGACGTCACATCTGCAAGCACGCGCGCGTACATGTCACAGGAAATATATATCTCTGGGCGATCAACTTACAAGTGTCGGTGGACCGGGCACTCACTTGCCGGCATGACGACGGTTCTCTTGCGCATGGGTGGACGCCGCTTCTTCCCCCGGTTGCTGACGAACACGACCATGAAAAGCGAGGCCAGTGCCAGGAGGAACCCCGCCACGGCGACCCCAATGATCACCCGATCGGCACGTTGGAAGCCGAGTTTCTAGCCTGAGGTGCTAGAGGCGGTGGGCTCGCGGCCGCGACGGCGGGACCGGGAGGGCTCTGCCATGTGCCAGCAGGAGGCGATCCGGAGGACGGCATAACCGCTGGCACGCCCGAAGGCAGCAACTGTGAGGCAGATGGAGGTGTCCCAGGAGCTAGCGTCGTCTGACCTGCGGCGACCGGCACCGAAGTGGGCGTCTCAGGAGTTTCAAGCGGCGGAGGTGATGTTGACGCCTCATCAGAAGGAGGCAACGGGCTTGGGGTGGCTGGTGCGGGGTTCTCTGATTGCGAAGGTGGTGGCGACGCCGGTGGTGAGGTCCTCGCTTCCGGAGGTGATAGCTGGGACGGCGATGTGGATGCCTCAGGCGACGGTGGCGTCGAAGACGGACGGGACGGCGACGATGGCGGGGGAGAAGAGGGCGGCGGTGACCGGCCTGTCGGCGGAGGAGGTGAGGGGGGAGGCGAAACCGGAGGAGGCGGGGACGCTGCAGGCGGAGGAGATGACACGGGAGGCGCCTTTATGACGGATTGTTCGAACGATAGATTCGTACTACGGTTGCTGCCGGAAGACGCCGCAGGAGGAGGCGAGGACGACGGCGGCGGGGACTTGGGCGGCGGCGGGGTGGGCGGCGGAGGAGATGACGATGCTGGCGGCGGTGGAGCTGACGACTGCGGAGGGGGCGCCGGCGGACCCCCCGCGGGGGCTGAGGCCAAGTGCTCGATCGATTCCATGAGAACGCGCGGCATTGCAAAGCCGCGCGTTGAACTGAGTCGTCCCCGATGCCGACGCGTTCCCAGCGACCCCTAGAGAAGCAACAATACCATGCCGCGCGTCGGTCCGGTCGGCAGCCAGGCTATCACACCGGCATCGGCAGGACGGGCGGCAGATGGAAGCAACGTGGAGCGCGCCGATGGAGACGACGGAATGTGCCTCGCCTTGGGAAGAGGACGGGCCGGGTGTATTGTCGTTGTCCCTTTTTCGATTTTCCGTGTTAAAAAAATTGTTTCTTTTTTCTCGAGCTTTTCTTGGATGGGTGGAGGAACAGAGCAGCTTCAGCATTGGGTCGAGAAATGAGGTCGGCCGTACGACGAAACCGGCGTCATTGCGCAGACCTGGTTGTTTGCTGGAGTTAGCTGCTAAACTCCCTGCAAGGTTATGCATGCTAAGTATAGTTAGGCGCCCATGTCTACACGAAAAATGCAAAACCATGGTAGTCCGTTTAGACGAGATGTTGGTACTTTTTTCTCCCTCTGTTCAACATGGAACGGAGTGAATAGTTTGTGCATAACAAGATCAATTCGATACAAGCAAAGGAGTTAACACATCTTATAATAGTTTGTGAATAGTCTCTACATAACAAGATGCACACATCTTATAATAGCCAAAATTCAAATTTTTAATAAAGCACTTATTAATGCGACAAAAGGAGAAAATAACCAAATGTGAATAAGGCTCAATCCGTAGATTACATAGCCATCTATGTTGCGAAAAACGTCGGCTGGACACCAGGCAAAGATTTCCCAATTCTCATGGAGGAAGTTGACGAGCGCGTCTTCTTATGCGGAAGTTAAGCTTGATGACACGTTGACCGTCTTCGACGGATCCGTCGGGTGCACCTGATGCGAGCTTGTGTCGTTTGTGGCGTTGAAGGCACTGTCAGGTGCCGATTTTTTGGCTTCAGGAAAGAGTGTGCGGTCATTATTCAGGGAGAGCTCCTGGAGTTGCTCCTGCATGCCGAACATCTCGGAGATCTTGCTGAACTCTCTGTCGCAGCTATCCGAGCGCTGGAAGTTTCCGCTCACCGTGATAACGTCATTGGGTCCCGGCATCTTCAGCTTGAGGTAAGCGTAGTGCGGGACCGCCATAAACCGAGCGAACGTCGGGCGCCCAAGGATGGCGTGATATTGTGACTTCCAGTTGACGACCTCGAAATCGATTTTCTCTGTCCTGAAGTTTCCCGGCTCGCCGAAGACGACTGGGAATTGTACTGTGCCAAGCGGGTAAACCGCTTTGCCCGGGACGATGCCATGGAATGTGTTATCTGATTTTTGCTAGATTTTCAGTCGAGTGGTTCATTTTGCGTAGATTGTCAGCAAACAAGATGTTGATTCCACTCCCTTCATCCATGAAGACCTTGGACATGGCAAATCCACCGATTTGTGCGTCGAATACCAAGGCGGCGTGCCCTGGACGAACCACAGCAGGCGGGTGATCCTCGCGGGAGAATGTGATGCTAGTTTCTGACCCCTTCAGGTACTCGGGTACAGCGGGTGGTGCCATGGTGGCCAAATTGACTTGGCGAGTTATGAGCTTTTGTTCCCTGTTAGAGGGGCGCCCCTTCTGGATCATATTCATCTGTCCGCGAGGCTCGGGGTATTGATCTCCTGCCGCTCTAGGGGCTTCTATGCGTGGCTGGTGATGTACTGCACCTGCCATGTGCCCGGCTGTTGGAGGTGCTGGAAGTGCTGGAGGGGCTCTGTTTGCGGCTGCAACGGGAGCTGGGTGATAGCGTCAGACGTACTCACTCGCCAGTCTTGTGAATTTTCTGCAGTCCTTCAACAGGTGTCTTGAGTGAAGTTTTCCATCCTCACCTTTGAACATGTGGAATCTACGCTCTTCCTCTATTTCCTCTACGGGTGTGCGCTGATCTTGCGAGTCATCGCGGGTTTTCCGCCACTCCCGCTTGCGGTACCCATCGCTGTACTGACCATTGTCACGGCTATCTCTGCGGTCGTCCTGTTGACTCCCGCTACGGTCGTCCTGACGGCTTCCGTTGCGGCCGCGATCGTGCGAGTGTCGACGTATCCAGCCGCTACCAGTTTGGCGCCATCTGCGTCGTCGTAGTGGTGAGATTTGCGCTTCCGCCTCCGATCGTTGCCGCAACTATGTTTGCGACTCCAGCTGTTGTTGTCACGGTGTGGTGACTCGTGGTGCTTGTCTCGCACCGAATCTTCTCCGTCTGCCCACTCGTTGGCGACATTCATGAGCTGGGCGATGGAGCTCGGCTTCTCCCATCCGAGTGCTTCTTGGAAATCTCGCCTGGCTAGGCCTTGGGTGAAAGCATCGATTGCTCTGTCCTCCGATACTGCGCACACGGAGTTGCGTATGGTGGTCCAACGCCGGATGTACGATCGCAGCGACTCGTCCGATCGCTGTTTGCAGGCTCGCAGCTCTTCGAATGTCGCGGGCCGATCCCATGTTGCGGCGAAGTTTTTGACGAAGTCGTCCGTGAAGTCATCCCATGAGTCGTATGCACTATGGGGTAAGCTTTTGAGCCAGTCGCGAGATGAACCCACGAGCATCAGCTGGATGTATTGCATTGCCGTTGTTGTTGTGCCTCGTTGGCAGGAGACTACGATCTTGTAGTCCTCCAGCCAGGATGATGGTTCTTGGCTGCCATCGAACTTGGGTGTTTCAGATGTTAGTCTGAACCCTTTGGGCATCCTAGACTCGCGGATGCGTCGGCTGAAGCACAGAGACCCGCAGGGCTCGAACTCGTCATCCGAGTGTGAATCGCTGCTAGAGGAGCGAGAGGACCTTCTGGACCGGTGAAAGTGCATGTGTTGCCCCATGCGTGGTTTTGGTAATTAATGACAATCCCTATGGACTAATGTTTGCATTGAGTTATCCTTATAGATCTTGTCCATGGGAAAAAATTAGAGTTCATATGTTGGACTCAAGAAGATAAAGTGATGACCAAGGTTCTATCCAATGGTTTATATAAAGAGTGGTCATCTAGAGTTGAGCATATTGCAAGTATGTCTTGAAGGATTCAAGACATCATCTTTGTGAAAAGAGAGAAGATTAAGAAGTGCAAGTTCAATATGATTCATCTTGGAAGATATCATTGGATTGAAGTTTGCAATGGATACATGAAGACGGAGCTTAGCGAGGCTCTCCCATAATGGTGTATGGGGGAGTATTTGGAGAAGTCTTGCAATGGATACATGAAGACGGAGCATAGCGAGGCTCTCCCATAATGGTGTATGGGGGAGTATTTGGAGAAGTCATCATCAAGCATGTGCTAGCAAGCACAATCAAGAAAGGTGTTCTAACTTGAGGGAGTCAAGTCATCTAGCTCAAGTGGAATGCGCAAGGCAAAGTTTTGCTGGCCGGCCTTCCCCAGGACGGGGCCTAGGCCGGGCTCAGGCCGGGCATCTCTGACCCCTGGCCGGCCTCCCTCAGGCCGGGTCCCAGGCCGGGTTCTTCAGATAGCTAGCCGGCCTCCCTTAGGCCGGGTCGCAGGTCGGCCCCAGGCCGGGGTTTCCAGAGTTTGACTTTTGAGGCCGGCCCTAGGCCGGGCTCGCGAAATCTGAGCATAACTGTTGGATTTCGGGGGACCTATTTAAGGGGCCTTCTTCCCCAATGATTCCCCAACTTCTTGAGATTGTTTTTCCCATCTCTCTCCTCCATTGTTGACCTTTGGAAAAGCTTGCCTACCTCTCAATCCCTCCCATGATTCTTGCATATCTTTGAGGGAAAGTGAGAGGAGATGTAGATCTACATTTCCACCAATCCATTCCTCCTCTAAGTGAGGGGAACCTAGTTGATCTTGATCTTGGAGTTCTTGGTGTTTCTCCTCCATTGTTCTTCCTCTCTTATTCCCCCACAAGCATTTGTTGCTTTGTTGGAATTTGAGAGTGAAGGATTTGAGCACTTGTGCTCTTGCCATTGCTTTATGCATCAGTTTGTGCTCTCCACGAGGATTCATGGAAGTTGAAAGTTTGTGAGCTTGTTACTCTTGGGTCTTTGGACCCTAGACGTTTTTGTGGTGGTTGAGACCTCTTGTGGTCATTTGTAGCTGTTCGGGAGCCCCCAATTCATTTGTGGGTGTGTGCCTCGGATCGTTGTTGTAAAGGCTCTGGATTCCGTCTTGAAGGATTCCGATAGTTGAAGGTGAATCAAATCTTTGTGGTGCGGTTCATCGGAGAAGAAGGTGAAGCCTTTGTGGCTGTTGAGTTGACCTTTGTGGTATCTCACACCTCTCCAACGAGACGTACTCCCCTAAAAAGGAGGAACTCGAGAATACATCCTCGTCTCTGCGTGCCTCGGTTATTTCTATACTCGAGCTATTTACTTATGCACTTTATATTGTGATAGCCTTCATGCTTGAAGTATTCTATATTGCTATCACTTTGTTGCTTGCCTCACTTAGCATAAGTTGTTGGTGCACATAGGTGAGCCTAGTTTATTTAGGTTGTTGGCTTGTTAATTTAAACACCTAGTTTTATTCCGCAATTATCAAGCCTAAACCGGAAAAATTTTAATCGCCTATTCACCCCCCTCTAGGTGACATCCTTATCCTTTCAATTGGTATCAGAGCCTAGGCTCTCTTTATTGGGTTTTATCGCCTAGAGAGTAAAGATGTCGTTTAGAGAATTGTAGATATGGGTTTTTCTTCTCCAAAGGACTCCCAAAAGTTATCTTTAGAGGATTGATACGTCTCAAACGTATCTATAATTTCTGATGTTCCATGCTTGTTTTATATTAATTGCCACATGTTTTATATGCACTTTATATCATATTATGATATTTATTGGACTAACCTACTAATAGTTGGCAAAGTGCACAATGTTCTTGTTTTACACTTTAATGTGTAGGAATTATCAAAATTGGGCAAAGGAAACCTTGTTGGAGTCAAATTGGGACTTTCCTGAAATCTGTCTGAGAACTTTTTACGGAGATTGTCAGTTTGACCCTCGAAGATGGCGTCCAATGGAAATCAAATTAAAGAGAAAGTTGTCACAATTTTCCATACGAAGATTTTAAGCCCGAGATCAGCCCAATCGGAGTTCGGACGCGGCCTGTAGGCCCGTTTTGGTGGAACCCTAAAAGGGGTGACGGAAATCCGAGAGTCCATATAAAGAAGGAAACCCTAGGTCGTGAAGGGCCACAAAAAGCCACGAATTTTCCTCCTCTTGTCAGCCACCAAGGAGGGGGAGGAGCTCCTCCATTGCTGCACCATCACCAAGAAAGAAGAAGGGGGCCAAGGGCCGCCGCCGCGCCGTGGCTGCTGCGGGCCGCCGCCTCCACTCCGGGCTGCACCTCTTCATCAACCTCTCCATCAAGTGTGCTCATCATGACCATGTGTGAGTAGTTTTCACCGAGGCTGAGGGCTCTACCGGTAGCTATGTGGTTCATCTCTCTCTCCCATGGTGTGATCTTTATGTGATCATGAGCTTTGTAATCTAGTTGGATCCATGGATGTTACTCTTCGTTATCTTATGAATTATGTTACTCAAGTGGTTTTATTAATGTAATCTCCGGAGTCACCTTGGTCCCATGGTGCGAAGTTGACAGTGTGCGCACCGTGTGTGACTCTTAGGCTAAAGATTACAGGAATACTTATCATGAGTTGTTCTTTTGTTGGTTGTCACTATAAAATTGTGATGTTTGTTTAGTACTATTTTGGGGCGCTCATAGTGACATTGGGGTTCCCTAGATGTGGAAGACAGACTTTAAGGTGTGCTTTTGCAGCCCTACACGATGGTCTTGGTGTTCTATGATATTGTGGTGTTTGTTCACTCAGACTTTAAGGTGTGCTCTTGTAGCCCTACGCAGTAGATTGGTATTTCTATCCAACGGGAGAATAGTTCAGAGTAGCATAGTGAAGAGGAAATATTTATGTATTCAATTATATTATTATTGTTGGGAGTGTCCACTAGTGAAAGTATGATCTCTAGGCCTTATTTCCAAGCATTGAAACACCGTTTGCTCTCATTTTGTCTCATGTTTGCTTGCTGCCATTTTTATTTCAGATTGCAATTACCACTTATAATCATCCATATTACTTGCATTTCACTATCTCTTCGCCGAACTAGTGCACCTATACATCTGACAAGTGTATTAGGTGTGTTGGGGACACAAGAGACTTCTTGTATCTTAATTGCAGAGTTGCTTGAGAGGGATATCTTTGACCTCTACCTCCCTGAGTTCGATAAACCTTGGGTGATCCACTTAAGGGAAACTTGCTGCTGTTCTACAAACCTCTGCACTTGGAGGCCCAACACTGTCTACAAGAATAGAAGCGTGCGTAGACATCAAGCTATTTTCTGGCGCCGTTGCCGGGGAGGTAAGGTAAAAGGTACTCACATCCTCCAGCTACTTAGCTATTTTCTAGCACTGTTGCTGACGTGTGAGTGCTTGAAGGTATTTCCTTTAGATTCTGCAGTTATATCTTTTTGTTTCTTTTTTTATTTCACTAGTTAGGCTTAATGGAAAAAACAAAAAAATTAGAGATCTTTATGAACTTTATATTGAATTAGGACATGATGCTTTGAAGAGAAAATTAAAAAATCTATGGAAGTGTGTTTGCATAATAGTGATAGCAATGTTATTAGCATGAATTCTTTGAACACCATTATTGCTAATGCTATGGAAAAGTCTAAGCTTGGGGAAGCTGGTTTTGATGAATATGGTATTTTTAGTCCCCCAAGTTTTGAGGAGAAAATTTTCTTTGATGATACTTTGCCTCCAATTTATGATGATTATAATCATTGTGATGTTTTCAGTCCACCTACTATTGAGGATATAGTTTATGTTGATTATGATATGCCTCCTATTTATGATGATTACAATGATGGATGTGATAGTTTTACTCCCACTATTACTAATGAAACTGTTTTTACTTATGTGGAGAGTATTGATACTTTTATGCATATGGATCATGGTAAGAATGTTTCATGTGATGGTTATATTGTGGATTTTATCAATGATGCTACTGAAAGTTTTTATGAGAGAGGGAGACATGACTTCATATACCACAATAATATTAAGTCTCCTCTCTTTTTGTTGAAATTTTGAAGTTGCACTTGCTTTGCCTTCCTATGCTAGTCACTTTGTGCTTTATTGATTTATTTTCTTACAAGATCCCAATGCATAGGAAGTGGGTTAGACTTAAATGTGTTTCACATTTTTCTCTTGATGCTCTCTTTTGCATTTCAATTCTTGTTCCTATGTGAGCATCATTAAAACTATCATGGCTGTCCAGAAAACAGATTCCTAAGCTTCACTGCGAAAAATGTTAAAAATCACAGAAAAGGAATTTTGACCTGAAATTTTACGACAGCAATCTTCAGTTATTAATACACATTTCATTAGTTCAAAATTTTCTGATTTGAGCAACGTAAGTGCCTCTGAAAATTCACTCTTTACGGGCTGTCCAGTTTTTGACAGATTCTGTCTTTATTTTGCATTACTCTCATTACTTGTGTTTTGTGTAGTTCTATTGATCAAAGGCAATGCACAACCATAGTAACAGTAGCTAATGTTTAGAATCAACTCATGATATGTCTTTGCTGTACCTATGAGGATTTAATTTATGGAGACACTAACCCCTCTAATCAAGTTTTATGTTGAGTTTTGTGTAAAGAGAATTTTTCAAGTGGAAGAGTTGAGGGTGATGAACAAAGATCAAGAGGGACAACCACTCAAGCTTGGGGATGTTACCCCTAGACTCACCCAACATATATCAAATAAGTACAAGAATTCAAGCTTGGGGATGCCAAGCCACCTCACTCCAACCATCTTGATAACAAGTAAGTAAGCCTAGCTACATGGCTATAAAGAAAGCGCTTTACGGGAGGCAACCCGGTTGTTTTTATTTGTGTCCTCTTGCTGTAACAAGAGACTTAGTTTTTAGTTTAGTTTCTGGAATTTTTAATAAAGTGCCAAGTTTTACTCATTTTGGTTTGAAAAGTTGCTTATAGCGTTCGGAGATTTTATTCCTGCACGAATCTGTGCACGGTATGATTTTTAATTCATATTCTGTAACTCCGAATGAGCTCATATTTGAACTGTAGTGGCAACTTTTCATCCTCTGTATGCATGAATTTTTCGGAATTTTCGACAAAGTTAAGTAGGGTAGAAAAATACGTTTTGCTGCTGATGTTTTTCTGGACAGATTCTGTCCCATTTTGTTTGATGCATGCTTAGAACTTTTAACTTGAACCTTTTTGATCCAATTGAGTTTATGAGTAGGCATACAACATTATACACTTTCTGGACATTCATATGAATTTTTGTCTAAGGATTATATGCAGCAAGAAATCTATTTGTTTATCACTACTAATGCACCCCACAGAAAAAAAATGGGAGAAACGGTGTTTTGAAGTTTTTTCACAGGGATTAGAGGAGATGCACCAAGAGCTATCCAAGGATGGTGAAGACCATAAGCTTGGGGATGTGAAGACAACCCCACTGGACCTACACACTCTCGGTTTGCACACGTCTAACTTCTGTTTTTCGATCGAAACACTTTATCGCATAAACTTGGAGCGTCTTTTTGTTTGTTTTGGTTTGATTTTTATTTTGTGAGACCACCACACTATCATTTATATATGAGAGAGCTACTGGAAATTTGGGTTGAATTATGTTGGATGCTATTATTAGATTGGGAAAAGGGATGTTGGAGTTGATTTTAAAAGATACATATAGTTGCATAATTCATGAGCTTGTTAATGAGTAATAATTTGCAAGTATTTTATCAAGAGCTATCTTTTATTCATGTTTTGATGCTGAATGTTATTTTACCTTGTTTAACATGGATTAGTTAGTTCTATGGACACTCATGCATGCATTTAGATGGTCAACTTTCTCCCTCTTGCTAGCCCAAAAATTCCAATAAGCAAAAACTTGTTTCCAACACCTTCAACCAAAGTTTTTCCAGTGAGTCCACCATATCTACCTATTAGCTTTATGCTATTCCGAGTATGTTTATCATGATATTTGTGTTATCTATACCTCTGAATGAAAATACTTGTGTTATTGATTGTTATGAGAAAAGTTGGTTATAGAGCTCTCTCGAACTTGATGCACACTTTACTTTTATTGCACAAATAAAATATGACCCATTGTGATTAAAATTATGATGTTGTGGGATTGACAAATGTCTTTGGTTGAGAGTTAGCTCATATGTGCTGTCACATGGCAAGCTTTCAACATGCACTTCATTTCATTTAGTTGATATCATGTACTTTTGTTTATGGATGCTTACCATGGGTGAAATAAATGTGGAAATGAAGTGAGTTTAAATGAGTTTGTATAAATGGTTAGAGAGACGCCTGGGCCGCTAATCTAAGCCATGCATTATTCATGGTGGAAATTTACTTACATGCTATGGTGAACCTTCTGTGATACACCTTACAATAAAAAGCTATCTAATGGTAAATAAAAAGGGTGTTGAGATTGTTCATTGTGTTTGTTTGTCTTGTCATTTTGATATGGGTTTGTTCCATATCCTGGGACAAGAGGTACCCCAGTTGACGCTCTTAATGATACTATTATTACCTACAATGATATTTAACTTGAACTTGCTTTGTTTCCCAAGATGAGTAACACATGGAGTAGGTACTTGTATTCAAGGGCATGAGACTTTCAACCTGTACTTTGTCAAGCACACTACTCGTATTTGCTTTCACTTTAAACTTAATCATTCAAGATGCTATGATAGGGGAATGAGAGCTTGACACCAAGGATTACCACATTACAATCATTAACTTAAGTAGAGAAGTTTAGAAGTTAGATGAAATTTATTCATGCTTTACCTCTACTCATATATATATCTTTCCAAAGTGTCCACCTTTTATATTCAGATTTCATAAGAGTACTCTATGACCATTATAGGATGATTTTACTTTTCATTATGCATACATTTGGTCCATAGTACTTTCTTCTATGTTACACTTTGTGAATTATCATTGAACATCCTTGCAGTAATATTTTGATATCACTTTATAAACTATCTTGTATATTGCTACTCCTTTGAATAATGAATCATTTGACTCTATGTAGCAATAACTTCATCACTTCATTCATAACATGTGTCGCAACAGTGGAACATGGGGTTCCCCTAGTACTGCCAAAGTGGGTCCACCCCATGTGGGCCCAAGTTGAAGATGGACAAGACCAAGACTCAAGTCAAGCTGGCGGGTTCACCGTCAAGACACGCAAGGCCTGCATCGACTAAGGGCTCCGGTCCTGGGGACCTAGGTCCCCAAATCATGCAAGAAGGCCAGGAAGGACCCGAGAGCCCGAGTTCCCGGCAGGAGGCCAGGCTCCCTCCGGGGTACCTCCTACGCACCTGTGGATAAGCACTCCACCTCACCACGGAAGACTTGGGAAGCAAGGCGAAGACAGCACGGGTGGGAAGCACGCCCCGTGGTGGTGTCAGCTCCTGTCCACCCCAAGGCGGGCGCTCCCACCTAACCCAGGGGAGACGCTAGGCTGAGGAGAGGCCACGTCTCCCCCTAAACTAGATGAGGGGGGTCCTTCACCCCGAAGGACCCTCACGCCCCTCACGTGACCCTGTGGCAACCCCTTAGCCTATAAAAGGAGGACCAAGGCACGGAGGAGGGGGAGGTCGAACCAAGGACGAAGACAAGCTAGAACCAGAGCAAGACTAGTCTAGGGCTGCGAAGGTAGAGAGGAAGGTGATCTCCTCCGGGTCAGGATCTGTCCTTCTTCTACCTCGGGCCAAAACCCTTCCGGGTACCCCGCCCGGGAGGTTCCATTGTAAGCCACACTATGAAGAACTCATCAATCCAGACATGCAGGAGTAGGGCTTTTAGCCTCCGGGCGGCCTGAACCTGGGTAGCTCCTTGTGTCCCTTTGGTTGCAGGCTTTGATCGTGGAGAGGAGAGCTTGATCTAGACTCCGCCCAAGAAGACGATTCCCAGCCTCCTTCGCGCCCCGTGCCGAAACTAAAAGGGGGTATCCTATACTCCCGGTGTCCGTGCAACGAGACACGACAACATGTGCCTTACAATATTTGATCAAGTTTATGATGGTAGCATGTCACCTCAGAAATTATTTTGTTTTTATCGTTTTACCTACACGAGGACGAGTAGAACTAAGCTTGGGGATGCTAGATACGTGTCAAACGTATCTATAATTTCTGATGTTCCATGCTTGTTTTATATCAATTGCCACATGTTTTATATGCACTTTATATCATATTATGATATTTATTGGACTAACCTACTAATAGTTGGCAAAGTGCACAATGTTCTTGTTTTACACTTTAATGTGTAGGAATTATCAAAATTGGGTAAAGGAAACCTTGTTGGAGTCAAATTGGGACTTTCCTGAAATCTGTCTGAGAACTTTTTACTGAGATTGTCAGTTTGACCCTCGAAGATGGCGTCCAATGTAAATCAAATTAAAAAGAAAGTTGTCACAATTTTCCATACGAAGATTTTAAGCCCGAGATCAGCCCAATCGGAGTTCGGACGCGGCCTGTAGGCCCGTTTTGGTGGAACCCTACAAGGGAGTGACGGAAATCCGAGAGTCCATATAAAAAGGAAACCCTAGGTCGTGAAGGGCCACAAAAAGTCACGAATTTTCCTCCTCTTGGCAGCCGCCAAGGAGGGGAGGAGCTCCTCCATTGCCGCACCATCACCAAGAAAGAAGAAGGGGGCCAAGGGCCGCCGCCGCCGCTCGCCGCCGCCGCGCCGTGGCTGCTGCGGGCCGCCGCCTCCACTCCGGGCTGCACCTCTTCATCAACCTCTCCATCAAGTGTGCTCACCATGACCATGTGTGAGTAGTTTTCACCGAGGCTGAGGGCTCTACCGGTAGCTATGTGGTTCATCTCTCTCTCCCATGGTGTGATCTTTATGTGATCATGAGCTTTGTAATCTAGTTGGATCCATGGATGTTACTCTTCGTTATCTTATGAATTATGCTACTCAAGTGGTTTTATTAATGTAATCTCCGGAGTCACCTTGGTCCCATGGTGTGAAGTTGACAGTGTGCGCACCGTGTGTGACTCTTAGGCTAAAGATTACAGGAATACTTATCATGAGTTGTTCTTTTGTTGGTTGTCACTATAAAATTGTGGTGTTTGTTTAGTACTATTTTGGGGCGCTCATAGTGACATTGGGGTTCCCTAGATGTGGAAGACAAACTTTAAGGTGTGCTTTTGTAGCCCTACACGATGGTCTTGGTGTTCTATGATATTGTGGTGTTTGTTCACTCAGACTTTAAGGTGTGCTCTTGTAGCCCTACGCAGTAGATTGGTATTTCTATCCAACGGGAGAATAGTTCAGAGTAGCATAGTGAAGAGGAAATATTTATGTATTCAATTATATTATTATTGTTGGGAGTGTCCACTAGTGAAAGTATGATCCCTAGGCCTTATTTCCAAGCATTGAAACTCCGTTTGCTCTCATTTTGTCTCATGTTTGCTTGCTGCCATTTTTATTTCAGATTGCAATTACCACTTATAATCATCCATATTACTTGCATTTCACTATCTCTTCGCCAAACTAGTGCACCTATACATCTGACAAGTGTATTAGGTGTGTTGGGGACACAACAGACTTCTTGTATCTTAATTGCAGAGTTGCTTGAGAGGGATATCTTTGACCTCTACCTCTCTGAGTTCGATAAACCTTGGGTGGTCCACTTAAGGGAAACTTGCTGCTGTTCTACAAACCTCTGCACTTGGAGGCCCAACACTGTCTACAAGAATAGAAGAGTGCGTAGACATCAAGGATGAGGAAACTCTTATCTCGATACTCTTGTATCTAATAGTCTTATATGTGTTTTGAGCGATGTAGTTCTTGCATCAATCATGCCTTTTCGGAATGCTAATGAGCTTTGGACCAAGCTTCAAGATAAATATGAAGTGTTGATGCATGTAAAATGCATACATGAACTTTGCACTTTATCACTTATATTCCAATCATATTTGCATCATATAAGGGTTATACCACTGTTATTTAATGATTTTAGGAAATAAAATAATTGTTTCCTATTTTTATGGAATTAACCCTGCGCAGGCAGAAAACCCTATTTCTTTCCTTTTATGTTTCAGGGACCCAAACGTCGTCATAAAATTCTGGAAAAATACAGAGGTCATTATTTCGGAAGGAAGAAGACGTAGGAGCGAAGGAATCAAGCAAACAGAGCCCGCAAGGCAAAAAGGGGGTGGCCCACGCGGCCAGGTACAGTGCCCGCGTGGGACTACCCCGTTTGGCTCTCGTGGCTCCACAGCCGTCGATCCTTTCTCCACCGCCTTCGTCTTGACCTAAAAACGCCTATAAAAAAGGTCCCATGACGTTTCGCGAAAAGAGGCGGCGGAGAAACACAAAACTAAGAAACAGGAGACAGAAGGCTGCCGCCGGAGAAGATCGGAGGGGGGAAACGCCGCCAGAATCACCTCCGGAAGGCTCCTCCATCCCCCCTCCGGAAGTCTCCATCATCACCACCGTGAAGACCAGCACCATCTCCATCACCATCTTCGTGATCCACTTCATCCCCCTCATAGTTTGAGATTGTTCGAACCCTAGCTATTGTCTAAGTACTATTCTACATGTTTGTGAATTGTTACTTGTCATTGTTTAGTGGGGAGATTATATTTTCAGATTGTGTTGTATCACTTATACCATTGAATCATACCATGTCTTCGCGTTGTGAGTAGTTCTCTCATGTTCCTGGGGGCATAGGATGGATTGTCAATGATTTCTACTTAACATGTATTGAGTATTTGGTCAAGTTTTTATCTTTTATGATTGTCTTGATGTACAATGTATGAAGTGCACCATACATTGAGTAATGCATGAAGGTATTTCACACTAGTGTAATGGATTGAGGGAGACTTGGGAGGACACGTAAACCCTTGACCGACTCATGAAGTTACATTAGGAGGGGATTTATATCGGGGACCTTAGAGTGTAATGCTATGGTGGGACTTTTTGTCTTAATAATTCTTGTGCAGTCATTTACTTGGCCACATGATCCATCATAAGGGGTTTAGTTTATTTATTTAGCTACACCTAATTATGGCTCCGTCCAAAGAAGATTAAAATTGACAAAATGTTTACCTTGTTGTTCTAGAAATATTTTTGCCATGAAATCCATGTAGCCCTTGGGAACGTTTTCCACGCATAAGAAACACACACTTGAGCTTGTCCTCTTGCTGCATAGGGATTGGGCTTTCTCTCTCTTTGAGAGCTTTCACTCATCATATTTTATTTTCAGCTTTGCATTCTCTACACAAAAAACCCAAAAACACTTGCATCATTTTAGTTTGTCTACTGCATAGATAATAAGAGAAGTGACACTCTTATTTGAGAGGATAAATACTTATACCTTCTACTCCTCGTGGGATCGATACTAATACTTACACAGCGAAGACTTCAACGATCTCCTGCACTTGGGAGTCATCAAGACAGTTTTCTGGCGCCGTTGCCGGGGAGTGTAGCGCTTAAGTTTTTATTCTTGTTTGCACTAGATATTTATTTTCAGTTTTGCATTTAGTTTAGTTTTGCATACATCCATATATCAAAAACACAAAAAAAATTAGAAAATGGAAAATACCAAAAAAACTGTTCCTGAGATAATGAATCTTTACTATGAATATATGAAAGCTTCTAAAATTGATGAGGAATTTAGAGAGTCAAGTGAACGGAAAAGACTAAAAGATTTCATGGAAAGTTTAAATTATATTGCTGGAGAGTGGCTTTTATTCCATAATAATACAACTTGTTGCTTTAAACAGAGAAAAAGACACTTTGGATTTCAATGTAAGTTCCATGAAGAACATGTCATAGCATCTTACAATACTAATGATTACACTCATTTAGAGATGGAACAAGTAGAGGAATTTGTTACTTATTATGCATCTAATGAATTGCGCACCTTTGCTAATAAAAATAAAACTTGCCCTAGAGTTAAGAGATTTGAAGGAAAGGTCACTTCTATTCTTGAATATTGCATAGCCCAGTTCTCTCAAAATATTTATGCTGTTGACTATTATGAGAGGAGCAAGTTCCCCAAGAAAGTACTGATGTTTTGCAGGAAGAAGATGATGAAAACATAAGCTTGGAAGAGGAAGAATGTGAAGAAGTGGATAAAAACCTAAGCTTGGGGATGCCCATGCAATCTCAAGAGGATGATGGAAATGATGAACAGCTAGAGAATGAAGAGTTGGATCTCCCAACTTCACCATCAACAAATGATAGTAACACTCAAACTCAAAAATCTTTTGTTATTTATGAGAATCCATGTTATGATGAGTGTGAAACTGAAAATGCTATGGTCCTATATGATAACCCATGCTATTATGATGAAACTAATAATACTCCTTCACTTTTTAATAATGCTACTAGTGAAGTTATGGATAATAATGAGGAGTGTTGCTTAAATATGCTATATGATAATGCTTTAGATGATGGTCCTATGCTTATTGATAATCCTCCATGTTTAGTTGTTACTAATTTATGCGAGGATAAAATGACATACTTGCTGTTTGTGATAGTGCTCTTACTCATGAGAGCCCTACTTTGTTCTTGAACTCTCCTACTTACACCATAAAGGAGAAATTTGCTTATGTTGAGAAATACTTATGTGGCTTGCAATTATCTTTAGTTCCAAATCTTTGTTGCAACCATGATATTAAACTTGATATTGATCTTAACAACTATTTTGAAAGAGGGAAGCATGCTAATAAACTCCAAAATAAATTTAATGACTCCTTTATGTTCCCAAATTATTTAAGTTGGAAGATTCTATTGGTTACGTGAGTAATACACTTTTACTACTTGCAACTATTATGAAAGAGGAGGTGATAAGAACCCTCTTTATGCTACTAATAATTATGGGCTGCAAGTAACTTTTGTTAATATGCATTGGAAAACTTCATTCATATACAAAATGCCAATGCATAGAAAGAAAGTTAGACTTCGTTGTTATTACTTTTGTGTTCTATTTTTCTCTCAACCAGGTTTCAACTTGACTATTATTTTGATTGGTTTGAGAGCACCATGGGACCCTGGTATAATGCATGGAACACTTCCCAAGGAAGAGGGGAACAACATTCAAGCTCCTCATGAGCTTCATCTTCGCTGAACAACAAGTAAGAAGCCTAGCTATATGGCTATAAAGAAAGCGCTTTGCGGGAGGCAACCCGGTTATTTTTGTGTGTATTTTTCTTTGTGTCCTCTTGCTGTAACAAGAGATTTTGTGTCTAGTTAGTTTCTGGAGTTTTTAATAAAGTGCCAAGTTTTACCCATTTTGGTCTTGAAAAGTTGCTTATAGCGTTCGGAGATTTTATTCCTGCACGAATCAGTGCACGGTATGATTTTTAATTCTTATTCCGTAACTCCGAATGAGCTCATATTTGAACTGTAGTTGCAACTTTTCATCCTATGTATGCATGAACATTTTCGGAATTTTTCGAGAAAGTTTGGTAGGGTAGAAAAATACGTTTTGCTGCTGCTGTTTTTCTGGACAGATTCTGTCCCATTTTGTTTGATGCATGCTTTGAGCTTTTAAGTTGAATCTTTTTATCCAATTGAGTTTATGAGTAGGCATACAACATTATATACTTTCTGGACATCTCATATGAATTTTTGTTCAAGGATTATATGCAGCAAGAAACATATTTGTTTATCACTATTAATGCACCCCACAGAAAAGAAATGGGAGAAACGGTGTTTTGAAGTTTTTTCACAGGGATTGGAGGAGATGCACCAAGAGTTATCCAAGGATGGTGAAGACCATAAGCTTGGGATGTGAAGACAACCCCACTGGACCTACACACTCTCGGTTTGCACACGTCCAACTTCTGTTTTTCGATCGAAACACTTTATCGCATAAACTTGGAGCGTCTTTTGTTTTGTTTTGGTTTGATTTGTTTTGAGAGACCACCACACTATCATTTATATATGGGAGAGCTACTGGAAATATGGGTTGAAATATGTTGGATGCTTTTATAAGATTGGGAAAAGGGATGTTTGAGTTGATTTTTAATGATACATATAGTTGCATGATTCATGAGCTTGTTTATGAGTAATAGTTTGCAAATCCTTTTTGAAGAGCTATCAATTATTCATGTTTTGGTGCTGATTGTTATTTTACTTGGTTTAACATGGATTAGTAAGTTCTATGGACACTCATGCATGCATCTAGATGGTAAATTTTCTCCCTTTTGCTAGCCCAAAAAACTCCAACAAGTTAAAACTTGTTTCCAACACCTTCAACCAAAGTTATTCCAGTGAGTCCACCATATCTACCTACTAGCTATATGCTATTCCGAGTATGTTCATCATGATATTTGTGTTATCTATACCTCTGAATGAAAATGATTATGTTATTGATTGCCATGGTAAAAGTTGGTTATATAGCTCTCACGAACTTGATGCACATTTTACTATCATTGCAATACATAAAACATGACCCATTGTGATTAATATTATGATGCTAGTGGCTTGATAAATTTTTCAGGTTGGAGTTAGCCCATATGTGCTGTCACATGCAAAGCTTTCAACATGCTCCTTCATCTCATTTAGTTGATATCATGTACTTTTGTTTATGGATGCCTATCATGGTGAAATGAGGTGGAAAAGATTTAGTTTGAATGAGTTTGTATAAATGGTTAGAGATACGCCTGGGCCGCTAATCTAAGCCATGCATTATTCATGGTGGAAATTTACTTACATGCTATGGTGAATTATCTATGACACACCTTACAATAAAAAGCTATTCCAATGGTAAATAAAAAGGGTGTTGAGGTTTTTCATCTTGTTTGTTTGTCTTGTCATTTTGATATGGGCTTGTTCCATATCCTAGGACAAGAGGCACCCCAGTTCACGCTCTTGATGATACTATTATTACTTACAATGATAGATAACTTGAACTTGCTTTTCCAAAGTTGAGTAACTCATGGTGTAGGTACTTGTATTCAAGGGGCATGAGACATCCAACCTTTACTTTGTCAAGCACACTACTCATATTTGCTCTCACATTAAACTATAATCATTCAAGATGCTATGATAGGGGAATGAGAGCTTGACACCAAGTATTACCACATTGCAATCATTAACTTAAGTAGGAGAGTTTGGAGGTTAGATGAAACTTATGCATGTTTTACCTCTACTCACTTATTCATCTTTCCAAAGTGTCCACCAAACATATTCAGATTTTCATCATCACTCTATGGACCACATGTATGCAAAAGTAAGAATGTCCATACTACTTGCTTCTATGTTATACTTTGTGAACTATCATGGAACATCCTTACATTGAATACTTGATATCACTTCATAAACTGTTTTGCATATTGCTACTCCTTTGAAGAATGAATCATTTGACTCTATGTAGCAATTGTAATCCTCCTTTGAAGAATGAATCATTTGACTCTATGTAGCAATTGTAATCATCTTTGATATCCATTGTTAGTAGTAAATTGCAAAGTCCATGTTAGTTTTATCACCTTCATACTCGAGGACGAGCATGGGTTATGCTTGGGGATGTTGATGCATGTAAAATGCATACATGAACTTTACACTTTATCACTTATATTCCAATCATATTTGCATCATATAAGGGTTATACCACTGTTATTTAATGATTTTAGGAAATAAAATAATTGTTTCCTATTTTTATGGAATTAACCCTGCGCAGGCAGAAAACCCTATTTCTTTCCTTTTATGTTTCAGGGACCCAAACGTCGTCATAAAATTCTGGAAAAATACAGAGGTCATTATTTCGGAAGGAAGAAGACGTAGGAGCGAAGGAATCAACCAAACGGAGCCCGCAAGGCAAAAAGGGGGTGGCCCACGTGGCCAGGTACAGTGCCCGCGTGGGACTACCCCGTTTGGCCCTCGTGGCTCCGCAGCCGTCGATCCTTTCTCCACCGCCTTCGTCTTGACCTAAAAACGCCTATAAAAAAGGTCCCATGACGTTTCGCGAAAAGAGGCGGCGGAGAAACACAAAACCAAGAAACAGGAGACAGAAGGCTGCCGCCGGAGAAGATCGGAGGGGGGAAACGCCGCCGGAATCACCTCCGGAAGGCTCCTCCATCCCCCCTCCGGAAGTCTCCATCATCACCACCGTGAAGACCAGCACCATCTCCATCACCATCTTCGTGATCCACTTCATCCCCCTCATAGTTTGAGATTGTTCGAACCCTAGCTATTGTCTAAGTACTATTCTACATGTTTGTGAATTGTTACTTGTCATTGTTTAGTGGGGAGATTATATTTTCAGATTGTGTTGTATCACTTATACCATTGAATCATACCATGTCTTCGCGTTGTGAGTAGTTCTCTCATGTTCCTGGGGGCATAGGATGGATTGTCAATGATTTCTACTTAACATGTATTGAGTATTTGGTCAAGTTTTTATCTTTTATGATTGTCTTGATGTACAATGTATGAAGTGCACCATACATTGAGTAATGCATGAAGGTATTTCACACTAGTGTAATGGATTGAGGGAGACTTGGGAGGACACGTAAACCCTTGACCGACTCATGAAGTTACATTAGGAGGGGATTTATATCGGGGACCTTAGAGTGTAATGCTATGATGGGACTTTTTGTCTTAATAATTCTTGTGCAGTCATTTACTTGGCCACATGATCCATCATAAGGGGTTTAGTTTATTTATTTAGCTACACCTAATTATGGCTCCGTCCAAAGAAGATTAAAACTTGACAAAATGTTTACCTTGTTGTTCTAGAAATATCTTTGCCATGAAATCCATGTAGCCCTTGGGAACGTTTTCCACGCATAAGAAACACACACTTGAGCTTGTCCTCTTGCTGCATAGAGGATTGGGCTTTCTCTCTCTTTGAGAGCTTTCACTCATCATATTTTATTTTCAGCTTTGCATTCTCTACACAAAAAAACCCAAAAACACTTGCATCATTTTAGTTTGTCTAGTGCATAGATAATAAGAGAAATGACACTCTTATTTGAGAGGATAAATACTTATACCTTCTACTCCTCGTGGGATCGATACTAATACTTACACAACGAAGACTTCAACGATCTCCTGCACTTGGGAGTCATCAAGTGTCCAATATTATTGAGGATGAATGTTCTCCCTCCACCTCCGGCCGTGACGAGTTCACAACTTCTTCCACTTCACCAACATGTGATTTGTCAGAAGGTAATGATTTGGTGAGTGGTGATAGAAATTGTTTTGTTGATGGTGAATATTCTGTTGACTATACTTCATCTCTATCTCATTGCAATGATCTATCTTTGGACTTAAACACTTCTAGCACTCCAAATGTTTTACATGCTAGTGTTGCTAGTCCTTGCATATCATGTAATAGTTGCTCAACTAAATCTCATGATGATATGCTTCCTATGTCTTGTTGCCAAGAAAATAATTCTTCCATATCCTCTAGTATTTGTGTGGCTAAAAAATGTAGAGGAATCCCAACATTTGTTGGAACAAGACATGGGCCTCAATGGCGCTTCAAGTAATTCTTCATCATCAACGTCCATTACCCACTTTTTCCTTATGGCTAGAGATTCAAAGATATCTCCACGTTTGGAACCCTCGACATCTTGTGATGATGTGGATGAGGATTCTTATCGAGCACATATGTGTCGCAACAGTGGAACATGGGGTTCCCCTAGTACTGCCAAAGTGGGTCCACCCCATGTGGGCCCAAGATGAAGATGGACAAGACCAAGACTCAAGTCAAGCTGGCGGGTTCACCGTCAAGACACGCAAGGCCTGCATCGACTAAGGGCTCCGGTCCTGGGGACCTTCCGGGTCCCCGAATCAAGCAAGAAGGCCAGGAAGACCCGAGAGCCCGAGTTCCCGGCAGAGGCCAGGCTCCCTCCCGGGTACCTCCTACGCACCTGTGGATAAGCACTCCACCTCACCACGGAAGACTTGGGAAGCAAGGCGAAGGCAGCGCGGGTGGGAAGCACGCCCGTGGTGGTGTCAGCTCCTGTCCACCCCAAGGCGGACGCTCCCACCTAACCCAGGGAGACGCTAGGCTGAGGAGAGGCCACGTCTCCCCCTAAACTAGATGAGGGGGTCCTTCACCCCGAAGGACCCTCACGCCCCTCACGTGACCCTGTGGCAACCCCTTAGCCTATAAAAGGAGGACCAAGGCACGGAGGAGGGGGAGGTCGAACCAAGGACGAAGACAAGCTAGAACCAGAGCAAGACTAGACTAGGGCTGCGAGGTAGAGAGGAAGGTGATCTCCTCCGGGTCAGGATCTGTCCTTCTTCTACCTCGGGCCAAAACCCTTCCGGGTACCCTGCCCGGGAGGTTCCATTGTAAGCCACACTATGAAGAACTCATCAATCCAGACATGCAGGAGTAGGGCTTTTAGCCTCCGGGCGGCCTGAACCTGGGTAGCTCCTTGTGTCCCTTTGGTTGCATGCTTTGATCGTGGAGAGGAGAGCTTGATCTAGACTCCGCCCAAGAAGACGATTCTCAGCCTCCTTCGCGCCCCGTGCCGAACCTAAAAGGGGGTATCCTATACTCCCGGTGTCCGTGCAACGAGACACGACATCTGGCGCGCCAGGTAGGGGGCGCAAGTGCTGGATTCGTCTTCTTCTTCATCGTCAAGTTCATCGTCAAGTTCATCGTCAAGTTCGGCGTCAAGCTTTCAGTCCGTGTCAAGATCTGCTCCAGCGCCTTCGGAACGGCGCTAGTTTCGGCTCTCGTGAAGAGAGAACCGAATCCGACATTCAAGATGACAAAGAAGAGAAAGGGAAAGGCAGCCTTTGAGTTCCTGCGGTACCCCGGCCTCGGCTTCGTTCTTGACGATCCTCGCCGGCACCTGCCGCTAAAGATCGCGCCTTTGGAGTCCACTTCGTCCCTCCAGCCGCTTATGTCAGCTCTCTGGTCAGCACGGGAAGACCTGAGGAAGGTGCCACGAACATTGATGTCCCTCTTTCCCCATGGACGCATGGAGCGAAGGAGGAACTCTGTTCCGACGCGCCGACCACAGTGCCGCTTCCGGAGGAGGAAAACCTCGACCAAGACACAAAAAGCGAGCCTCGGCAAGAAGATCCTCTCATCTACGTGCCCCAAGAACTCCAGATTCCTCTGCGCAAAGACGGCCAGCCTGGAGTGTGGTGCATGTACCACAGATCTGACCGGCACAGTCTGGAAGATTGCCGACAGTTCAACGACATCCAGATACGCCAGAAGAACGGTGATGCTATTCGTGCGGGGAACCAGGGCACATCAGTCGAGATTGCCCCCTCAACAAGAAGTCCAAGAAAGCCAAGAAGAGTGCCACAGCTGGGGTTCCTCAGAAGGGAAGATCTTTCCGGACCTTTGCCAATGCATCCACCCAGACTGAAGAACTCCCGGAACTTGCTCACTACCGGCGCCCCCACAGATACAAAGCAGTCAAGGGCAAGCTGCAGCTAGCTGGGATCAAACCTTCATTTGCGGAGACGTGGCCCACGGAGAATGGGATCTCCCGGGTCACATCGTCACGATTCAGCCTGGACCAAGTGGACCCCCTCAGAAGTACCGGATCGCTAAGTGGCTAGCATCAGGATCCCGCGAGTAAAGCAAGCTTCAGGGTCTCCGGACCGGCATGAGCCAGCCAGATTGTCGGGTCACCAAACAAGGAACTCCGGGTCCAGAAAACTAAGACAACCTTGGGGTCTCCGGACCGGCGTCTCTAACGCCAGCAAGCCGCCGGAACACCAGTTGGGTGGTCTCCGGGTAACTCGAGCAAGTAACACAATGGTCTCCGGACCGGCGCAAGCCAGCCAGTCATGCCCTTAGTCGGCATTGGAGGCTATCTCGGTTGGAAGCCTTGTCCCCGCCAAGAATTGCTGGGCAAGGCAGAATTATGTCTGAAACACGGCATAGAAGACCCGCCTTGGCGGCAGCGCGACAGAACGATTACCGAGGTAGCCAGAAGGAGTCAAAACGCAGCTAAGTATAAACGTGCTTGCACGGGCTTGTTCCCGGGTACATCTGTTTTATGTGCTTTGGCTAAGGCGAAAGCGGGCGTTCCTGGGGCAGCGCCTTCGCGATGACACTGTCAGTTTCCCTCGGGCAGTGGAGTCGTGGGCTGAGGTCCGTGCGGTCAGGAAACGGTGGGTCCTTTGGGGGGTTGCGCCCTGTGTCCGCACTTCAGATCAGTCTGAGTGCCCACGGCTGGTTAGCGCTCACACCTTTGGATCCTTCCCGAGAGCGTAAAGCCCCCACGAGTACGATAAAACTTATATACTTTGGGAAGAAGTTATTTACATTCAAAAGCATGAGTTCATAAGCCAGTTGGCAATACAGTACAAAAGCATGGTTCACGGCCCCTGGTATTGTCCTTTTCAGGACTTCACAGGTTCACGGGTCATCTTCTCGGGAAAGGTGCTTCAAGATCTCCTCCACCTGGCGGGTCACGTCTGGAGGAAGCGGCGTCCCGGGTTCAGGCGCCTCCAGCTCGGACAGCAAGGAGAGCTGCGGATGTCGCTGGCGAAGCGCTGTGACGAATCGGGTCGTCACCTGCCTCACTGCCTGTTCCCCAGCAAGGCGAGTGGCTCTGCTGACCTTCTCCTTGATACTCTTGATAAGCGAGGCCACGTACTTCAAGAACCCGGGATAGCGGGCGAAGGAAGTGGAGTGATCGGCCATGAGGACGGGCGGAGAAGGCACTCCCAAATTCGTGAACTCCTGCACGATGTCCAAGGACCCGTGGTTCATCTGGAGCAAGACGTTGTGATCATCGCGGCGGTGTTGAGCAAATCGCCGTCGCTCTTTCTCAAGTGCATCCTTCGCTTCCGCCAGCTCTGCCTGCACCCCGCAGCTGGTTGGATACCTGCTCATGTTGGTGCCACGCAATCTGAGCTTGGGATTTGGACGCTTCCATCGCCGCACGCCCATCAGCCAGCTCCTTTGTTTCCTTCTTGCGAAGGACAGTCAGCGCGCATCTTTGTCCTTCCAGAAGTCAATTGCATGCCCAGTTCCCGGATCTTCCTTTCCATGGCACGCGGCCGCCGTAGCCTCTTGCTTAAACTTCTCAGCTGTTTTGAGGGCCTGCTTCTGCGCCTCAATCGTGGCCGTCATCGCCTCAGCCCGGGCGGACAAGCTATCTCTTTCGCCCCTGGCTCTTTGGAAATCCGAGTAGGCTTGTTCCCGCTTCTCTCTCTCTCGCTCTGGAGTTTAGAGACCTGCTTGCTTAGCGACGAGGCGGCTCTGCTTTTGGCTCGAAGTCATTTTCAACCTCGCTGCGAGCCCAGCCAGCCACGTTCTCCAGGCCTTGTTCGAAGCGGTCCTCGTCCCGCTCCATCTTGATCTGGAGCTCCTCAATGGTGCCGAGGTAGTGGCGCTCTTCATCTTCCAGCTCGGCCTCTCGTCGCTCCAGCTCTTTCTCGCGGCTGGCCACTCGCTGTTCCCAAGCATAGAGCAGCTCTTCGTCCGCCGCCAGCTTCAGTTCACGGGCGCTGCGAGCTTCCTCCCCGGAGGAAGCCGCAGCTCGCGAGCCTGCGAGTGCTCCCCGCTGTCGGAGGTCGGGGGCACCAGCCGCGCCAGTTCGGCGCGGGCAGAAGACAAGAACTCCGAGACGCTGGAGAACGTCTTGGAGAACCCGGGGCCTTCCTCGACTCTCCCGGGTTCAGGGCAGGGGTCAGCGTTCCCGGGGCGGAGCCCCCGGGGATGCACCCGCCTGCTGCGAGTCCTCGCGGTCCAGGGTCGCCTGGGGATCCACGTCGCGCCTCTCCCCAGGGCCTTCGCGCCGACAGCCTCCGCCTCGTCTGCGACGACCGGAGCCACCCCCTGGTCCTTGGGGCGGACTGGGGGCTCGGGGGCTCGGAGTTGCCTCCGCCGGAGGTGCCGGTGGAGCTCGACGCTTCGACGTCCTCGCCTCTCCGGGGTCGCTTGCTTGGCCACTCCGGGGTCGGGCTCCTGTGCAAGAAATGAAGTCAGAAGTCAGGACGGCGGCAGAAGAAAAACACTCCGTTTCAAAGACAAGATGCCATCAAAACTTACCGGCGGGCTCTCTTCGATCCGGAGAAGCTCCACCTCTTCTGCACCAAGTCGTCAAAGAGGTCCGGCAAGGACAGGCTCTCCTCCCCTACCTCCATGTCAGCAAGGGGAGGAGGGATGGCCTCCGACACTGATCGACTCCTGCAACGACGGCGAGCTCGGCGGCGCAGGCTGCTCTGGGAGTTCGTCACCGGCGGGTCGCGCCCCCCGGAAGGAGCGCCGGGGCCTCCGCGCCCGCAATACTCCCGGAGGAGTCACTTCGTCGCCTTCGTCATCCGAAGTCCCAGGTTCTTCAGGGGAAACGTCCCCGTGGGCAAGACTTGCTCCCTTGGCCTACCTCCTTGAAGACTGCGTGTTTTGGGTGCTGGCGGGGGCTCGATCTGGTAGTACCCGCCACCCCGTACTCATTGCACTCTGGCATCGAAGATCGGATACCGTCGGCGGCCGGATCTTCGAACAGCGGCAAGTCTCGTCCTGGAACTCGAAGGGCACCCATGGCAAATGTAGCCCATGGACAGAGCCCAGGTGGTCTCCGTCAAGTGAAATCTGGATCGTGGAAGGCTGCTGCCCACCTGATTGAGTTCCCAGAGCGGGCGGCTCCGGAACTGCAGAGGGGCAATCCCCCTGTGAAGAAAATCTGCCAGGATCATGGCACCCGTCACTCCCCTTGCGCGGAGCGCAGCCAACCTGTTGATGACTGGAGCCAGTGCTTCCCCTTGAGAGCTTCTCTCCTTCGAGTGTGCCAGTCGCTCCGCTGGATAATATGGAACCATCAGATGGGGATTGGTCCCGTCAGCTTCGACAAAATACCAGTTGTGCCTCCATTCTCCAACCGAGGCCTTGGTGAATGTTTCCGGGTACTGGTGCGCCGCATCTCTCCGGAGGCAGAAAGAGACACCGCCCGCATCCACTTGGACTTCCCCAGGCGTGGAACGAAGAAATGGCGGAACAGGGCCACCGAGGGCATGACACCCGAATGCCTCGCAGGCATAGGCAAAAGTAGCAAGCATCATCACAGCATTGGGGTGCAAGTGCAGCATATGCAACCCGTAAGCCTCCAGATTGCTGCGAAGAACTCGGAGAACGGAGGAAGAAGGCCGACGACGGAGAAATCATGGAAAGTAATCACCTCCCCTTCTCGTTGAGGACCGCTCCCAGGGCGCACCACCACTCCTCAGCACCGCGGAAGCTCGCGGCCAGGGATTGGCGGACGCGTTGGATGTCTTCTCTGACGCATACTCACTGGGAGAAAAGAGGGCCTGAGTCACCCTCATCGAGGGCGGCGCTTCGGCCAGGGAAGCCTCCATCGCCATCTTCTCGGCGGCAGATTGCGACATCTTCCTCACTCCCGTCCTATCTCGCTTAGGCGGCATGGGCTGGGGGCTAGAACAAGGAACGGCGGCGGCCAAAGGAGGAGGCGGCGATTGGCGAAGTCAGGGAGAAGGAGTCTCCTGGGCGGCGATTTGGGGATTTCGGCGAATCTGGAGAGGTAACGGCTACAGTGGAAGCCAGTCGTGGCTTATAAGGCATCCCACACGTCACGTCGCGGCCCCATTACTCCGACGGACGTGGGGATCGAGGGGGCGTGCCGATTTCTGCGCGTTTCGCCCGTTGGATTCCAGGATAAGCAAGGGGTCCGTATGAATCGCAACGTTCGCCGTGATTCAGTCAACAGGACCCGGGGCTCGTCTCTACCTCGCCTCGGCGGGTCCCCAACGGAGCTGAGAAGACCAGGTACCCGGGACCCACTTTGACCTATCTTTAGGCCATGGCCCCGGCAGCTGGAGTAAGAGCCACCGGGACCATGCCCGGGGGCTACTGTCGCAACAGTGGAACATGGGGTTCCCCTAGTACTGCCAAAGTGGGTCCACCCCATGTGGGCCCAAGATGAAGATGGACAAGACCAAGACTCAAGTCAAGCTGGCGGGTTCACCGTCAAGACACGCAAGGCCTGCGTCGACTAAGGGCTCCGGTCCTGGGGACCTTCCGGGTCCCCGAATCAAGCAAGAAGGCCAGGAAGGACCCGAGAGCCCGAGTTCCCGGCAGGAGGCCAGGCTCCCTCCCGGGTACTCCTACGCCCTGTGGATAAGCACTCCACCTCACCACGGAAGACTTGGGAAGCAAGGCGAAGGCAGCGCGGGTGGGAAGCACGCCCCGTGGTGGTGTCAGCTCCTGTCCACCCCAAGGCGGACGCTCCCACCTAACCCAGGGAGACGCTAGGCTGAGGAGAGGCCACGTCTCCCCCTAAACTAGATGAGGAGGGTCCTTCACCCCGAAGGACCCTCACGCCCCTCACGTGACCCTGTGGCAACCCCTTAGCCTATAAAAGGAGGACCAAGGCACGGAGGAGGGGGAGGTCGAACCAAGGACGAAGACAAGCTAGAACCAGAGCAAGACTAGACTAGGGCTGCGAAGGTAGAGAGGAAGGTGATCTCCTCCGGGTCAGGATCTGTCCTTCTTCTACCTCGGGCCAAAACCCTTCCGGGTACCCTGCCCGGGAGGTTCCATTGTAAGCCACACTATGAAGAACTCATCAATCCAGACATGCAGGAGTAGGGCTTTTAGCCTCCGGGCGGCCTGAACCTGGGTAGCTCCTTGTGTCCCTTTGGTTGCATGCTTTGATCGTGGAGAGGAGAGCTTGATCTAGACTCCGCCCAAGAAGACGATTCTCAGCCTCCTTCGCGCCCCGTGCCGAACCTAAAAGGGGGTATCCTATACTCCCGGTGTCCGTGCAACGAGACACGACAATATGGATGTTGAATCCTTAACAAAGAAGGGTGAGATGGTATTTGGTGCTCTCCCCAAAGGTAGCAAAGCTATCCCTCCTCTATGTGAAATCATTGCCTATGCTATTAAGAGTAGGGAAATCATTGAGGGTTGGATACTCAATTTGATGAGAAATGTAAAATTGAGGGAGAGGATGCTATGGAAAAAGCATCCTTAGAGAATGCTCTTGAGGAAGAGCAAGAGCTTAGGGCTTCTCTTGAAGAGATACTTGTGTCCCTTGATGAGTCTAATGATCTTATTATTACTAAAATCATTAAGGAAAGAGAGCATGCCCTTGCAAAATATAAAGTGCTTAAAAAGGAAAAAGTTGAATTTGGTGTTGGCAATGCAAGACAAATTGAGGACATAGAGAGACTTGACAAATCTCACAAGGCTTTAGAAAGTGAACACTCTCTCCTTATCAAGTCTCATGATCAACTTCAAGCTCAACTATCTAAGAATGACGAGCTTCCAAATTGTCTTATTCCATTTCTAATATTGATGATGCTTGTGCTACTAACTCTACTTCTTGTGAAGCATCTATTTTGAAGGAGAATGTTTAGCTAAGATCTCAACTTGAGTTGCTAACTAGCAAGTATAGGAAATTGGAAGGAAGTCATGAAAAACTATCTAGCTCTAATGATGATCTTCTAGCATCCTATGCCAAGCTAAAGTTAGCTCATGAGGGTATTATGTCAAAGGTAACATCCAGTGAGCCTCATGTGGACAATGGCACAACTTGCTATCTAAATGCTTTATTGCCATGTGTTAGTCCTAGTAATTCTACATCACATACTATTGCTAAATCTTGTGATGAATTACCTTCCATGCCTTGTTGCTCTAACAATGAAGCATCTACTTCCTCTAGTGTTTGTGTTGATACTAACCATGTAGAGGAATTAAATGAGCTCAAGGCCCAAGTCACTTCTTTGAAGAAAGACTTGGAAAAGCGTCATGTTGGGAAGTCCACACTTGACAATATGTTGAGTGTTCAAAGACGCCCCAATGACAAGAGTGGACTTGGATTCAACTCTAATAACAAGAACAAGTCCAAGTATATCATGAAGAACAAGGGCTAAGAACAAGTCAAGAATTCGGCCAAGATTGTTTGCTTTAAGTGCAAAGTTGAAGGGCACCATGTTAGATCTTGCCCTTTGAAGAAGAAGTCTCTTAGTGAGAAGCAATAAGGAAAGAGGCCTCAAGTTCAAACTCAAGTTTCTCAAGTTAAATCAAGGCCTCTTCCCAAGAAGAATCAAGCTACCCCTCCTCAAGTCAAGACTCCAACTAAGAAGAAAGGAGGAAGCCAATGTTGCTACATATGTCGTGAGAAAGGTCACTTTGCTTCTTCATGCACTAATAGTACCTTATCTAACCCCATTATAATTGATGATGTTTATTCTCTTCGGAAGGATAAGGTTGTCAATGTGTTTGCCAAATATGTTGGTACTCAAAGTGGTGTCAAGAAAAGCACCATTTGGGTTGCCAATCCTATTGTGACTAACCTCTTAGGACCCAACTTGGTTGGGGACCAACAAGCTAAAACTTGATCAATAGGTGTTGATTGGAGGGCATTGGAGACTTGGCTACATCATGAAGAATTAAGGGATCTTCATCAATTATATTATCTCAAGCCAAGTCGTTTGGATTATATTGTTCTATCTCATATCCAATGTTCCTCCTTGCGGTAACTTTTATTTAAATCATATATACATTGAAAGTTGCTTGCACCCTTGCATGTGTTAGGTTTTATACCTTGCTAGTGTTTGTATGTGTTGTGCTCTCTACTTACTTATCTTGAGTAATCAAGAATGTGTATGTTGGTTTGCTCACCATTTACTTGTGTTGAGCCTTATTGCTTTTATTTGTTAACTTATCTTGTTGGCTCTATTTTTGAGAGATTAATGGACTATCCTATTTTGGGAGTGATATGCTTCGTGCACTTCACAATCCTAAAAATGTGTATACATGAGGAATACCACTTAGTGATGATATATCAATATTATCTACTCTCTATGTGGTATGTCATTCTCATGAGAAATTCAAATTCTATAATGTCCATTAATTATGTCTAGTTGGTTTTGTTTGCCTCTTGTTAAGAAAATTTGGATTATCACAATATGGGAGTAATAAGCTTTGTGCATATTACAAACCTAGAAAATGTGAACATGAGAGGTATTGCCACCTAGAATTGATTTGTTAATAATCTTATTCCTTTGTGGCATGTTTCTCAAACAAGTTCCATATTTGCTAAAATGATTTTATTTAATCACTCCTTTTTGGATCTTGTTTGTGATGTTCTTGGTATCGCTTTCCCAAATATGTTTGCGTATATATTTTTGGGAAACCAATTGCTTCAAGCAACTCTTTGTAGTGGCTTTGTATTACCGCGTGAATACTTGAAGCTATCAAGAATATCTATCTATTTAAGCTTTGGACTTTAAATCGTATCTTTTGCCATATGCTTATTTGTTGTGAAGTTGGTCTTGAATATCATTCCTTTATACCACCGAGAAATATCTCTATATACTCTTGTCCATGACAAGTGATTCTCATAATTGTGGTGGAATTTGTAGACCATCTTCATTTGGCTCTTGCTTTGAATTGCCTTATTTTATTGCCAAGGATTTGTTTTGATCTAACTCTCTTATCTTCCTTGTATCTTTTGGATCCTTGTTGCTCTACTCAAAATTTGCTTTGTGATTTATTGTGTTAGGAAAAGCAATGATCCTATTCTTGTGCATTTACATTCAAAGTCATACTTCTAGATAATGCACTATTCTTGGGAAAGCAATCCTACATTGAGTAGAACATTTTTCTTTAAATCGGTTTTGTATCTTATTGCTTTCTTTGATCATGACTAGTGTTTGAATAATATGTATGGTGAGTGATGATCCCATTTGTGTGCATTTTGTATTCAAATGCAAGATCATAAATAATGCACAAATCTTGGGGGAGTAATCTTATATGCTTTTGAACATTAGTTGTCTTCAGTTGATATTTGATCCCGATGACGTGTCTCCTTGGAAGACAAATATTTTTCGTCCTGGTACTTTGTGCCATCATGAAAAGTGTAGAGGGTTTGATTTATTCCTTGATTGTATTTTATCAATTGGTATCTTGCTTTCATTTGGCATCTTTTCAAAGTGGTATCTTCAATCATGTGTTGATTTGAGTTTTGATTTAATTTGGATAATTCTCTTTCTTGTCACACTTGTGTGTGCTTTCTTGGTTTAATTGGTGTTTTGTCTATTTTTTTATCTCGTTTGGTTCTTGGAAGTCTTGTGCATGCATATTTACTATATGTATATCTTTTGGCATGCTTACTTTCGTTGATCCAATATATAGGATAAACTCCATCAAATCCTAAATGGCTAAGATGTGCATGAAATTCAATTTCATATCAATATGCACATATTTATGTGGAGTTTGTCCTATATATTGTAGTTGCTCTAACTACTTTGGACCCAATGAGTTTGGATACCTTTTGTACTTGAATTTGTTTTTGGTACATTGGAGATGCATTGGAAGCTTGTCTCATTTACAAGGAAGGTGTTATCACCATGTGCTTATTGGATCCAAGCTCGGATGATCGTGAACTCTTATCTTCTACATCACCAATGCTATCTTGGTAACAAGTATCTACCTCATGCATACTTTACTAGCTTTCAACCTTGTGTAGGTTGTATCTTGGCATGAATCTCTTTAGTCGCAATTGATATGTCCTTGAAAAGTCTTTATCAAAACATCTTTATTGCAAATGTGAGCAAGCCGGGATGATTACATATCAAGGGGAATATACATATTAATTTTATTGATTCACCAATCCCAAATATGTTAATCTAGCATTTCTTCTCAAAGTCTCTCATATGCAATATTGATGAATTTGCAAATTCATTTGCCCTTTGTGATACTTGTTATCTTTCTCGGAGCATCCCAACTATCTTTTTTCCCTTGTGGATATTTTTTATGCTACGATGAGATTGTGTTGGAAGTTCATATATATCCTTTTAAGATAAAATTGAGCTTTGTGCTATGATTTTAAGCAAAGATCTTATAGGTATATATATGACTTCCACTAGGATATCATGTTCTTCACCGTAGTATCTATTTTTGTGTGTGCATGTTTCTTTGTGGACTTATATCCTCATGATTGATGTCTACTAAGAAACTTATACACATGAGAGTAGTTACATCTTTAATTGGTATTCCAATCCTTTAGTGACCACCCTTTTTACGTTTGATTCTTTGGTGGTTTCTAAAAGGCACAAGCTTTATTTTTCACTTGGTATTTCGTTTGCATCTTAATAAGCTTGTGGATCTAGTTGCTACATCTTCTTCGGGTTGTGTTTATTGGAAAGACATGATATGCACTATATGCCTCTTATGCTGAAAGACTATGATAATGCTATTGCTTATCCTGACATTAGTCTCCTAAAATGTCTCTCCATGTCACACCCATCCCTTTTCGGTTGAGCAAGTTTTTATTTGTCACTTCTTGTTCTTATTGCTCAACATTCTTTGTTGCAAGTTGTTTTGCTTCTTTTCTATCTTTATGCCTTCTTGCACTTGTTTGTGTTCAACATCATCTAAGAGGGAGTGAGGATTCCATGTTGTGCACTCCATATTGCTTTGCAAATCCTACTTTGTGCACGTACCTTGGGGAGTTCCCTCTTGTTGTTTAGAACTTTTTTTCGGATCCTTTTGATGGTTTGCTTTTTTCTTTGAAGTATCTTTCTCTTTTGATTGGATCCTCGATATAGTTTGATCTCCCTCCTTCTATTCGTCATTGGATATGTGCATTTGATTTCACTCATATCATGAGAAATGCACATTTTATGGGGGGCTCTTATTATATTGGCCTTCATAAATTTTCACCCATTTCGGCAATCGATGCCAATGGGGGAGAGATTTAGAGGGTTTAAGGGAATATGGTTTTGTTCTTTATTCTCTTGCATCCTAGCTTATTGTGTTGCATGGTTGCTTAATTCATTATATAAACCCTCGTAAAAGGGATTGTCATCAATTACCAAAATGGGGGAGATTGAAAGTGCATGTGTTGCCCCATGCGTGGTTTTGGTAATTAATGACAATTCCTATGGACTAATGTTTGCATTGAGTTATCCTTATAGATCTTGTCCATGGGAAAAAATTGGAGTTCATATGTTGGACTCTAGAAGATAAAGTGATGACCAAGGTTCTATCCAATGGTTTATATAAAGAATGGTCATCTAGAGTTGAGCATATTGCAAGTATGTCTTGAAGGATTCAAGACATCATCTTTGTGAAAAGAGAGAAGATTAAGAAGTGCAATTTCAATATGATTCATCTTGGAAGATATCATTGGATTTAAGCTTGCAATGGATACATGAAGACGGAGCTTAGCGGGGCTCTCCCATATTGGTGTATGGGGGAGTATTTGGAGAAGTCTTGCAATGGATACATGAAGACGGAGCTTAGCGAGGCTCTCCCATAATGGTGTATGGGGGTATTTGGAGAAGTCATCATCAAGCATGTGCTAGCAAGCACAATCAAGAAAGGTGTTCCAACTTGAGAGAGTCAAGTCATCTAGCTCAAGTGGAATGCGCAAGGCAAAGTTTTGCTGGTCGGCCTTCCCCAGGACAGGGTCAAGGCCGGGCTCAGGCCGGGCGTCTCCGACCCCTGGCCGGCCTCCCTCAGGCCGGGTCCCAGGCCGGGTTCTTCAGATAGCTAGCCGGCCTCCCTTAGGCCAGGTCCCAGGCCGGCCCCACGCCGGGGTTTCCAGAGTTTGACTTTCGAAGCCAGCCCTAGGCCGGGCTCGCGAAATCTGAGCATAACGGTTGGATGTAGATCTACATTTCCACCAATCCATTCCTCCTCTTAAATTGTTGACTTTTGGAAAAGCTTGCCTACCTCTCAATCCCTTCCATGATTCTTGTATATCTTTGAGGAAAAGTGAGAGGAGATGTAGATCTACATTTCCACCAATCCATTCCTCCTCTAAGTGAGGGGAACCTAGTTGATCTTGATCTTGGAGTTCTTGGTGTTTCTCCTCCATTATTCTTCCTATCTTATTCCCCCATAAGCATTTGTTGCTTTGTTGGAATTTGAGAGTGAATGATTTGAGCACTTGTGCTCTTGCCATTGCTTTGTGCATCGGTTTGTGCTCTCCATGAGGATTCGTGGAAGTTGAAAGTTTGTGAGCTTGTTAACTCTTGGGTCTTTGGACCCTATACGCCTTTGTGGTGGTTGAGACCTCTTGTGGTCATTTGTAGCTATTCGGGAGCCCCAATTCATTTGTGGGTGTGTGCCCCGGATCGTTGTTGTAAAGGCTACGGATTCCGCCTTGAAGGATTCCGATAGTTGAAGGTGAATCAAACCTTTGTGGTGCGGTTCATCAGAGAAGAAGGTGAAGCCTTTGTGGCTGTTTGAGTTGACCTTTGTGGTATCTCACACCTCTCCAACGAGACGTACTCCCCTAAAAAGGAGGAACTCGGGAATACATCCTCGTCTACGCATGCATCGGTTATTTCTATACCCGAGCTATTTACTTATGCACTTTACATTGTGATAGCCTTCATGCTTGAACTATTCTATATTGCTATCACTTTGTTGCTTGTCTTACTTAGCATAAGTTGTTGGTTCACATAGGTGAGCCTAGTTTATTTAGGTTGTTGGCTTGTTAATTTAAACACCTAGTTTTATTCCGCAATTATCAAGCCTAAACCAGAAAAGTTTTAATCGCCTATTCACCCCCCTCTAGGCGACATCCTTGTCTTTTCAACCAGCTTTTGTTGACTTTGCGCTGGGTTATGACGTTTCGCAAATCCTAGGCTTCCTGAAGATGGCGAGTGGCTGGTTGTCCTCGATTCCGCCTGTCGTCGTCGCGACGTCTGCAGTCTCTATCTTCGTGGAAGGTTACGGCGCGGTCGCGATCGTCGCGAGTCCGCAATTCTCGCCGTGGGATTTCCGCATGGCAGGTTCTGTTTCCTCCATGTGACAGGTTTCCCTCTGCGATCTCAGCTTCTGGTACTATGGCTGCGGCAGCCAGATTGAGAGATTTGATCTGTTGTTGATGCATGTAAAATGCATACATGAACTTTACATTTTATTACTTGATATTCCAACTTATTTGCATCATATATGGGTTATATTTATGTTTTATAATGATTTTAGGGGATAATTCACAGTTTCCCCATTTATTTGGAATTAACCCTGCAGAACCAGAAAACCCCTTTTTCCATCTTTTTGACTTTCAGGGACCCAAATGACCTAATAATTTACGGGGATCAGTTTTTGGAAGGAACAAAGCGTGGGAGCGAAGAAAGCGAATAAACGGAGACCCGAGGGCGAAGTTGAGTGGGCCCACGCGGCCAGATTCCTTGGCCACGTGGGACCCATCAACCTGGGCCTCAGAGCTCCGTTGCCGTCGATCTTTTTCCCGAGCCTACGTCTTGACCTAAAAACGACTATAAAAATAGTCCCCCGAGGAGTTTCGCGGGGAGGTGGCAGAGAAACACAAAAACCACGAAACAGGAGACATAAGGTTGCCGCCAGAGAAGATCGGAGGGGGAAAACGCCGCCGAAATCACCTCCGGAAGGCTCCTCCATCCCCCCTCCGGAGTCTCCATCAACACCACCGTCAAGACCAGCACCATCTCCATCACCATCTTCGTGATCCACTTCATCCCCCTCATAGTTTGAGATTGTTGAACCCTAGCTATTGTCTAAGTACTATTCTACATGTTTGTGAATTGCTACTTGTCATTGTTTTGTGGGGAGATTATATTCTCAGATTGTGTTGTATCACTTATGCCATTGAATCATATCATGTCTTCGCGTTGTGAGTAGTTCTCTCATGTTCCTGGGGGCATAGGATGGATTGGCAATGATTTATTTATGACATGTGTTGGTATTTTGTCTAGTGTTTATCTTTTTATGTAATTCTATGATGGTGTTGTGCGAACGTCGACTGTACATCACTTCACCTATATGGGCTCATAGGAGAACACCGTAGTGTAATGGAGTGAGGGAGACTTGGGAGGACATGTAAACCTGAGACCGAGTCATGAAGTTGCATTATGAGGGTATCAGTATCGGGGACCTTAGAGTTTAAGGCTATGGTGGGACTCTATGTCTTAATAACTCTTGTGCAGTCATTTACTTGGCCATAAGAACCATCATAAGGGGTTTAGTTTATTTATTTAGCTTTCCCTAATTATGGCTCCGTCCAAAAGAAGATTAAAACTTGATAAAATGCTTGCCTTGTTGTTCTAGAAATATTTATGCCATGAAGTCTAGGTAGCCCTTGGGAACGTTTTCCACTTATAAGAAACACACACTTGAGCTTGTCCTCTCGCTGCATAGAGGATTGGGCTTTCTCTCTTTGAGAGCTTTCACTTGCCATATTTTATTTTCAGTTTTTTACTTTATTGCAAACTCTACGCCAAAAACCCAAAAACACTTGCATCATTTAATCATTTTAGTTTGTCTAGTGCATAGATAATAAGAGAAGTGACACTCTTATTTGAGACGATAAATACTTATACCTTCTACTCCTCGTGGGACCGATACTATACTTACACATTGAAGATTTCAATGATCCCCTATACTTGTGGGTATCAGTTGCCGATGTAGGGCTGCGTTGGGGTCGTTCACGGGGGGTTGTGTTGTTCTGAAATATGTGGCCACCGAGAGCAGGGCTCCCGTGGCTGTTTTGGGGATAGGGATCCCTTCCTCGTCGTGAGTCATGAACGAGAGGTCCAATTTGCGGGTTAGGGCCGCTCTGTCTCTTTCTGAGATGCGTCGATGTCTGGACTGACGTCTCGGGTCCGTCTGTCCTATGGATTGGATAGACAGTGCCGCTCGTCGTGCGCTCGACACGCTGGCTTGCCTCCTTCGTTCATCGAGTGCTGCTATGTAGTTCTTTAGCCGAAGGTTCTCTTGCCAGATGAGGCACTGGTGTGTTACAAGTTCCTCACAAGTCGAGTCCTCGGGCATCATGGTGCACTCCTCGATGGCCTTATTTGCTTTTGCCGCCATCTCCTCCGTGATGACGAGTGTCGTCCTCCCGTCCGGCATGGTTACCGTTAGGGGTAGGCCGGTGCGTCGTGGCGACCCGCAGCCTCGGATGTTTCGGGATCTGTCCCGTTGGTTTCGAGAGCCATGCAGACCTAGAAGGGGATGGCGTGCGAGATTTTGCCTCGGTTGCCACCACTGCAGTCGTCGGTGGAGGTGTCGGAGTCGACGTAGTCGTCAAATAGTATGCGAGGTTCGTCGCTGTCGTACTGGCGGGCGGACTCGACCTCTACCTCGGCCTCGCTTGGGGAGACGAAGGACAGTGATGCCAAACTTGGTGAAGCAGTTGATGAAGACGCGCCACCCGCGAACGAAAAAGGCGTGGATTTTGTAGTCGATGGAGGCGCGGGTGGTGAAGGTACGATCGATGAAGGCGTAGTTGATGAAGGCGCAGTCGATGCGGTAGCGATTGTTGATGGAGATGCGGCCGATGCCACGGTCGGCGCAGATGCAGTCGACGGGGATGCGGGTGCGATCACCGCGAGTTGACGCGGGTCCGACAAGTCATGTGTTCCCCACTGGCTAACATGAAAGTTGAAACGACCGAAAGTCAGATCCGCACCTGAGTGGAGGTCCGCGAACGCCGGGCGAGTGACCGGCGGGTGCCGGTCGAATCCGAGGGTGCCGAAGTACATCGGCTTGATGATTGATGGGGCCGGCGAGCCGCCGTTTGTCGGTGAAGTCGGTGAGTTGCCATTTGTCGATGAAGTCGGTGAGTTGCCGTTTGCCGATGGAGCCGCCAAAACCGTGGATCCAGCGCTAGCCCTTCCCACAGACGGCGCCAATTGACGTGGTGTTAACACATAAAATCCCATGGTTCGGTACCTAGGGTTGAGATTAGAGGGGTGAGACGTGGTAGCGCTGGTAGTATCGTCGGCTGACAAGCAAGATTTACCCAGGTTCAGGCCCCCGGAGGGTAACACCCTACTTCCTGCTTGTCTGGTTATTGATGTATGAGGTGTACAAAGTAGCTACAATGACGTCTCGGCGAGATGCGATCTCGCTAGGGCTTTGGTGGTATGAGGATTGCGTGACCTAGATCGGCGGCCCTTCCAGCCTTTATATAGGAGGCTGGGTCTCGGGGATTCGCAGCCGATTAGGTTTACATGTAAGGTAGGTTTCTATCAACTTAGCCTCTACTTTTCTTGGGGCGTACGCCATCTTCTTGAGCCCCCTTCGTGAGCCTTGATCGTGGATTACTGGTAGGCCTGCCGATGAGCCTTAGCTTGTACGTGCACCAGGTGTCCTCATGGTGGGGCACCCGAAGGGTAAGCCCACGTCAATGATGATCCCGATGATGCCTGGCGTGATGACGATGACGATTTCCCCCTCTGAGAGGGAATTTCCCTGGAAGATTCCTGCCTGTCGGAGAGCTCTTTCTCTCTGTCAGGTTTTCGTCCTGAGACGGTGGAGGAAAAATTATGCGAAGCCTCCTCTGATAGTTTTAGGTCAAGGGGTCACTAGTGGGAAAACCCTTATAGGTAGGTTACATTATGTGGCGCACCCTTAATTGGTGCGCCACAGAAATATATTTCTGTGGCGCACATGGCTTGGTGCGCCACAGAAAGTCATATTTCTGTGGCGCACCTAGCCATGTGCGCCACAGAAATGTGACTTTCTGTGGCGCACCAAGCCAGGTGCGCCACAGAAAGTCACATTTCTGTGGCGCACATGGCCAGGTGCGCCACAGAAATTTATCCGGGGGGCGGGTTAAAATTTGAAAAAAAAAATTCTGTGGCGCTGTGCGCCACAGAAAGTCACATTTCTGTGGCGCACATGGCCAGGTGCGCCACAGAAATTTATCCGGGGGGCGGGTTAAAATTTGAAAAAAATAATTCTGTGGCGCACCTGGCATGTGCGCCACAGAAAGTTGACATTCTGTGGCGCACCTGGCAGGTGCGCCACAGAAAGGTGACATTCTGTGGCGCACCAAGCTTGGTGCGCCACAGAATTTGTTTTTTCAAATCCCACCCCCCCTGTGGATCGCCTTTTTAGTCTTGCAGGAGTTAAAGGAAAATGATAAAAATTTCAATAAATAAAATCCTTTGACGTGTAGTTAGGTTTGAGTGTCTAGTAGGTATAGAAATTTTGAAATATGAATTTTGACCTTTTCTGCAACAAACAGGAAAAAAAACTTGTAACGGCCATAACTTTTGCATACGACGTCGAAATAACGCAAATAATATGTCAAAAAATCGTGAGAAAAATCCGAGTTCGAATCCACCCGGGATTACCCGGTCAGCAATTCACAGATTCCTCAAATTACAGAAGAAAAAAAAGTTATTTCAAACAGACGATTTTTCGCAGCAAAATAAAAAAAATTCAAAAAATAAAAAAAAATTCAAAAATTCCAAAAAAGACACAGAAATGTATAACAAAGAGGATTGTTGACTTTTCTGGACTTTTTTTTTTTGGATTTTTTATATTTTTTTGGATTTTTTAGATTTTTTTTGATTTTTTGGATTTTTTGAACTTTTTGGATCTTTTGAAACTTTTGAATCTCCTTCTGAAAGTTTAGAAGTTTTTGAAAAATCTGAAATTTAAAAACACACGTTTATAACATATACATAACATATACAGAAGACTTAAGAGGATTCATATGATATATATATATATCAATAAGAACTTGAGTAGCACAAGGGTAGGTGAAGTGGGTGGAACTTAGAAGTTAAGCGTGCTAGGGTTGGAGCAATTTGAGGATGGGTGACCTAGCGGGAAGGTATCAGTTCAAAAAATTCAAAAAAATCTGAAAATAATTCCAATAATTATTTTCATATTATTTCATATTTTGATTTTTCTGATTTTTTTTGAAACTTTTTAATTTTTTTTTGCAGTTTTTTGAATTTTTTCAGAATTTTGTGGCGCACCAGCCAGGTGCGCCACAGAAATGTGGATTTCTGTGGCGCACCAGGCCAGGTGCGCCACAGAAAGTGGATTTCTGTGGCGCACGCCCATGGTGCGCCACAGAAAAAAAAATTTAGTGGCGACGATTCTGTGGCGCACCCAGCAATTCTGGGGGTGCGCCACAGAATCCATTTTTGGTGCGCCACTGATAAGGCTTTTCCTACTAGTGGGTAGAAGTACGCCAAAGGAGAGCGCCCGATTTGGGCCAGGGCCTCCAGGCGTGTCCTGAGCGTGACCTAGGATGGGGCCGCGCCCAGGGTCGCCTCCTTATTTGACGAATAAATAACTTCTGAATTTTCTTGTAACTTTTGGAGTTCCAGAAATATAGTATCTCGACGGTACTTTTCTAGTAGAATCCCGACTCTGGCAGATAAATCCCGAGAATTGCCAAACATGCAAAATAAGGTAAAATAACATAAGTGTTGCATTCTAATATGAAAAATATCAATGAATAAGAACAAATTATGATATAAAAATAGTGATACAAAATGGACGTATCAGTTTTCAGGTTCGGGCTATACGGATGGGTTTAATGGGTTGTTTCTAAAGAGATGCTGGTCGATCATTTGCTCTTATTTCTATAAGCTCGCCCGAGATTTTCATGATGGTGACATTTCACCAAAGTGGGAGTGCCAGAAGGGGTAAATGATTATCGACCAATTTCCTTGATGAATGTTTGTCTCAAGTTCCTCACAAATCTAGTAGCAAATCGACTGCAAGATCACATTTTGCGATGTGTACATAAGAATCAATATGGATTTCTTAGAACTAGAACAATTCAAGATTGTCTTGCTTGGTCGTTTGAGTATTTGTTTCAATGTCAGACAGCTAAGGAACCAATTATCATCCTGTTGAAAAGGCCTTCGATACTATTGAACATGAAGCACTGTTTCAAATAATGAGAGCAAAAGGTTTTGATGAAAAGTTCATTGCATGGGTAAAAGAGTTTCTATCTTCTGGCTCGTCTTCTGTCTTGCTAAACAGAGTGCCTGGAAAACAGTTCTACTGCAAAAGGGAGTGAGACAGGGGATCCTCTGTCGCCAATTCTATATGTATTAGGAGGGGATTTGCTTCAGTCAGCAGTCAATGATATGTGCCATCAAGGACTACTGTAGTTACCTATTCAAACTGGAAACAAGGACTACCCCATAATCCAATACACTGATGACACCCTAATTGTCATGCCAGCAGATCTGAAACAAGTTTTGGCGCTAAAAGAAATGCTTCAAATTTTCACTCAGTCCACAGGATTAAAGATCAATTTTCACAAATCCTCCATGATGCTAGTTAATGTGAGTGAGGACCAGATGAAACTGCTGGCTGATGGGTTTGGTTGTAAAGTTGGTGCTATGCTATTTACCTATCTGGGGCTTGCAGTAGGTACGACAAGACCAACAATTCAAGATCTGACTCCTATTTGTGGTTAGATTCGAAAGAAGATTGTCTGCAACTTCCTGCTTCCTCAATCAAGGAGCTAGGCTGCAGCTAATTGCCTCAGCTTTTTGCTCTCTTCCTCTGCATATGCTCTGCACCATTCATATTCCTATTGGAATTATTAAGCAGCTAGAGAGAATTATTCGGCAGTGTCTTTGGAGAGGAAATACTGACACTCCTAAACAATCCCTAGCAGCCTGGGATATGATCTGTAAACCAAAGAATAAAGGAGGGCTTGGTATTACAAACTTCAGGCACAAGAATGATGCACTCCTTATGAATTACATACACAAATTTTACAACAAGGAGGATACACCTTGGGTTCAGCTTATCTAGAATGCTTACTATGTTGTAGTCCCTTGTGGATCTGTATGGTGGAAGGATATCATGAAGCTGGGAGAAAAGTACAGAGAATTGGCACTCCCGGAAATTCATAGAGGCGATACAGTTCTATTTTGGAAGGATAAATGGGAACTAGATCACTCTCGAACTCCTCTTCAGGAAAGATTGGCACGTTTGTTCTCATTTGTAAAGGAGGAGGACTGCTCAGTTCGAGAAATGATGCAGATGCAGGATATTCTAGATGGGTTTCATTTGCCTCTGTCGACTAGAGCATACGAGGAACTCCAGAACCTAAAGGAGTGGCTGACAGGAGTCCAGCTCTCGGAAGAGAAAGATGTTTGGGTATGCAAAGGCGGTAGCTATAAAGCAGCACAATATTACACTCATGTTCATCGCTCCATAGTGGTGTGTCCAGTGTACAACTGGATTTGGAAAAGCAAATGCACCATGAAGATCAAAATGTTTGCTTGGTTGATGCTTAGTGACAGGCTGAACACAAGGGATTTAATCCAGAGAAGACAATGGAAAGTCACTGAAGATTTCACTTGTGTACTATGCCTGGGCAGAATACACGAAGACAGAGATCACCTGTTCTTCTGCTGCAATTTCAGTCAAAGAGTATGGAATTACTTGCAGATTGAGTGGCAGGAACAAGATCAACTTCTAACAGTAGCTTCCGAAGCCAGAAAGGGTTTGCCCAGCCTTTTTTCACTGAAGTTGTGTTGCTGGCGTGTTGGGACATTTGGAAAGTAAGGAATGACAATTTTTTTAACAATGTGACCCCGAGGTTTGCCAACTGGCGTGCCGTCTTCTTTCATGATGTACAGTTACAATCTCATAGATTGAAACAGAAACATAGAGATAAGCTTCTGATTTGGCTGTCAAATTTAGCATGATATAGGTAGGTTTGCTCCCTAACTTTATTTTATTTATAGGTTCTGTAAATAGCTTTGTAATTTCTTGAGTTTTAATAAAGTGGAAAAGGGGCTGTGGGGCTTTTTGCCCTACAGTAGAAAAGTTTCAAAAAAAAATCGAGTTCGGGATTCAGGTTTTATGCCCAGCTTAACTGAATACACTGTCTCCTCTATGTTTTTTCAGTTTTTTTTATCATAGTATCACTTATATACTAGTAATATATAACTAGTTTTTGTCAAAAACAATTTGGGTATTCATTTGAATATCCATGAACTGAAGCAAGTTGTGGTGGAACGGAGAAAAATTGAAGCCTGAAGCCTTAGTCTTTTTCATGTTGTCTAGTTAAGAAGAAGTTGGGTTTAGTTTGAGTAAGAGAAGTTTGCTGTTTGGAGGACGTGTTGCTCTTACGGCTTGTTGTATGTCTGGTTGCACGCGGCGCTGTTTATTTTGTTTCCCAAAGATAGTTTTGGTCAGGAACAAACTCGTAGACACTTGTGTTATCACTTTTCTTGCCATGGAGTGAAAATTGGGAGCCAAGGATCTCTTTTGATAAAAAAAAAGGTCAGCTCCATGGGTTGCAGTAGCTCTTTTATCACCACAGTAAGGGCGGACACAGGCCCAGGGAAACAAGGGCCATGGTTCTGTGCGCACTAAATTTTCTGGCTTATAATTTATAAAAAAAATTTTGGCCCAGCGCAGTGCAGCAAGTCTGGCCCAACTTGCTGCATAAGTGTGTGACAAGACCGAACCCACTATGCAGCGAAAACCCCCTCTCGCTCGCAACTCGTAGCCAGTCGATCCCCTGCCTGGCTCTCTCCCTCCGTGCTTGATGCGGCAGCGTCGCCACGCGACGCCATACGCCGGTGGCCGAGCCCCGGTCTGCTTGGACCTCCTGCCGCCCTCTGGCCTGCCTGTCCGCTGCTACTCCCTCCGTTCAGAAATAGATGTCTTATCTATCTCAAAACTTGACGGAGCGAGTAGTTGTCAATTGTCACTTGTCTTCCACGGTTCCACGCAGTCCAATGTTCCACGACTCTATGCAGCGCGCCGCCTCTGCCTGGCCGACCACCACATCCTGGGCTCCAGACTCCCCTTCCTGCGCGCGGTCCTGCGGCTTCTGCCCACCTTCCTCCGATAGATCCAATGTCGAGTGCTCCAACACTTGGCATACCATTGATGAAGTCATGGGAGGGTGAGATGAGCTAAACCATTAATTTGGACATTTGGTATTATCTTTTGTATCATCGAACTACTGTTTCTAGTTTTGGTCTTTTCTTATGCACGTTATTGCACCGCTAAAAATGGATTTGAAAATATATGATATATGTTCCTTTTTACAATTGTACTATATGTGTTGTGCTGTTACAAGAGTTTTTGTAAGTAGTTATTTTTTTTCGTGTTAAATGCACTCGTGAGGTCACAAAGTTGCACGAAATATAAAGGATTGGTCATCAATTTGAAAAACTCGAACTATAGGTCACCAAGTTTATATTAGCAACATGTTGGTCACTCCGTCATGACGGACGTTAAGTCAGTGACGCGGCGGACTGTTTTTTACAAATACCCACTTAGAATTTTGTTTTTTCTAATTGCTAGGTTCTTTTTCGAATTTTTCTTTTTTTAGTTTAGATCACTACAAGCCCTTTTGTCGTTTGCGCTTAAAAAACTAGCTTGCTCCACCCGGTAAACTTCCCAGACGCCGAAGCGGAGCTCGATGGCGGCGCAGGTACGACCCCCTCCTCCTCCCAAACTCCGGCGCGCTTCCCTCTCCGCAGCCCCCTCCCTCCCCACGCTCCGTCGTCCGCTTGACCCATCCCTATCTCTGATCCCCGCCGGCCAGGGGGATAGCCCCCATCCCCGTCTCTCACGTGGGCCCTCCTCGTGCTCTCTTGCATCCTCGGCTCCTTCACCGACTCCCTCAGGGCCCAAAGGGCCTCTGGCTGCTCGACTACCTGCTTGGCGTTGGCGAACTCTACATGCTGCTCTTCGTCGCGTTCCCCACCAGCACTCCAGCAGCACATGAATAGATTACACTTAGAAGTGCATAAACAAAGCTCGGCATGTTTATAGTTGTAGTGGGGAATTGGGGGAGGCGGTGGAGCAGAGGAGCCACATCAGTGCCGCAACCGTCGGCAGCCAGGCGTTGGCCTGAGGTTTTCGCAACCAACAGGTACGGGGCTGGCAGGAGTTCCAGCAACATGCAGCCGATGTTGCGACCAATTTGATCCCCTTCTCATCTCCAATTATCTTGCCCAGATAATCATTTTGTTTCCCCAGATTCTTAATTGCCATTTTGAAGCATGTATTGTTCATCGTTTGGAGTATTTGTAAAAAGAAAAAATTCAAAAAAGGACCTAGCAATTAGAAGAAACAAATTCTAAGTTGATATTTGTAAAAAACAGTACACCACATCACCGACTTAACGTCCGTCATGACGGAGTGACCAACATGTTGCTAATATACAACTTAATAAACTATAGTTCGCGTTTTTCAAGCTGACTAATCATTTCATTTCGTGCAACTTCATGACCTCACGTGTGTTTAACTCTATTTTTATGCTTAGTTTTTACCCCGACGCCTGCTCTATCACTCGATCCGCCAGTGACCATAGAAGTGGCATCCATCCTTGTCTATCCATCCTTGGTCAGTATCCTATTTTTATGCAAAACCACACAAAAACAACGCATATTCTAAGCACGTTTGTCTGCTTGGCCCTGCTGTTTCTAGAATGCCGTTACCCTGGACAGCACTCTTAGAAAATCACTGCGACGGCATCCTGTATCCCATTTACTCCCAACAATGGCGTAGCAGACTAGCAGTTCCAATTGACGTTCAGAAAAAGATAGTCTGGCAGCACAGCTGACGAGATGATATGCCATCATTTACTTCTCCGTTAGTAGCGCGAGATACGCGCTGTGAGAAAAGAAAAGAAAATGGTAATGCAGGTGAAGCAAGCGATGATCGGAAGTCTGAATCCAGCATTCTTCTTGCTACTTGGCCCGGAAGCCGGCATCATCGAGAAGGAAGTTTTTTTTTTCTTTTTGCGAAACATCTAGAAGGAAGCTTATTTACTAACCCCATCCACAAGATAGGAACAAGCAAAGAGTACGACTTTAGCACCTCTGCTCATGGAAGCTTCTGTATGGGACCCGCGCCCCTTAGTCAGAGCTTGCCTACTGTCGATTTGTTTAACCCAATTCATGAGGATACTGTCGGGTTTATCTGAGCTCTCCGTGCAGTTCAAAGCCCAAATTAAATTTTAGTTCTCATAATATTTTACTACTTCATCCACGTCTTTGCTGTTTGGCACTCACCGGTAGGTAGACGCAACTTGCGCGACTTCGGGGGAAATTAAACTAGGCACCATTATCATGCCTTCTCATCGGACCAGTAACCTGTGGTACTGTGGATCTTGTCTTCAGCATCCTATGATCCAGGTAGTTTTGTACTCTCTCCCTTCCATATTAGTACATATTTGATGTCTATTAGTTTTGTTCAAAGTCAAACTAAATAATCTTTTATCCAGTATAAAAATATCAATATCTACAATATCATCTCACTGATATTATACCCATCATAGAATATATTTTTATATTATATGCATTTGGTATCAGTCATGTAGAGATATAGTTTCTATAACAATAGTTGGTTAAACTTTTAAAGTTTAGCGCTGATCTACACTAATAAGCATCCAAATACGAGAGAGGGAGTAGAGAAACGTGGGTCCGACAGTTAGGTGTATCGTCTGGTGACTCATCAAACTATTTTTTCTTTTAATTTTACGCTGCGACGAAATCCTGGATGAATATCAATCTCCATTGCAAAAAAAAAATTTGCAAGTTCCAATGCTTTCGAAAAGCAGTTTCTCTATACTTAATGAAAAGGGAAATCACCAGTGGCTCAAATGCAACATAAATGAGCATATCCATTGATTGCAGTTGTTTCCTGATCAAATTAATAGAAGATAATATTTTATACCAGATGATTAGAGAAACTAAAATTCAATGTCATAAAGTTTATATTCTGCCGGTGATTTAGCTACACTGCTTGTGAATGTAGGGGTAAAATTTATCTTGGTGGGATGCATTCTTAGTGTTCGTTGGTCGTCTATGTAATGTGTACATGCATATAACAGGTGTCATGGAGCTATGGGATGCACGGAATGCAAAAATTGGTACAACCGATACAGGCAGTGAACTATACTTCATGCAGTTGAACAAGTTAATGAGATATAGTGTGTTGAAATAGAGCTCAGACTCCTTAATGGTGCCTTATCCAACAAGTTTATGTCTAGATTCATGATTGCAAAATTGGCTCCTCCTTGAAGCAATTTCGCCGCAACTCCCAAAACACAAGACACTAATACATCGGTAAAAAAGTTGATAGCATCTCTTTATGTTTTGGAAAATGATCGAACTAAGGATATTGATGAGGAAAGGGGACAATGATCATTCTAGCGTCAACATGGTGTAGAAAAATTATTAGCACAAGAAACGAACGGGATATAATATCCTACCACCCCTATTCGACGCTGGTGACATCAGCGGAGATTGGATTTGGACGATCATGGCAAGGGGAACAAGCACAAATTAGAACTGAAAAAAGAAAAGGCGACCATGAACGAAAAGGAAACAAGCCAAGAATGAAAAGGAAAGAAGAATAAGTGAGGAGCGATAACCTTCGAGGTTGTGCACAACCATTATTTAATTAATACAACCCCGTTACCAAAAAGTCAATTTGCCTCCCGAGTTCGAGTGATCTCTGTATTTTGAAAATTTAAAAATATAAGTTATAAAAAATAAAAAATTGTGAATGTACTCAATGATGTATCCTACAAGTATGAGAAATTACAATGCGCAATTGTTTATATTACGGGCTACATAAAAATGATAAATTTTGTAGATTTGAAACTATGCATTGTTTATACTCGAATATGTACATTTGCCATTTTGTGTAGCTCAGAATGCCTGAGATTTTGCACGTTTATGTGCGTAACATCATTCAAAACAGGCAAGATTTTTCATTTTTAGGAAAACTTTTAAATATAATTTTCATTTTTATTTTAAATAAAGGACTCACTACTAGGAAATAGGCTATCTCTGGCGCACCCAAAAACAAATCTGTGGCGCATGGTGGGTGCGCCACAGATATGCCGCCACTAAATTTTTTTTGTGGCGCATCCGAGCGTGCGTCACAGAAAACCCACGATTCTGTGGCGCACCCTACACCATGCGCCACAGAAATATTTCTGTGGTGCACCCACCACCATGCGCCACAGATTTTTTTTTTTGAATTTCAAAAAAAAAGGGCGCCCAGATCTAGATCTAGATCTAGCCGCCGGAATTTCGCCGGAATTTCGTCGGAGCTCGTCGGAGGCCGTGTTGCCGTGGGTGGAGGAGGGGGTCACCGGAGGTCGGTGGGTGGAGGATGGGGGTCGCCGGAGATGGTGGAGGAGGAGAAGGATGTGGAGGTCGCCGGAGGTGTCGCCGGAGGAGGTCGCCGGGGTGGAGGAGGAGGTCGCCGGAGGTTGCCGGAGGTGTCGCCGGAGGTGGAGGAGGAGGAGGTCGCCGGGGTGGTGGAGGAGGTCGCCGGAGGTGGAGGAGGAGGAGGAGGAGAGAAGAAGTGGAGGAGAGGAGAGGAGAGGAGAAGGAGGAGGGAGGAGAAGTGGAGGAGAAGGGGAGAGCAGAAGTGGAGAGGAGAAGTGGAGGAGAATGAGAGAGGAGAAATGGAGGAGAGGAGAAGGGGAGAGGAGAAGTGTAGGAGAAGTGGAGGAGAGAAGGGGAAAAGAAAGGAAGAAGGGGGTGCCGGCGGGATTCAAATTCGAATCCCGCCCAACAATCTTCTTTTTGTGGCTTTTCTATTTTTTTTGAATTTTTTTGATTTTGTAGAAAAAAATCTTATTATTGAAATAACTTTTTTTTCCTTTTGGAATTTGGAGGATCTGAGAAAAGTTCACCGGGTAAACCCTGGTGAAATCGAGCTCCAATTTTTCTCTAGTTTTTTTTGATATATTAAACGCATTTTTTCAACATACGCATTTTGTGGCGCATGGGACCACATGCGCCACAGAAATCAACATTTCTGTGGCGCATGGGTCTAGATGAGCCACAGAATCTAGACCCATGCGCCATAGAAATATGTCTTTCTGTGGCGCATGGGGCTAGATGCGCCACAGAAAGACACATTTCTGTGGCGCATCTAGACCCATGCGTCACAAAAATATTTTTCTGTGGCGCATGGCTATTTGGTACGCCACAAAATGTGTTTCCATAGAAAGCTAGTTTCCTAGTAGTGACTCGTTGTAACTATGGAGCTCTCTGCTCCTTTACAACATTCGGAGATTTGAAATTATGCATTGTTCAGTACACTATGTACATTTGCCATTTTGTGTAGGTTAGAATGCGGAATATGTCAAACTAAGATTCTGCACATTTATGCGCTACATCATTGAAAACATGCAAGATAAGATTTTTGAGATCTTAAAATAAAGCGCTCACTATAACTGGGAGTCAGCAATCTCCACTTCTTTACCCGGCCAAAAAAAAAAAAGTACCAACTCGCTGTGCAAGACAAGATTGCGACTGGTCGTTTCACAATGCAGGGAAGTACTGTACGTACAAAAGCGAACAAGTATGTTGTAGAGTAAACACGTGTACCTAAACTCATCTCGATTACCTCTTGGCCACGAAACTGATATTGGACGGGATGCAAGTTAGCCGTCTGTTCGGCCCGCCCCAGAACCGACCGAATTAATAGCTGCTGATTTTTTGTTCCACAAGCAAGCGCACCTTTTTTTTCCGCCAAAGGGCCTTCCAGAAATATCACAAGCAAACAAGGTTGGAAAAGAAAGAAATGACAGAGGATATGCATGCATCCCAACGAACGAAGCACCCATCACATGCGAGACCTTCTCGAAGGTCGCCGCGTCCCATCTGTTCCCCTATATAAACGCCGGTGTATCATCTCCAACAGACTAGAGCAACCTTCGCCCCAAATCCGCAAAGAAACCAAAGCCAGACAAGCAACGAAGATATGGAAGATCGGCGGCTCAGTGACCGCCAACGCCAAGAACCCACCATCGCCAGGGGCAGGGAGGTCGGCGCTCCGTTTCTGGCGACGAGTTCGAGTTCTCCTTCCGGAGCCGGGAGCCTCCCACGGGCGGCGCCGCGGCCGACGAGCTCTTCGCGGACGGGCGCATCAGGGCGTTCTACCCGGTCTTCGGCCGGGTTCTCGATGACGCGCGCGCGCCGCCGGCGCCTGAGCGGAGGCGGCCTCTAGCGAGGCTGTTCACGGAGGAGGCGCGGAACTCGTCCGTCGGGTCGACGTCCTCATCGTCCTCCTCGGCCGCCACGGACTCCTCGGACCTCGACGGCGCGTCTCCCGACAGCTACTGCGTCTGGACGCCCGGCGCATCGGCCGCGTCCTCGCCGGCGCGGTCGCCGCGGAAGAGCGGCTCCACGGGGTCCTTGTCAGGGTGGCGCCGCGTCAGCGAGCTCGTCCTCGGCCGCAGCCACAGCGATGGCAGGGACAAGTTCCGCTTCCTGTCCGCGCCGCCGTCACCTGCCAGGGAGCAGCAGCCGAAGGGGAAGCCGAAAGGAGGCCGGAAAGGCAAGGCCGCCACCGCGGAAATCGACACGGTCGCCGCCAGCCACCATATGTTCTACGGCGCCAAGGCCTCCCCGGCGCGCCACGGCGGACGTTCTTGCCGTACCGGCAGGATCTCGTCGGCCTCTTCTCCGCGCCCAAGGGGCTCAGCCGGAGCCACTACACCCGTGGTTCTGACTTCCAAGGAGGCCCCGCCGTGATGGATCACTTTGAAATCTGTGGAACTGAAATTTCGAACCTTTGACGCACACCGGAGGTTCCTGCAACTTCATGTTCGTAACTGGATCTAGTATAATTGGATTGTTGCACGGGATTAAGAAAGTCAAAAAAGAGGACGTGGAGAGGTCAAAGCAACGGAAATGTGGAGCTTGATTTTTGGATTCGGTCGAGGATTCCCAGCTCTGCAAGTCAAGCCGAACGACATGTGAACATGGAAGGAGTAAGGACGACTAAAATACATCGAGAAGCTCTGAATAGTTTGATGGTTTCTTGATCGAACATGCGATAACTACAGGCAGAGGAGCACTTCACAAGCCAATGCCCAACTTGTCATTACTGTGCGGAGAGACGGACTCTTGATTTATTAAGTACTGTATCATAATATAATCCGTAGGCAATCTACTATAGCATAGTCATTACAAGCTCTGAAGCTCGTTTCCTGGCATGACCGAGTCGAGCCGGCGTTGCCTTTGCAGTTGAGGTGACTACTCAACGGCCGGGAAAAAGCGACGGCCGGTTTCCTGCGCTGTTCAAGTTCAACCCTGCTTTCTGTCGTACACGCGCGGACCCTGGCAGCGATCGGATTGGATAATTCCAACAGCAGCCTCATGCCTTCATGGGCTTTTTCTTGCCTTGGACCTCTGTTTACAAGACAAAGCATATGATATCTGACTGAACGCTCGGTCAAGGAGGTTCCGCTGCAGCCACGGCAGTTTAGCTGACTGCTAAAACTTAAAACCTCTCATTCTCCCGAGATAAACGGCAGAAAAGGAAAGGCACCGATGCTAGCTACAGCACTTGAATTTAATCAGAAAGTAAGGTGGCATGCTGACCTTTCCCAAACGGGGAGGCAAGCTGCTACTGCACATACCGAGTGGCGTCATCCGTTCGTTACGTATATTACATATGGGTCTCGGACGGAGCAAAGTGATCATCGTGACACTGTCATGATCCATCACCGGTAAATGCATCATCGACGATGAATTTTGCGAGGACGAACCAGACGGCACCGTATAGTCGAACCGGAAAGCGATCAGGTATACTGGCATTGGGCATGGCAAATTCTCGTGTGATTCCACGGTGTTAATGTAGCTTGCCTAACTCCTGAGGCACCCAACAGAAACCTCGTTATTCACACTTCTAGGTCGGCCTCATGTCCACGAAGAAGTTATTCTTCCCACATGGATCTTCTTCTAATTAAGGATGGCTCAGAAATTAGGTTCTGGGAGGATAAATGGCTGAGTCAGGCCACGATCCGAGCTTTATACAATATTATGTGATACAAAGGCGACACGCTCGCTAAGGTTTGGGAATTTCCCCATCGAATGTTTCGTTCAGAAGAAATCTATTTGGTCCTAGGCAAGCATCTTGGAATGCTCTGCTTATGCGGCTGGAATCTGTCTAGTTAACGCAGGGTTCTGATAAGTTTCAATGGAATCTAAAGAAGAATGGTAAACTCTCGGTTGATTCTATGTACAAAGCGTTAATCGAACCTGATATTTCAGTTGATAATAATAAGAAAATTTGGAAGATGAAGATCACTATAAAAACTAAAGTGTTTGCGTGGTATCTTCGTCACGGGATAATCCTTATTAAAGACAACCTTTTAAAACGCAATTGGCACGGAAGTAAAAAACTGTGTTTTTTGTCATAATGATGAGACAATAAAGTATTTATTCTTCCACTGTAAGTTTGCGCGTTCAGCCATCGAGATAGGTTCTAACTTATACCCACCATGCAGCGTTACAAATATTTTTGGCAACTGGCTAAACAGGGTGGATCATAGGTTCAAGCTTCTTATTAGGGTGGGAGAGATTACCGTTATTTGGTCGCTCTGGCTATGCAGAAATGACAAGGTTTTTAACGATAAAAATGCTTCTGTTATGCAGGTTATCTACCAGTGCACAGCTACGCTCCAATCATGGTCATCCCTATAGCGTGTGGAGCATCGCGACCAGTTTTCGGAGGTATCTTCACGGTTGGAGGCTGCGGCGGTGGGATTGTTTTCCCAACATGGATGACAACATAATCTTCGAATCTGCCCTCTAGCACCATAGGCGTTTTTACAATTTCTCATTATGATATGTAATTCGCCTTTTTTATTTTATTGTACCGTCACTTGAGAACTCGTTGGGGGCTCTATGCATCTAAACTATACAGAGGCCGGGTGTAATGACTAAAATCTTTAAATAATAAAGATCTCTTAATCGAAAAAACAGTTGCACCTCGACAGTGAGCTCTCCCCATTAGTAGTAATCGACTGACCACCAGCGCCCTAATGCTCGCATCATTGCAACATCAATCATGCGCCATAAGGTACACTTTTTTTGTGATAAAGGACTTATATTACTCAACGTATTGAAAGGATATACAGTGTTTTACACCCGGACTCTGCCTAACAAGGATGCACACAGACACAAACAAAAATATAAGATGTACTACTCCCTCAATTTCTAAATATAAGATGTATTATATATTTTAAATGTGATATAGATACGGATTGAAATAAGGAAATACACACGCTAAAACGTGTCTAGAATCTAAATACATGTGAATCTGAAAAAAGATAAGACATCTTATATTTTGGAACGAAGAGAAGAGAGGAGTAAGTACCATCTCACTCCAAATACAAAATACCTAGGCTAGGGCTTTCCCCTTTTCGAAAAAAATGCCAAATCCATTGCTCGGACCTCCCGGTCCTGACCGCAGCAGCTCGAGCGGTCGAAAAAAATCAGCCTATGCCTTTGTCGTTGCAGTGTCATCTAAGCCATAGTCAAAATCTTTTGTTTTTCAGCAAGCTGAGATATGTATACATTGGGCCGGTCAGCTTGGACACCAGAGGCCTCTAGTCTCTAGATTGTGTTTGGTACTTTGGTATTATACAAGTTAGGATGGCTTACTTTTAAAAAGCGTCAAAAAGTTAGGTAGGGTCTTATTTTCTTGGAACTAGATTAGATTTTATTTTCTTGGAGATTAGATTTACTACTCTGGTATAAGTACGTTAGCTTGTGGGTTGTGGCTAATAGAGAACTCACAACTGACGAGAAGAACGAAATCAAAATTTGCAGAACCTGTCAAAGTAAACGGTGAGAAACCGAGTCGGATGACAAAATTAAAGCAGCAATCGGTTCTTGGTGGGTAGATCCATGCGTTCGCACGGCGCCGCGGACAGGAAGCTCATCGTTCTCGATCATCTCAATACATAAGAGCTATTCTAGTCTAACGACGGTTCCCTACTAGGGAAGTACTAGCTATTACATGCGCGTTGTGACGTGTGACCCAAGTCCTGCTTTGCAAACACAACTGCAATTTGTTTGGTGAGTAGTTGTTTCGTTCTGACCTAAACTGATATTATGGCCACTTGAGGTAAAACTGTGCTTTGTTGCCGAGTTCTTGTGTTTGACCGACCAAAGTCGATCGTTGTAGGTTAAGATCAGCAATCGCGACTCACAAGGATCGATGTGAAAGCAGCTAGTGGCAATGGGAATGGACAAGAGTCACCGTTTCAATAGAAGTAAGTTAGACAATTGCCTCGGTCAAACGAGCGCTCGACTCGGTATCAACCTATCCAACCCAGAGGAAAACCAACAAGAAGGTGGACTTTACCTACTTTTGTGATGCATATTTTGGTGTCTATCTAGCAACAATGTATTACTTCTACTGTGATCTAGTTGGATTTGATTATGATGTTGTGTCAATTAGGCTATCTTTAGGATCGGTCGGCTATGATACTTAGCTAGGTTATAGGAGTGGAGCTCTACCAGTTTTGATCATTTCGGATACGTTTATGAAGATCAGAAGATTGACTATGATGATAAGTTGTCTAACTTTAAGTTGATACTATGCAAAGAATTCAATGGTGTACAAAGGTATTAAAGTCGACCCTTGAGATCACATTTTTCATATAGTGTATAGTACGATCCTTAATGTTAGTTATATTCTCTCGCTTACTCCCTTTTCTATAGCAACAATTGTACTACATGGTGAGATGAAGATCTGTTGATGATATATATTTTTACGTAAAGTAAGGGGTTTTGTGGAACAAAATTTTGGCAACACACTGATGGAACAAGCATAGTTCCGAGGAACAAATCACATCAGCACACGGAACAGAAATTTAGACTAAGTGGAACAAAATTTGACCGTCTCTTGACTACAAAAGGAATGTATTTCGACAAAGTGGATTTCTTTTTAAAGTGTCTACGGCTAACAGAACAAAATTTTAGATGAACTGGAACACAACTCTAGTGCTCGTAAAACAAATCACAAAAACTACAGGTGGAACTTTTTTTTACTAAGTGAAACAAAAATTGAGGATCATCAAAACACATATACTCTAGGCTATCTTTAGGATCGGTCGGCTATGATACTTAGCTAGGTTATAGGAGTGGAGCTCTACCAGTTTTGATCATTTCGGATACGTTTATGAAGATCAGAAGATTGACTATGATGATAAGTTGTCTAACTTTAAGTTGATACTATGCAAAGAATTCAATGGTGTACAAAGGTATTAAAGTCGACCCTTGAGATCACATTTTTCATATAGTGTATAGTACGATCCTTAATGTTAGTTATATTCTCTCGCTTACTCCCTTTTCTATAGCAACAATTGTACTACATGGTGAGATGAAGATCTGTTGATGATATATATTTTTACGTAAAGTAAGGGGTTTTGTGGAACAAAATTTTGGCAACACACTGATGGAACAAGCATAGTTCCGAGGAACAAATCACATCAGCACACGGAACAGAAATTTAGACTAAGTGGAACAAAATTTGACCGTCTCTTGACTACAAAAGGAATGTATTTCGACAAAGTGGATTTCTTTTTAAAGTGTCTACGGCTAACAGAACAAAATTTTAGATGAACTGGAACACAACTCTAGTGCTCGTAAAACAAATCACAAAAACTACAGGTGGAACTTTTTTTTACTAAGTGAAACAAAAATTGAGGATCATCAAAACACATATACTGACTATCAGCTGAAACAGAAATTTGAATTTATTTTTAAGCCCATGAAACAAACCACACCTACAAGAGAGAGAGAGAGAGAGAGAGAGAGAGAGAGTGTGTGTGAAAAAAAAGAGCTAAGGAATTGTGATATAAAAATAAAAAATTCGGGATAAAAATAGTTGGAACATTAGCACATGTTTTAAAACCAAAGAATGAAAATATGAAAAGGAAAAATGCATAAAAAGGAAAAAAGTTTAGAGAAAATAGAAAATAAGAAATAAGTGTGAAAATTTTCTTTCGTGTGTTATGACTATAACGGTGAAACGCTGTCAACTAAATCAATGCTAGTGCAAACCAGTATTTCATCAATACGTGTACACGTACGTGATAGATAGAAGGTAAAAAAATAGCAATATATAGGAACCTGGCATATGAAACATACAACGGAGCAGCTGAACCACTACACCTAAGTTAACACTTAACAGCAACACCATCTATAAGATAAAATTAACAGCAACATGGGCCGTGGGATGCATTGGCCATTCGGGGGTATGAATCGCCCGAGGCATACTCATCCTATATATCGCTCATTAGCTCCCTAGTGACCTCGCGACGCCTAACGGAGCCACCTAGTGGGCCGGCCCATTCCGGTATTTTATTTCGTCTTTCTTTTCTTTTTGATTTCATTTATTTTTCTATTTCAAAAATTATTAAGATATTGAAAAAAGTTTTCTGATTTGGGAAAATGTTCAGAATTTGAAAATATTTGGATTATTTTTTTTTCAAATTTTAAAAACGTTATATCTGAAAAAATATTCAGAATCTGAAAAATTGCAGATTAAAAAATTGTTCATATTTGGAATACTGTTCATATTTGGAATTTTGTTCAGACTCAAAAAATTGTTCATATTTTGAAAAACTGTTTACTTTAAAAAATGGTCAAATGTAAGAAACGTTCTGATTTTGAAAAATAGTCTTTTAGAAAAATCAGATTTTTAATTCTGTTCAAATTTTATAAAAATATTCAGATTGAAAAATGCAGAAAGAAGTATTTTTTTAATTGGGCCGCTTCAAAAAGAGGGCCATGAAGACACTCTTAGGAGCTCCCCCTAGAGTCCAGCCTTTCCTTGCTCTTTCACAAAAATAAATGGGATTGAGGCCCCGAATTTGGTGAATAATGGGCTTTGACCCCGAATTTGGTGGAAATGGAACTAAACGGATTTAATACACCTGGCATGTGGGCTCCATAGGCACATGGGTTCCCTATATAATTTTCCTATAGGAGGCTCTATTTATATCACCTCTAGAGAAGAAGGGACACACGACACAAAATTTCTTTGGACCCTACCTTAACCATTTATATCCAATCTAAAAATAAATTTCTTAAAGGAAAAGGTCAATTGGAAACATTAATTAGTACAGTACGTATACCAACTAAAATTTATCTTCTACTCACTCTATTTCTAATTATAAGATGTTTTCAATATTGTAATGTGAACTACATGCGGACAAAAATGAGTAAATGTTACGCTAAACCGCATCTAGATGCATGTGAATCAAAGAAAACTGAGAAAAGTTAAAACATCTTTTATATTTAGTGAAGGAGGGAGTAACACATAAGCTTATAACTTGACTCTGCCCTACCTTGTGATGACCTGCCTTGACCTTGACACCAAGGGACCACTATGGAGTTAGAATGTCGCCAAAATGAGCTCATCCTAGCAACCTTCCACGCGCAAGGCGTTCCATCAGTGCTTGGTTGCTCTGCAAACCTTATTGCGCCTCACATGAGGAGGTGCTCGGGGGGGCTAATTTTTTTTAAATAATACACACAAAATAATTAATTCCGGAAATAACACGCGATTTTTTTTTTTTGCAAAAATAGGATCCCGTCGTCCTTGGCGAAGCCGACAGGGCCCTGTCGTCCTTGGCGAAGACGACAGTTGACTTGTCGTCCTTGGCGAAGACGACTAGTGGCGTGCGTGTACAAATACACGCCACTGGTAATATTACTAGTGGCGTGTATGCGCATATACACGCCACTAGTAACAGCCCAGCAGCTCACACGTGCCTCCGCGTGGCCGTGTGGGCCCTCTCGTCATCAGCAACGACGACAGGCCAAAGTCGTCTTTGGCAAAGACGACGGGATCCTACTTCTGCAAAAAAATTAAAACGCGTAATATTTTTGGAATTAAATAATTTTCGTGTATTATTTAAATAAAATTAGCCTCGGGAGTAAGGATCAGAGCTCCAACGCAAGGCTTCTCCATGTCTAGCTACGTTTCTCACATCTGGCTCCCAAGGAGACGTACATGGAGCAGCAAACGCATCTCGTCGGAGCTGGTGTTACAAATTTCTACACAAGAACCAAAGGGTACCCATACATACGATCGACTAAATTCCTATGCTGTATGCTCCTTTTTCTCTTCCGCATATGTTTTTATTTTATTTTCTAGAGAACTTTTTTTAGATCAATTTTGTAGAGAGCTAGCTAGCTGGCATGACAATCCGCCTGCATGAGTATCCTATTCCTCCGCCTGGCCGTCACTGGGAGGCTCACCAGGTTAATTTGTCAGTTTTGCTATTTTTTAGTTTGTCAGAAATTGCCACAAGTTTCCGTCTCCTAAAGCAGTCACCTAAAGTTGCACATTAGTGAGCCAACGACTGCAATTTTTCCCGTATTTTTAGTTGAATTGTGTTTCAACTTTTCTTCGCAAATTATGTAATTTGAATGAGGTGGAGAGAGCTGGACAAAAATAAAAAGCTAAGAACCAAGTGAGGGGATGAAAATATTTATTTCCTTAGCTTTCCTTCCGGTTGATGGCACAAGATCATTCTTGCACCGTTGAACAGATTTACGGCCCCTCTAATGTGATGTGCACAGAGAAAAAAAATGTCCACTCAGATTACCTATCGCACATATGGCTCGTCATGGAGTGCCACGGGTGGATGGGCTGGAGGGGAAGGCGCTAAAGAACGCTTTCATCGACGATCTGCGGGGTGGGCGGCGGTGAGGCCATCATGGTGGCTCATTCTCGGCGACTTTAACCTCATATACAAGGCGACATACAAGATCAATAACCAGTTGACTATGAGCCTCATAGGTAGGTTCAAAAGCGCTTTGAATGTAATGCAGTTGTGCGAGCTACAGCTTTCAGGGCCTAAGTTCACTCGGTCCAATGAGCAGGCGAACCTAACGATGACGTGCATCAAGCGTTTCTACCGATTTTTTGAATTAGGATTCCTCCTTCCCATCGGCCCTTCTCCAATCCGTCTCATCATCAGTTTCCAATCATGCTCCCTTCTGTTGGTTGGATCGGTGAACACTCCCACACCCTCCCTTTAAACCACATTCTGTTTTGAGTCGTTCTAGAAGCGCATGGGGTTTTCCACAACATGGTCCAGAAGGCATGTGAGAATGTCGTAGTTAGCAATGACCCGACGTTGGCTACATGTCAATTTCGGTAGGTGGCGAAGGCCGTGAAGCAGTGGCACAAAACGGTCTTTGACAACCTACAGGTCTAAGGCTCTGTTTGTTTGGATTTCTGCTTCTGCTTTTAAGCTGCAAAAGCGGAAGCCCAAACAAACACCTACGAATAGAAAAAACACTTGCTAGAAGCGCGGTTGAAAAATGCACTAGGCGAGCGAAGGACAGCGGAAGCAGGTCGGGAGCCGCTTCCCGCAGCTTCGTACTTAATGTACCGAAGCTTTTTTATCATTGCCCATTCCGATGCTAGATATAACAGCCCACTGCCACCGTGAGCCCCAACCAGATCCTTTCCTTTGCTTTCCCGTCACATGGGCATGGGCATGGGCATCTACCTGTACAGGTCCTTATTTTGACTGTTGCTTTTCATCAGCACCATGGTGTACAAGGTCAAAAAAAAAAAAAAAACTCCATCTCAACAAATATCTCAATTCGAAATAATTTGTACATAAAATATGCGTGTATCGACGATTAGGTTCCATTCCCGTGATTGGTTTCGAGTTTCGTGGACTATAATTTTTTAATTTTAGACATAATATTGAAGCATTTTTGGACGAATTTTGTCAAATTCGTCGTGCTCGATTGACCGTTTGAAATTTTCTTTTACGAATAGATCGATCTCACCGTTTTCCACAAATTTTGTGTTGTAACTTTTTTGTTTCAGCGTACATACTTGAATAGCTATATGGTATGGTTCTACCGTCTCATTGTTAAACAATTTCATGGTGTGTTCGTGTTTGTTGTCGCTCTAAACTTCGCCGACAGTGTCGCGGCTCCAGCCAGGACCTGCGCCGCAGCCGTTCTATTGTCCTGCTCGCCAGTCCAATGGTTGTCACCTAGATGAACTTGTTGCAAGGATTGAGGCGTGAGAGTAGCTCGCAGTGCACATGCAACACAGTGATGCAATGTTGTTAAACAAATATGAAAAAACCCACACACAAAAAAAACACAGATTATACGGCGAGCTAGTTGTCAAAAACAAAGCGCGTTAAAATCAGTAAATCAAAATAATTCAACTCTTACAACACTCAGAAACAGCTAATTACTTTCAAATCAGTGTTCATACAACACTTTTAGCACTCAGGGCATTACAGACATTTCACTCCTAAAACCAACAGCAGTATCAGTCATAAAGCCTTCCTGACAAACATCAAATCTCTGCTTCCAACAGCTGCTTCCCACAGCTGCTTTTTCACAGCCCACCAGCTACAGCTGCTTCTCAACAGCTGCAGCCCAAACAAAAAGACCCTAAATGGCGGTCGGCAGGAGGTCATTGGGAGAACCGATGTCGCAAATGAGTCCATGGAGCTCTTATATGCTGAGTGTTGACTGGGGTTTAGCACACACACAAAAATTATGAGGATTGCATCAATAAACAAGAGATGCGGCAGAGTGGTTGTCCATGATGTGTCTCTGTGATGTCAGTACTTTCTCTTCTATCTTAGAGCCAATGGGAGACAACGGCAGCATTTCATTTGCTTCCTCTGTTCTGAATTGTTTGTCGTGCAATGAAAGCTGCGCTAGTGAAAATCTCTGAAGAGCCGGCAACAATAATTTTGGATTGGAGGGAGTAGATGGTTAGGATGGTGATGGCTCCGCAACCTCTTAGAGCATCTCCAACCGAGGCCCTCATACCCTCCCCAAACGTCCGGGCGGACAGCCCGGACAGGGTTTGGGCTGAAAACCAGCACCCAACCGCCTCCCCCAAACGCAGCCCAAACGCCCGGGCTGTCCAGCAAATACCAAACCCAGCCCATATGTGGGGAGGGTTTGGGGTGGTCTGGACGTGCCCGGACAGGCCGCCACGTCGGAAATGGCCCGCTGCGACCCCACCTATATCCACTCAATCCCCACCCCGGAAGAAACCCTAGCTCTCACTCTCGTCCGATCCCCTTTCCACTTCACTCCACACTCACTCTTATCTGTCCGATGAATCGCCAATGGCCGGCTCCGGCACCGAATCTCCGTTCTCCGGGACTGAGCTGCACTGGGACGTTCGTGGAGGAGGGGGAGGAGGTGGCTAGCTGCCCCGCGGTGGAGAATGACGTCGCGCCGCCGTCACCTAAATCAGTGGCGGCGGCTCTGTGCTCCTGCTTGGCGGGCAGTTCCGCAGGCGCCTCCAACGGAACTATGGCGGGTCCTCCACATGTATGTTCCTCCCTTCCACCATTGTAGAATTTAGGAAGTAGTAGGATGCGTAATGTAGGAACTTGTTGAACCCGTAGGTCGTTCAAAGAGGGAACGTCTACTCAGTCAGCGATGATAAGGTGTTGTGCAATGCGTGGTTGTCCACCCCGGATGATGGTCAAGACGGACGGTACCGCAATGTTTCATTCTGTGGTCGGATCTCTCAAGTGTTCAATGCAAACTCGGAAGAACTCCGCAATGAGACCTCTCTCCGCCATAGATGGCAATGCATCGTCGCCGAGATTAACAAGTTCGTTGGATGCTATGCACAAGTGGGCTGTGTAAGTATTTAATGTTCAATTTTGTACAATGCCGGATCAAGTAGCTACAATTTGATGATTAGCTATTTAGTTTGTGAACCGCCGGATCCGGTAGCTTCAATTTCATGATTAACTATTCAATTTTCATAGATGGATGATGCCATCCCACTTAAACCCGACAATTTGACCCATGGGTACGTCCGCCCATGGGCACCCGACCCTAATGGGTAGGGTATGGGTCTCTTTTTTCACCCATGGGTCTTGCCCATGGGCGACCCGATTAGTCGTGGGCAGGGTATGGGCACAGATGTTTACCCATGGGTCACCCATTGGGTCGCCCGATTAGCTGACACGTGGGCATCTCATACCATAATCCCACTATGTGTTCTACACTAATTAGCTAATTCTGCTACCAACTAAAAGAAGAGCCGGCCATGTACATAGTAGTACTAGTTTGTGCGGTACAGTAGTTTTTATTCAAGAGAGAATCTACGCTAGTACTCTCTTGGGCCATGTACGATCGGAGTACTAATTTGTTGCCCTTTCTCTTGTCCAACAATTTAAAGTCCCACACATGCAGCCATCGGCCCATGGGGCATGCACAGCACGCGGGAGCCGAATCTGCTTCGCTTCATACACGAGATATTAGTACCACCTCGCCTAGCTAGCATTGGAGACAGAACCTGCGATTCTATAAATAAGCAGGTCGCTCCAAGCGTGATTTTCATCTGCCCGATCGGTGTCCGATTGTGTCGGGTAACCCGACGGGTTCGGGCATGGGTCTAGTTGGGCATGGGTCTGTGAGAGGTCGACCCGGTTAAACCCGATCCGATTGCCACGCCGGATGCGGAGAAGAGGGACAGGGTGCGCCAAGCGGGACCCAGGCTCAACAGGCACGCCGTGCTCGGCAAAGGGAACGCGAAGCTATCGCGAGAGCGGTGCAAATTGAACGTGAAGCGGGGTCGCTCGAGCTCGAGAACTGAAACGTGCAGCGGGGGTTCGGCTGGCACGCCGTGTTCGGCAAAGGGAACGAGCAGGGGCGTATCCAGTGGGGGTGCCATGGGTGCCATGGCACCCCCACCAAAAATGTAGATTTTTTTACCTACTAGTATTTAGACTAAAGTTGACATTTTTTTTTTTGATAATTGGACTAGTCCTGAGTAAATGCTAAGCTTAGTAGAGAATTTCTTAAGCTTGGCACCCCCACCGATTTTATTCTAGATCCGCCATTGGGAACGAGTGGAGGCAGCGGCGGAAGAAGGGAACAACGCCCAGATTCCCCGCAATCTGTGACATGCTCCGCTCTCTCCGACGAACTTGCATCCGTGTGTCTCCGATCCGGTCTCTCCAATGAACTATGTCCGATTTATTTCTATGTTCGAACTATGTCCGTGGATGTGTGAACTAACTTTATTCGTATGATCTATGAACTTTCTATCCATATGATCTATGTTGCATGCCAATATGGAATTGAGGTGAATGATTTGGGGGTTACGGTTGTAAGAGCCGAGTTTTGAGGTTGTTCGGTCGCTGTCCGCGGACACGCCCGGACGCGTCCACGGATAGTTTGGGGCCAAATTTGGGGGCTCCGGTTAGAGATGCTCTTATGCCGGTAAACATGAGACATTGCAGGCCATCTTCCTTGGGTCGGGTAAGCCTCGTCCATGTACTCTTAACTGGGCTCAGTTGGGCCATGTGTGAGGGGGAGGGGTGTCTCACCTCGAGACCCTGCGGGATGGAAGAGGTCCACTCTGTGGTTTTTGGCCTGCAAGGAAAGGAGGCATGCAGGAGGTCCACTCTGTGGTTTTTTTTTTCTCAAAAAAAAAGGAGGGCCGAAGAGCTTTGTTTGGATTTTCTTTAGCTCTTGCCAGGAGGTCATCAGCTAGGATTTGCGCGCAATGATGATGTGAATGCCATAACGAGGTAGATCTTGTATTGGTCTTCTTAATTCGGAAAATATCACACTCCTCCCCTAGGAAGTTCGTAACAGATGCCATATTAGATTTTAGACCGATAACCATCATCACGTGATTTGTGTGTATTTTCTATCCTTTAGGGTTCTATCAACAATATTTCAGGGCAGCCCTTTTCTCATGTCTTTATTTTAGTTTCCAAGTGTTTTTGCTCATGCAACTTGGTATTATATTAATAAAATGTGTGGGTTCAGTTCGGTGAAACATGCCGAATCATGCCCCATGGGCAGGTTGCCAAAATGCATAATATTGGTGCGAGCAAACAAACACACTTCGTCTGTGTCTAGGATAACCTACATATGCCACTAAGTAAGGATAAGAAAATAAATACTCCCTCCGGTTTTAAATATAAAATGGTTTAGCATTTGTCCACATTCGTATGCATATAAATGTATCTAGACACGTTTTAACGTGTATTTTCACTCATTTTAATATGTATCTAGACACCATGTGAAACAAATAAAACATCTTATATTTAAAATCGAGGGAGTAAGAGTGAAGTCTGATATAGGAAAAGCTAGAACACCTGCAAATGTAGCATGTTAATATTTTATTAAAGTTTGCTTAAGTTCACTGCGTCGGGGAAAAAATTGTAGAGCTTAGCCCATACCGAGTGGGTCAGCCAAGAGAAGAGAAGTGCGTTCTTCAGGCCCGACCAAACGAACACAAAAGAGCACAACGTCGCTAAGTTGGTTTCCTCTTTAGCTGCTGGTCGGCAACTCGGCATGTTTGGCTGCTTCATCCGCCGGACATATTCATATTACCGTTGAAAATTCGTGAGTATTGTAGCCCATCGCGCCCCTTAAAGAAAAGTTCATCGTTACACTACGGGAAAGCCACACTACGCCGACGGCCTTATTGTACGCCGACGGCCAAATGTCGGGGCCGTCGGCGTACAGCACGGGCTAGGGCAGACGACGAGCAAGCCGTCGGCGTACGAAGCGCCGTCGGCGTAGACATACGTGCCCGACGGCTGCCGTCGGCGTTCTTTCTCCCGTCGGCGTACAAACGGGCGGCATAACGGGACCGTCCAGCATCGTTGATACGCCGACGGTACGGCCGTCGGCGTACACGCGTTATTATACACCGACGGCTGCCGTCGGCGTTTAGTTGTTTTTTTTTCGTATATAATATTCATTTCTTTATTTCTCTATATAATATTTAATGTAGTTGTAATTTATATATATATTGGACCTATAATTGCCCTCCCAATTTCAGTATCCCACCCACGTAAAATAACGGTTTGAGTTTTCCGGAACCCAACCCAACAACATATACATGTAAAACAAATAAAAACTTTTCCTGGCTCACTAGAGAGAAAGTGAAGCCGGTGATGTCGGTCACACGTAGGAGTAGATTCTTGCACATTTACAACACACAACACACTTGTATACATATGGTATGTCACAACCTAGGTTTGGGTGGGGTTCCGACGCTCCGGGGCCCCGCTTCGGTGAAACCCTGAATCCGCCGGAAAAACCCTAACGTTTCCGTCTACCCCCATAGACGTGCGTCGAAAGGGGGTAGCCCAGTGGACTTTTTTGCTTGGTTGTGTTATGTTAGGCCATAGAAACATGAGAAACCAAAGTCTACCCCAAATCGACACACGATTCCATCCGGTTCGCCCGAAAGGGGAGCTTTCACCTCTAAGTGCAGAAACTCACTAGAGAGAAAGTGAAGCCGGTGATGTCGGTCACACGTAGGAGTAGATTCTTGCACATTTACAACACACAACACACTTGTATACATATGGTATGTCACAACCTAGGTTTGGGTGGGGTTCCGACGCTCCGGGGCCCCGCTTCGGTGAAACCCTGAATCCGCTGGAAAAACCCTAACGTTTCCGTCTACCCCATAGACGTGCGTCGAAAGGGGGTAGCCCAGTGGATTTTTTTGCTTGGTTGTGTTATGTTAGGCCATAGGAACATGAGAAACCAAAGTCTACCCCAAATCAACACAAGATTCCAGTGCATGTAGTATGCCCAATCAGGAAGAAGCACACGGATCGTGTGTTTCCTTCGAGCGCTTGTGAGCCATTGGATCAGCGGTGTGTTTCTTTCGAGCGCTTGTGAGCCGTTGGATCAGCACCTCGTGTTTCTTTTCAGGGCTTGTGAGCTGTAGTATGCCCAATCAGGAAGAAGCACACGGATCGTGTGTTTCCTCCCAGCGCTTGTGAGCCGTTGGATCAGCGGTGTGTTTCTTTCGCTTGATCCAACGGCTCCCTAGCTCTCGAAGGAAACACACGATCCGCGTACTTGTTCCTGATTGGCTAGCTGGAGGGAGTCACTCGGAGAGGCGGGTCTATAAGAGAGGCAGGAGTACACTTCACATCCATCATTGATCCCTCATCACTCTCCCATGGCTTCCACCGTACCCACTCTAACCTACTCGGAGGCGGAGGCGCTTTGCGCCTCGAACTACCCCTGCCCACCCGGCTACGACGTCCCCACCGGCTGGAGGCTGAGCACCGGAGGCGTGCCAGTCCCTCCTGTCCCTCAAGGTTTGGCGCGCCGGGCGGCCATCACGAACCACTACTACCTCGAGCTCACTCCGGAGCAGCGGATGGATTCCCGCTGGCATCCAAACTATCGCCCAACTTGGGACGCCTTCTTCATCGAAAGGCGTGAGAAGGCGCTCGCCAGGTACGAGGAGGACCGCCCGCGTCCTTCGAACTTCAACGAGGCCGGCCGTCGGCTGTGGTGGGCCGGCCGGACTCTCAAGAGGGTCATGGACTACATCACGGCCGGTGATAACCCCCGCCTGCGCTACCCTCAATCACAGTCCAGGAGACAACCCCCGTCAACGACTACATCACGGCCGTCCGACGACAGCGACGACGACGACGGCGACTACGACGACTACACCCACGAGTATTATAGGCCTAGGCAAGAGTATGACTAACCTGAGCCACATCATTGGTTAGGACAAAATGGTTTGTTGTCATTCGTCTATGTACCCAAGTTTGTTGTCATTCGTCTATGTACCCAAGTTTGTTGTTATTCGTCTATGTACCCAAGTTTGTTGTTATTCGTCTATGTACCCAAGTTTGTTGTCATTTGTCTATGTTTTGTTCTATCTTAGTTGCTACTACTCTGTTTCGATTAATTTTGCTAAAAGTTGGTTTCACAAGCCCCACCCAAACCTAGGGTTTCGCTGGAAAAGGATAGCGGAGCGCAGGAATAATTTGCGCGTGGGCCTACCACATAATACAATATATTATAATAAAGGTCTAAAAAATTATAATATTATTGTATAGTACAACTTAAATAAATTAGGAATATGGACTAAATTAGGGAATATATTGACTAAAAAAAAAAAGGATATGCCGTCGGCCTAGTCTTATCCACTTACCAAAACGCGCGGCCCGCGCGCGTGGTCGTCCCCAACCCACCCACCCCACACACACACACACACACACACACAGCACGCTCCTCTCCTCCACCCGCGCCGCGCCGCCGCCCTCGTCCCCCTGCTCGATCTCCGGCCACCGGCGGCGCCGCCCTCGTCCTCTCCTCTCCTCCAGCCCAACGTCGACCGCACCCACACCCCAGCCTCTCCTCTCCTCCACCCGCGCCGCATCCGGTCCGAGCAGCACCTCGAGCAGCGCCGCCCCCGCGTCGAGCAGCGCCGCCCCCCGTCGGCCCAGCCATCCCGCATTGCCGCCGCTCCCCTCCCCTCTCCGGTACACCCTATTCCTCCTCATCCCCTCCCTTCCCCTCCTCTCTCCTTGTCCTCACCACGGATTTGAGCTCACCACGGATTGTGTTAGTGATTGTGTCGGTGTTTAGTGTTAAAAATTATAGGATTTTAGGAGTAGGATTTTAGGGATTTTAGGGATTTTAGGAGTAGAAATTATCCACTGTAAATGTAGTATTGTCCACTGTAAATTAGATTTTGTTCATCAAAATCCATGTTATAATAATTGTTCATTTAGTACAAAAGAATGTTGTATTTAGGGAAGTGTTGGATGGGTCTTATTATCTTAATGCGGGATGGTTTGGTGTTAGGTTTACTAAATTGTGAACATTTTCAAAGAAATAACCAGTAACAAAGTTTTTGCTACCATAATAATGATTAATAACGCAACACATGCAAAATAATGTAGCAAATAAAATGTTGTTGACAATTATTTTTCATATATTCATTTCATATATGACTAACCCTGTATCAAATGCTTTTACTTAACTAAGTATCATGTCGGAGCCGGAGCGAAAGTTTCGTGGTGTTCACCGGAGACCCACGAAGATCCCGACTTGGGCAGCTCAGATCACAGTGGATCACAGGAAGATCCAGCTTGGTACTTTCAGGTGCCCGTGGCAGGCGGCCCGCGCCTACGACTGCGCGGCGGTCCAGCACTTTGGGGCGAGAGCGATCCTCAACTTTGAGGATGAGCGGAGCGTGGCGCACATGTTAGCGCCAGATGGCATGAGGATCGCGACGAAGGCCGAGGAGAGGGAGCACCGGCAGGCAGAGAGGCTGCTCAGGGCGCGCCACCAGCGCGAGGATGACCCCTTGGTCAAGGATCTCCTCCTTGATCCCCAGGTGATGGCGGTCCAGTACCAGGTCTTGAGCGAGAGCCGGCAGCAGCGCGGGCAGGGCGAGGCCGGCCCCTCCGGCACGCAGCAGCAGGGCGAGGACTCTAGCAGCAGCCTGTCCTCTTGTTGGGGCCGCTTGGACGACGTCACTGACACCGGCGCGAGTCGAGTTTAGGATGTCTATCATCCTACCTGTCGTACTACTAGACTTATCTTGCTACCTGTTGTACTGCTAGACTTATCATACATGCTACCTATGTATTATTGTGCTACTTGTCTATATGTGTTATGTTTAGCTAATATGGTTACATCGTTCTATGGTTTATTCTGTTTTATGTTTAATTATTAGGTAAAATGGAGGGATATTTGCTTATATATTTCGATTGTTTGTACTTTTCAGATGACGTAGCTTCCTCTCGGCCTTCTCCGGCCACCGATCACGCTTCGAGGGTATAAATCTTTCGCCTCTCTTGCTGCATAGGTTTATTTTGGTCTAGATCACCAAGTCAGTCGCGTAACCCGAGTCAGATCCCATCCGGAAGGGTTACAAATTTATAAATATGCAGGATTGTCCATCTTTGCATATTTATAACCGTAACACTTCCGGGTTGTCCTGTTGGACAGTCCGAGTACGTGTAGATCGGGTCGTGTTCCACGTTCTACCCCTTCCTGAGACGGAATTTCGGCAGCACCTCCCTGTTGTTCTTCGGATGCACACCCTCTCGGCTTGACAAGCTCGAGACGTGTATTCTGAAGAACAGCGGGGAGGTGCTGCCGAAATTCCGTCTCGGGTCGGGGTAGAACATGGGACACGACTCGATCTACACGTACTCGGGCGGGATAGGCCCCTACCTATTAGAAGTGTATGTGAACCCTTGCATGTTGTAAAAGATAAAATTTGGCCGTAATAAAATGGTGACATTGCATGCAAGAAAATAAAAATATGATGCATTTAATTTCATGTTATTATTATTTGGCTCACAGTAAAGCAGCAGAGGATGGCAGATAATGGGTGGATGTACAGTGGCCGAACTAGTTTGGTTGACAAAACAGATGAGTGGGTATGGAAGACGCATTTGTTAGTGAAGGAGTTAGCGCGTAAGGGTTCAGAGTCAGGCGCTCGTGGACAGTGCCCTTGCCCTCGTTGCAAGTTTCGTACACGTCAGGGAAAGGATGATATGATTAAACACCTCTTCTCTCGTGGGTATATGCCGAACTTCGTGACGACAGTCAACTTTGATGAGTACGAGCGCGAGAGTGGCAGGGTGATGCGGCAGCGGATCAATGGCAATGAAGATGATGGGATTAGAAACTGGCTAGATGATCTCCGTGCTGGCGACATGCCAGATTCGCCACCATCACAGGAGGAACCGGAGGAACCTCCAGAACCGGAGGAACCGCGTGAACCGGAGGACCCAGAGCCAACCGCGAAGGCCTTCTTTCTATGATGGCCTCGTCTCAGAGGCCTCTGTACGAGGGTGCAAAAGTTTCTCAGCTCGATGCCATCTCGCAAGCACTAGCCAACAAGCTCCAGTATGGCAGCACCCGTTCATGCTTTGAAGCGCATCTGCAAACAACTGGTAACCTGTTGCCTGAAGGGCATTGTCTGCCTCAAAGCATGTACGAAACGAAGAAAATCCTGCGAGATCTCAGCATGGATTATCAGAAGATAGATTGTTGTCCAAAAGGATGCCTTTTGTTTTGGAAACAGTTTGCCAATGACAAGTACTGTATCTTGTGTAAGGCCTCTAGGTATCATGTGGTAAAAGGACCCGATGGTACGAAGACGCAGTCAAATGTCGCCATTAAGATTCTTCGTTACCTCCCATTCATACAAAGAATCAAGCGGCTTTACATGAACAAAGAGTCTGCCACACAGATGCAATGGCACAAAACGGGGAAGAGATACAAGGATGAGCACGACCGGGAATTGATGGGACATCCATCTGATGGTACGGCATGGAAGAACTTTGATGCGAACCACCCCGATGAGGCAGCAGATGCTCGAAACGTGAGAATCGCGATAGCAACCGATGGATTCAATCCATATGGTTTGTCGACTACCGCGTACAGCTGCTGGCCCGTGTTTGTTATTCCGCTCAATCTCCCTCCTGGAGCCCTAATGCAAAAGAAGACCATGTTCCTCTCGCTGATCATTCCAGGTCCTGAATATCCGGGGAAGAATTTAAGTATGTACATGCAGCCAATTGTGGATGATCTGAACCACTCTTGGCACCACGGGACGTTGACATATGATCGTGCATCGAAGACAAACTTCTTGATGAAAGTTTGGTATCACAATTCCATGCATGACATGCCCGGGTACGCCCTATTCTGCGGATGGTGTACAGCTGGTAAGTGGCCATGCCCAGTGTGCAGGAACCGACTTGAGTTCATGTGGCTAACGGCGGGACGGAAGTATTCCGCGTTTGACACACATCGAAAGTTCCTCAAAAGAGGGCATCCGTTTAGAGAAGACAAAAAGAACTTCAAGAAGGGCAGAGTTGAGCGTGAAGAAAAAGCGATACCAACTTTCGATGGTGCAGCTGTTGACGCCGAGCTAAGTGCTCTCGTGCCTGCTGGGAGAAAAGGCCCACGATATGTGGGATATGGTGTGTCGCACAACTGGACTCACGTGGCAGGCTTGACGCAACTCGAATATTACAAGGACCTCGAACTTCCCCATAGCATCGATGTGATGCACACCGAAAAGAATGTTGGAGAGTCCCTCTTTCACACAATCCTGAACATTACCCCGAAGTCGAAGGATAATGTTAAGGCTAGAGTTGATGTTAAGAAGCTCTGTGATAGGGAGAGAATGCACATGAAGCCTCCTGAAGGCCGTCAAAAGAACTGGTTCAAGCCGCATGCTGACTTCTGCCTTAATAGTATGCAAAGGTCTGAGGCATTCCATTGGCTCAAATTCGTCGTGATGTTCCCTGATGGCTATTGTTCGAATATAAGTAAGGGAGTCAATATACAAACGGCAAAAGTCACCGGGCTCAAGAGTCACGACTATCATATATGGATTGAGCGGCTGCTACCGGTGATGGTTCGAGGGTATCTCCCCGACCGTGTCTGGCGAGTGCTCGCGGAGTTGAGCCATTTCTTCCGCACGCTCTGTGCTAAGCAAGTATGTCCCCTGATTATTCAGAAGCTGCATGAACTAGTGCCGGAGTTGCTGTGCAACTTAGAGACGATATTTCCGCCAGGCTTCTTTACTCCGATGGCACATCTTGTTGTGCATCTTGCGAATGAGGTACTCTTGGGTGGACCGGTGCAGTTTCGTTGGCAGTTTTGTATTGAGAGAGAGTTTAAGTATATTCGAACCAAATGTGGAAACAAAAATAAGATTGAGTCATCCATAGCCGAGGCAACTATCCTTCAGGAGATGGCAGACGCCAGGCTAACGTACTACCCCGATGATGTTCCCACTATGCATAACCAGGCCTCTCGGTACAATGTCGACGAGCCCAAGCGAGACCCCAAGCTCGTCCTCTTCCAGTGTCCCGGTGGCAAGAGCGGTGGCCCAACAAGGTATAACTTGACCAATGATGAGCTGGAGTGCATAATGCTCTATGTGCTTATGAACATGAAGGAAGTGACCCACGACGAGCAGGGAGAAGAGGGCAGTTTCCTTAGGTAAAATGGGGAACAAATTACTTTGCAACTACTATCATGATTTCGTTCTAATACGTATTTTCTCCTTTTAGTCAATTCACGGATGAAATGTGGTCGGGAACATCAGATGGACCCAATGAAGCCGCGTTGGACACTCTTTTGAAAGAGCCTGCCCCCGGAAAGAAAAAATTCACGGTTTGGTTCAGGGAAAAGGTAATTTCAAACCTGTCCCTTCTACCTTGCAATTCGTGTATTATCCCTCTTACTAATGCACAAAACAATTTGTACTTGTAGGGAGCTGATCCCAACGTTGTGATGTCAGATGAGTTGAGATGTGTCTCCCAAGGTTGTAACCGTAGAGTCGAGAAGTATGAGAAGTATGATGTGAATGGGTACCGCTTCCATACAGAGCATCACCAGAACAGTCGGCCTAATGCAAAGACTATAAATACCGGGGTCTTCACCAAAGGAGCCGGTAATTATGATTACTACGGAAGGTTACAGAACGTATATGAGCTGACGTTCAATAACACGAACATATCACTCAAGCTTGTTGTGTTCAAATGCCACTGGTTCGACCCTGAGCATGGAACCAAAAGTACCCCTTCCATTGGGTTAGTTGAAGTTAAGCCTTCAACCACCTACAATGGATCCGATGTCTTTGTTGTGGCTCACCAAGCCTTTCAAGTTTATTATTTGCCCTACCCATGCAAGAAAGAGGGACTCATTGGTTGGGAAGTCGTGTTCCATGTATCGCCACGTGGTAAGCTACCCATGCCCTCCGAAGACGATTACAACAACATTGACCCTAAAACATACGAGGGGATTTTCTATCAAGAGGAACAAACCTTTGGGGACTTTGGCATACAAGGTCTTGAGGACCGCGAGGACAATGCACAAACAGGTGGTGACGTAGTGGTGAATCTAAAGGATATAGATATGCTCAACAAGTTACAGAGTGATAGTGATGACGATGATGAGCCTCCACCGTGCGAGGAGGTTCCAATATACAACACTCGTGATAGTGATGTTGATAGTGATGTTGATAGTGATGATGACAACCCAGGACTTAACTATGAGAGTGATGATTAGGGGTGAGGGTCTTTTATGTCCTTTTGCGTACTATTTACTTTTCAACATGCTTCTTCTTAATTGCATTACGTCTTTATTCTTATTTACTACATTTTTCAACATGCTTAAAAGTTTATCCTTTCTCAATGCAGGTGATTGACCAAGATGAGCCAAGGCAAGGAATCATCGGCCTCGGGCTCTCGGGAGGTGTAGGATGTGTTCGGGTGTAGCGTGTGTGAATTCGAACTTGTTTGGAGTTTGTATGAATGCTTGGATGAATTTGAATCATGTTTGTGTCATTTGGATATGTATGTGGTGTTTTATTTGATGTTTCTGTGATGTTTTATAATTTGTGCAATTTTAATTGTATTTAAAATGCGCCAGAAACCAGCAGCAAAAAGTTTCAGAAACTGAAAATATGGTCAAGTCTACGCCGACGGCATTGCCGTCGGCGTAGTATGCTGCGGGGACGCACAGGATGGCGCCACGTCGACGCTGGAGGACCATATGGTCATCCTACGCCGACGGCATTGCCGTCGGCGTACGACTCCTCCCAGACGCACCAGATCAGCACACGTGGCAGCCTAGGCCGACGGCACTGCCGTCGGCGTATAGGTGGAGCAGACGGAGACGTTCGACGTCCGTTTTGTGGGTCCCACTTCAGATACGCCGACGGCGACGGATACGCCGACGGCATTGTTCATACGCCGACAGCGTCCTACGCCGACGACGCTACGCCGACGGCCGCCGTCGGCGTAGGTCTACGCCGACGGCGATCGTTGCTACGCCGACGGCGGCCCGCCGTCGGCGTTTTGACGGTTTCCCGTAGTGTTAAATGCAAGGAGGAGGTACATTTTTAATTCCTTCATTAAAATCTAAAATCGCACAAGTGGTCACTACTAACTTGAAAAACTGAATACATTACTTCCACCAGCTCTAAGCGGTTTGCTCGATGACTTGCGGTGATTTTGCAAACATGACAAACCTAGTCGACATAAAAACAAGAAAATCATCTTTTGAAAGGGGAAATGTAGAATAAAATATGCCTTTGTAAATAAACATATATATGATGTATGAAAATGGATAATATATGCATAAGAGATTTGGTAACAAATTAGAATTTGTCCTTTCCCAGTTATTTTTTTATTAAATGCAGTGACACTTACTACTCACTCCGTCCCAAAATTTAAAGCACGCTATTTTTGCTGATTTTTTATGCACAATTTTGATCACCAATATATATTAATTTATATGAATTGAGAATATATAAATAGTACCGTTGGATTCCTCTTACAAAATTCTTTCATTTCATATATCATTATACTAATTTTGTAGACATATTATAAGTACACATCATGGTTAAATTTATACTTAGATGACCGACAAAATTTAAAAACGTCTTATATTTTGGGAGGGATGGAGTATGATCATTCAGTAAAGGAGTTTATAACATACCAATGGATTTACGGATGTGAGAAAATATTTATAGTCCTATAGTCAAATGGCCAAAATTAACTTGTTTCAGCCTTGTGTACGTGTACTCCAGTTGATTAGGTAACAACTGAAGGAATAAATAGACCTCCGCTACTACTACTCCAAACAACAAATTTTTTAAATGAGGCAAAAGGTTGCCATTTTCATTAATTAAAAAGAAAACCTTGGCCGAATAATTTGCGGGAACCGCCAAGAACTGGAACAAACACCCTTATCGACCGTCATGGAACAGGAACATCACGAGGGCACACACATAGCCACCCTGTTTATCAACACAAACTGCACACACCGTAAAAAAAGGATGGCCGTCAGGTTGCCCATCAACATCATCGCCATCACTTTGCAGCGACTCCGATTTTGCCGACTTCGGCCACCTAGGAAGACCTCGCCAAAGCAATCTCGTGAAGCTCACACCAGACTGTGCCAAACAGATGACTCGTCACGCAGAAGACTGGCAGTTCCGACTCTTATGAGGAGCTCCAAAGAGGGGATGAGCAGGACTCATGCCGATGAAGATCTTCGCGACCGGACAGCCCCACGCAGGTAATCGTATGCCGGCCGCAACAGCTCCAACTTCAAAGCAGGAGAAGCCCAACAGGAAGACGAGCTGATACGCCGGAATAAGAAGCCGACTAACAAGATCCTTGAAAGAGCATACTTGCTCTAAATCGATTTTGGAGTTTAATGACAACACATCAATAGGACTAATGTGTTACTTGACAAATGCAGATAATTTAGATCAACACAAGGTTCAACGTTTGTGTCGAGTTTGGAGCAAGAGGCCCTGGAAATCGTCACCAGTGAGCACTCCTGTGTCTGGCGGTAGTACCGCTCCTTCTGGAGCGGAATACCTGCAACACAGCTGGTACTCCCCCTGGCGGTGGTACCATCTGGTACCGCTGTCTTCAGACAGCGGTACTACCGCAGGTGGTACCGCCAGGGGTACCGCTAGGCCGGATTTTCTCTCTGGACCCCTCTCCGGTACCCAGCGGTTTCTGCCTCGTTCTACCGCTGGCTCCCTGGGAGGTACCTCTGCAGCTGGGCAGTGCAGTGCACTGGGTACCGCCTGGAGTCCAGGGGCGGTAGTATCGCCGTGTAGATTTTTCTGCACATAACGGATCGATTTTCAGGAGACCTATTTAAAGGGTTCTTCTTCTCCAAGGAGAGCTGCCGATCCAGATTCTCTTACCTCCATTGCTGCCAAGCTCCCAACACCTAGATCTCTCAATCCAACCACTCAAGCTCGCTCATACTTGGTGGATTGAAGGAGAAGACCGATATCTACATCATCACCGAAGCGTTCTTCATTTCCCCTCATTCACTTGAGAGATTTGAGCTTAGGGTTTCCACTAGGAAAACCTAGGCATCTTGTTATGCTTACTTGCTTGCTACTTTTGTGTAGCAGATTCGTGGTGCTTGGGAGCTCCCAATCCTTTTGTGGGTTGTGCCTCAAGTTTGTTGTAAGGGCTCCGGATTCCGCCTTGAAGGATTCCGATAGTGGAAGGTGAACCGAGCTTTTGTGCGAGGTTCATCGGAGAATAGGGTGAGGCCATTTGTGGCGCTTGAGTTTGAAACTCACACCCCTCCAACGAGACGTACTCCCCTAAAAAGGAGGAAATCAGGAATACATCCTTGTCTCCGCGTGCTTCCCGTTCGGTTACTCCTTACTCTTTAGTTAGTTATTGCTACGCAGGCCACTGCACGAAACCCACACATCACTGGCTGATCATCCTGCCAATCGAAATGATGTGCATGTCCAGCCCAAGGAAAGCATGAATAGGGTCGATGATATTCAAAACGGCGCCCTAAAGAGGGGAACGGAGCCCCCTCCCCCCAACCCCGCGTTGGAACCTCAGCCTTCGTCCGAAGAACCTGACGCGGGGATTGTGGTTGTCGGTGAGCTCCACGACGACGCCCCCGCAGAGGACCGTGACGTGGATTGCCAGTCGCCGGCAAGCTAGGAAGACCTTTTCCTGGAGCCTAGACACTAACCACTAGCCCGCGCAGCCGGCGAACGCAACCAACCCACAGATTCCGTCAACCCATGCATCTCCGGAACGGCAGCAACGCCACTGCCACACCGGAGCCACCCATTCCCTCGCTTACAAGAACCGCCAGAAGGACAGATCTGAGCGAGCCCTCCAAAATCCGTCAGATGCCAAGCCTGTAGTGAGCATAGGTGCCGCAATCTCTACATCAGTGTGTGATATTGAATAACTACAATAATTTTTTGAAAAGAAAGAAAACCAACGATCTCTACATCAATTAATGCACATAACCATGTTTTATTCATTATTCATCTAGTAGCCGAACAAAATCGACGTGGAACAGAAAAACCTCAATTCGTATGGCTCGCGATAGTAACTCCACTAGATAACACAAACAAAAACTACACAAAATTCTAGGGTAAGCATTTAAAATGGAAACACCACACGTGTCTGTCGATAATGACCAATCCAATCATAGGTCAATCTCGACATTTTTCATCCCCAAAGCCGAGCTTCAAGTCACCACCTGCATCAATGCCACGACGCAGACATGCGTCGATATAGTCAGATAAGAAATCTTGTGTTTCCACCGGAGTGTTCATCTCGTAGCTAAAGTCGTCTATAGTATAATCACTTGTCCAACTACGTCGGATACCGACGGAGTTGATATCGAAACACGAAGACTCTAGCGTACTGCCTAGTCTCTATTCATTGTTGCAACACCTTCTATCCAGCAACATTTATGATTTTACACGTCTGCCAGATTTACCGTGTGTAGCATCTGTCGGCAACACGCATGACTTGATGCCCCACGAGATATGTGTGTAGATCTTGCCGGCAACATGTATGACTTGACGCCTCCGAAAGAGCCAGCCATGTGTATCACCCGCCGGGTCTATGAATGTGATGGGGCGCACCATACCGCCACTAGCCTCGGAAGGCCATCACCATATCGAGACCCAGTCATTGCATCCTCTACGAGCACGTTTGGTAGCCTGCATAGGATTCTGGGCCTGGTTGCGCAAGCTGTTTGGTGGCCTGCATCGCACTGCAAGGCACGCAGCTGCACATAGTTTGGTGGCCTGCTTTTTCCATTTCTGGATCTCCACATGCAAAGACATGTTGTTTGGGTGATAGCAATGTTTCCATGTGTGTCACAGAAATGAGATCCCCTCACCACATTCAAAATTGGTGAGGTTACCAGCACACACAATCAGAGTGAAGCACAACAACATCACACACATAAACACATCAGAGGTACTTAATTAACACCTACCTACATAGAGTAGCACATAATTAACACCTACTTAGGTTTGTATCAGGTCCATCCCATGCCACCTGATTAGTTAACAACAGCCAGGGGTACACACCCCTGGCCCAAAATGTAAGGGTTCGAACAACATCCCTGCATAGGTTTGTATCAGGTGCATCCCATGCCACCTGATTAGTTACCAACAGCTAGGGGTACACACCCCTGGCCCAAAATGTGAGGGTTCATACTACTACCCTACAAACCACTTCTTCTTCTACTTCATGTAACAGCAGGAGATCATCACCTTCGATGGAAGTCAAAGTCAAACACCTTCTGAGTGGAGGTGCCGTGCTGGAAGACCTTGATGTCGAAGCCCCCATCGTGGTACTTGAACACCACGAAGTCCCCAATGTCTAGGTCCTTCTCACTGGCAAACTCCCTCCAGCCCTTGAAGAGGCCGAGATCCTCCTCGAACCACTGGAGCTGGACGAAATACTCACAACACTTGGACCACCGGATTGGCACGGAGATCCTAGGATGAGGCTGACTCTTGGAAGGCTTGAGGATGAGCTTCTTCACTTGGACCAGCAGGGTCTTCAGTTCTGAAGGAAGGACTATGGCCTTCATGTCGGAGTAGCTGAGCTCGACATAGAAGCGCCGAGGCCCCTCGTACCCTGGTTCATTTCCCACACGTGGAGGACGACCTACACTCTTCTTGCCATCGAAGTTGTTGCGCTCCATCTCCTTGACAGCCTCCTCTAGCCCTTGAACAACAGCCCTTCGCACTTCAGTGTTGTGGTAGATGACGTCCTGAAGATGTTCAGGAGGAGTAGGTGTCATCTCGCACAGCGCCTCCCATGTCTGCGAAAAGAAGCACAATGGTCAGACATGAAGCAAGGACCATTGCAATCGAGCAATGATCAATGGCATTGTCCATTGCAACCGAGTAATGGACAATGCCAGTGATCATTGCTCGGTTGAATAGCAAGGAACAACTATGCATGGATGAAAATTAATCGATGGCATCTCAACTACTAGAGCTTCAATCTACAACAATGTGTGCAACATGAACTATGCAAGGATGAATGGCATCAACTACTAGAGCTTCATCTACTGGAACATTAACTAGTGAGCAAAGATCCATGCCAACATCATCACGATGAATGGCAAGATTAAGTGTGTACTAGATCTAATAACCATCTACTCGACCATGAAAAAACCCTAAGCACGCGGATTGGGGAACGGAAGCTTACCATCGGAGCCCGCATAGGCTCCTTGCCCTTCCTCTTCCTGGAGTTCGTCGTTGCCGATGACGATGCGGCTGTTCCCGAAGCCGTTGTGGCCGAGGCCGGAGCTACAGACGCCGGCGTTGAAGAGGACGAAGGTGAAAAGCCCGGCAGAGGGGAGACGACGGTGACTCGCATCCCAGATCTGATTCCTTTGGGAGACGGCGGCGAAGGAGCGTAATGCGGCCTGGGGGGTAACCAGGCGGTGGCTCGAGAGGCTGGGTTCTTGCGGCCGCTTGCGCCGCCAGCATCGCCGACCTCCTAATGGCGTCCCCACCGCCGGCATGGGAGCTTGAAGGCGAAGCCACCCGGGCGGCGGCGTAGGTGTGCACCGCTACCGGGGAAGTGCGATTGAGCGTAGGCAGACGGGCAGGGTCAGTGTGCGCCGCCGCGCTACGACCCGTTCCCGCCTCGTACTCCCTGACGGCGCGTGCCACCGTCGGCGATGGTCGTGGACTGGCGACTTCGGCTGGATCTATGCAGGGAGGAGGCGCCGGAAGAGGAGCACTGGTCATCCGTCTCCTCGGTCGCGTCAGTCAGAGACTGATGGGACGTGAGAGGGCGGTTGGGCGGTGAGGGAAACGAGTGAGAGGAGAGAGAGAGTGGGGCGGATATTGATGGGCGTCTCCCGCCCTTTTCCACGCGTGCAACAGCTGGGCAGTTTCCGTGCACGCTGCGCTCGCCAGGGCCTGGCTCCACTGGCACGGTCGATTCCACGGTGCTTGCTGGGCCTGGCACGAGGCTGCTTTGCGAATCGTGTCGGCCTGGCCCGGAAACGCGTGCAGGCATCCAAACGTGGCGCGCTGGCAGCTGGCGGGCCTGGTCTGGCCTGCTGCAGGCTACCAAACGCGCCCTACACGACCACGTAGACCACCGCCGTCGAAAAATAAGGGCAGCCGGCCGTTATTACCTACTCTTTTGCGACCATCGGTTGGAGTCGCAAAGAGTAGTTTGCTCATGCTTTACCATTTACCATCTACAACGATGCGGCACGGGAGCGACCGCCGATAGCCACCCCTAACCCACCGTAAGACGCAGCCTGGCCCGCTCTGTAGGCCTGAAGAATGAGGCCAAAATCGCCGTCTGGCCAATGTCAGCTTGCCTCGCAACCCGGAGTCCATACTCTGCTATACAGGCTCGCCACTCGGGGCTGACCTCCGCGCTGCGACCAGAGGTCTCCCACCTAAGAGGCGATGCAACGAGGACCCGTCGAGCATTGATATTGATTCGGTATTGTAAATCGAATTTTTATACTCCGCATATATACTTGGTCAAAGTTAGAAAATATTGACTTTTCATCCAATTTATAAGCCACCTATTTGGGACGGGGGAGTAGCTAGTAAGTAAACTCAAGCTGACAATAGCTTGCTCGATCCAAATTCTAATCTACACTGAACCACTAGCATTTCGTGGGGCAACGTGTCTTCATTCAGAACTCTCAACCTTTGAGGCTGAAGATGCCACTCCAAGATCTTTCGTCCTATCCAAACTACAGTAATTAACGGAAGCCATAATTGTGGCGCTCCTCTCCCCAATTAGCTTGTAAAATATACATTTACCATCCGTTAAGGATTATGTAAGCAAACTCCGATGACACACTTCACCATCGGACAAGCCCAAGCCCAATCCAGCAAATGATGGTCGAGTCCTCGACCATAGGCGGCGGATACCGCAGGCAGCGGCACGGTCACAGTCTGCATGCACGTCCACATCCCGCCGGTCATCCACCTCAACCGTAGCACCCATCTCCCCAACGCCGCGCATTCAAATCCATGGGTTTTCCGGCCCCATCCTCCGGCGTGTGGACCAGGATGCGTGTCGCTTGAACCGTTGGCCACGATCGAGCGGCGCGTTATCGCGAGCCTATCCGAGCACGGATGAGGCGCCCAGTGGCCGGGATCCACCGGCCGAGCCGAGCCGCACGCCGCCGGCAGCCCGCACTATTTGTTTGACGCGCGTGTATAAGGAGGGCAGCACGCAGTGTCCATCCGCACAATGTCGACCACCGCGGCTAACTGGTGCTACGCAACCGTCGCGCCCCGTGCCCGCTCCTCCACCATCTCCGCCAGCCTCGGCACCCCCGCGCCGTCGTCTTCGTCCTCCTTCCGCCCCAGGCTCATCCGGAACGCCCCCGTCCAGGCCGCGCCCGCCGCACCTGCATTGGTACGTCCCGCTGCACGTCGGCATACATATATCCTCTATCCGGCCGGCAAGGCCGCTGTTAAGCTTACCTAAGTTGGGCATGTCTTTGCTGTTTTGGGCACGACATGCATGCATGCATGAGTCACGGGTTCGTCTGCTTGCTCTTTTCTACTCCACATGCATAGATCCTTCTTCTTCCCACAATATGGGAGAAGCTCGGGCGAGGACGACCATGATCAACCAAAATGCAGCTATAGCGCCAAGGCTGAAACCAAACCGAACTAATGCACCTTGTGTTCGGGCTTAAATTGCATCGATCGGTGCTCTGAAAACCGGCCATTTCTTCATCTATATAAGTAATCTTGCACGGTTGACCAACGCTACACACATGTGGGGCATGCACGGTGCCATGTTCTCCTATACTCTGGTAACCTATTTTGTATTTATGTAAAAGCAATCATTGAATAGTATATGGATCATCTAACAGACATGGATTGTGTATCCTTTCTGTATCAACCATCCACATGCGGGATGGACGACCGGGTTTCCATTCCAAAGAGCTGGCCGGTGATAATGTTAATTAAAGATAAGAGAAGGTGCTCTGGATAGAAAATAATTCAGAGAAAGTCTCAACTGGAAAGGAGAAAGTTCCTAATACTGCATTAAGAAATCAAACATGTAACGGCTTTTCCTTAAAGCCATAAGGTGGAGTCTATCAGACATTATTGCGAAGACTGAAAGGGCGCGATTTAAGCTAGCGTAGCATATGTTTTTTTCCTCTCTTGGAGAATGATGGAGTACGTCCTTTGGTTGAAAGTTGAGTAGTTTGACTTTGATTTTAAAAAAAGTTTTATTTCCTCTCAAACGTACATAAACTTTAGAGTCTCTAGATAGAAACGTGTTTCCATCAAACTTTGTTACCGCTGGTTTGTGCGACGAGCCCTGATTTTTGTTGACACACTGATGCGATGCAGAGGGTGACGCCGATTGCAACCTTCAACTATGTGTGGTAGTAGCAGCACTAATTAACCAGTTGAGATGTCAACATAGAGAAAGCAGCTTACCCCCATGTTCGAAGTCCAGATACGTTTACAAGGAACATGTTGAAAATCTTGACTTTTTGGCACAAAAAAAAAGTGTAATGGATCGAAACGCGCACAAACAGTTATAGCAACCAGTTACTGTTGGTGTCCAATTAATGCTTTGGGCAGCATCCGTTACACTACTCCAATAATTTAGGAAGCGGTGGTGATGGCAGCTGGTACAGGACAAATGCTTCATTTCAGCCCATGGATAGGGAGGGAAGATTCAGCGAAGGGGGCCACGAAGCGGGATGGACCTTCCGGAGCATCTGGATTTAGTAGAGCTAGCTCATTACCAATTGCCAATTGTCCTTAGATCTGGGAGCCACCTTCCCCCGATGAACCTGGAGAGGTGTTTCTCGGGATCTCGGATGGGAAAGAACAATTGAATGCCCAACATGGCTGCCAAAACCAGTGGGGATGGCTTCCTGACATGGTTTCAGCTTCGAAGAGCGTCCATAGCGAGGATAGATAAAGACACAAAGTTGAGAAAACACTAACCTAATAGCCAACCTTATAGCCAACTCTATTGTATGAGCTAACTATAAGGCTAACTTTTGATGACATGACATTTTCATATAGCCCATGGATAGGGAGGGAAGATTCTGGCGGGATGGACCTTCTGGAGCGGATTAATAATAGTACAGCATCTGGATTTAGTAGAGCTAGCTCATTACCAATTGCCAATTGTCCTTGGATCTGGGAGCCACCTTCCCCCGATGAACCTGGAGAGGCGTTTCTCGGGATCTCGGATGGGAAAGAACAATTGAATGGCTGCCAAAACCAGTGGGGATGGCTTCCTGACATGGTTTCAGCTTCGAACGGCGTCCACACCTATACTTAGTTACTAGATCGTCTGGCTACATGGTTTCATGCAAGGCTATCGTATTCAATCGTCTTCGTCCTTTCAATCGTCTTCGTTTTTCCTTTGATTCCATGAACTTTATAAGCAGACAACCCCATAATGCAAAGCTATCGTATTCAAAAGGAAACAAAGATAAGGCCCGGTCACCTTCAACCCACAGACAGGCTTAATCTGACCAACATACTATACTAAATGAAATATACGTAGTAATTAGGCTCTTGCCATTCTGATCGGCCATTTGGCCACAAAAACAGCTTGCCCCTGCTAATTCTGGATATCTTCTTTCCACTCACGGCCTTCCACGTGTCATGTCTGCTAGTAATCCGGGGGAGATCTCAAAGGTCAAAAAGAAAAAAATAGTAGCGTCGCGATACGAGCGGAGAGGAGAAGATGAGTGGCTGCCTTTGCCTGCCCTGCTGCTATAAGAAGCCCCCCGGCGGGGAGAACAACCCAGCAGCAGCAGCGATAGATTCTTCCTCCTCGTCACTCCTCCAGAAGCCAACCACCAACCCTCCACCACCACCTCCTCCAGCCTCCTCCAACAAGGTCCGTCCCCGTCCTCCTCCTGTTCTGTTCACCCCCCACATACCATCCATACACTGCTCCATCCATCTCTTCTTTTTCCCCATCTTTTTTGCGTTTCCTTTTCTCGCCTCCCTTTCGATTCAGTTCGTCCGACTTTTGTTGTGGAAAGCATTTATCCTCTTTACATCTGCTTTGGATCGCTTTTGGCCATGCTCTGTCTCCGTGGGCACAGCTCGCGTTCTCTCCCCCTCCCTCTCTGCATGATCCATATCATCAAGGGCTTTATCCTAATTTTGTGATCATTCATTCTTCTTGTGTGCAGATGGACGCCGCCGTGGAGCGCCTCAAGACCGGGTTCGAGAAGTTCAAGACCGATGTCTACGAGTAAGCCCCCCTCCTCCGCCAACAGAACTAACTCATTCCTGCTTCGATTTGAGATTATTGTGGCTGATCCTCTGTCCGTTTCCTCTTTGCAGCAAGAAGCCGGATATGTTCGAGCCGCTCAAGGAAGGCCAGGCACCCAAGGTATGAACTGTTCCCCCATCATTTCTTCAGCCGGAAAATGTTGTCTCTAGCGCTTCTCTTCTTAGATTAGCTCCTACTAGAGTTCGTCAGGTAACCTGGTCAAATAGCGCGTTCTGTACACCATGGCTCTTGTGTTGTAGACTTCTAGCTAGATCGCGAAATACCTTAATTTGGCCCACGGAAATCTCTCTGTCCGCGTTATTACTACTAGTACTTCTCCAGGTAGTCCTAGAACAGCTGAGGAAAACCGCTGTTCGCGTTAGGAAGCAGCTCTACTCTGGTGTGCCGTAGCATTTTCCCATTACGCATTTTCCCATTACGGTCAAAGTAGATAAAAGCAAACGGCTCTTGTCCTAATGCCCGTCAGAGGGGAGGGGACTGACTGCTTGTCGTCATTTCAGACCACTTGATACTAGGTTAAATCCTGAGCTCCTTCCCAATTAATCCCCACCTGTCGGCGTGCAGTGGTAACAACTCCCATCCCATGTGCGTTGCCATGATGTGATTTGGCTTATTGAGATGTCATCGTCCCTATCACTTTGTGGTGGTCTTTGTGGACGACGGGTAGTAGAATATGGTTCTTTATACCTTTTCTGTTATAGGACGACTAGCAGCTAGCTTGACGAACCTCGCAAGTACTTACAAGAACAAGCATTTTCTGGGATTCTCGATTGGCGTGCTTGCCAACGAAACGCCGTAGTTGGTTGTTGAGGTTCCCTTGGCAGTACTAGAAGAAATTGGACCACAATTTCGAGTCCCTTTTTTCCTTTCAAACTAGCCGCCTCCTTCTCATTTCACTTTAGAAAAATAGCCAGAGCATTATCACATCCGTGGATCGACCAACATCTTTTGATGATGTTCACTTGGGAAGCTTCATGATCTTGGTACCCGGCCCGTCAGAACCCACACACACAAGAACCGTGAGCCTCAAGCTTTGTTCGGATATACTGCCTGAACAGGGCATAAAACCATAGCTAGGTAATAGCATTACGCAGGCCCTACCACTGTGTGCTAGTATCAATTTGTGGACCATGCACCCATCACAAATGTCTCACTCCTAGCCTGCACCTGTAGTGAAAGTTGCGCCGAAGCCTTTTGGAGATTGCGTGTTTTAAATCTGCACATGCTTATCTCAATCTAGTCGGTTTAGGACATGCATGGGTCTTGCACCAATACTTGGGATTATCGGTTCTAAAGCTAATAAAGCCTACTTTACTCTAATGTACTAGCAGTGTGGATCCTTTCAAAAAAAAAAAACCTACTTTACAGATAGACACCATACCATTGCAATCTCCTGTTTATGGGTCGTATTTTATGCAAGTAGTATAATCATAGCGTCGGGTAGTGATCATCGGTGCCAGAATGGGGTAATGCTGGAAAAAAAACTGTATGTTCTTTATTTCTTGCCGAAAACGCGGGCGGTGCTGTCTCCAACCCACAAGAAGTCATGGCCAGAACAAGTACGCAAGCAAGTGGTCCGGAAGAGACAGGTCAAAAGTGGCAGCCTTTAGCGCAAAGCTCGTGTCAGAAACGTCTACTCCACCTATCAGGATATATATCAGCGCATCTGCTTATTATTAATTAATTCCACCCTCTCCTACTTGCGAGCCGAAAGGCCATCCTGATTCCTGAGCAGCTTATCTGCTTATCATTAACAAGTACTAGTAGATGATGGAATTATTAGTGGATTTCAGCCTCTGTTATGTTAGTGAAATGGGGTATCTTTTTTCTCCATTCACTTGATGATTAATCTGCTGTACGTGTTCACAGTACATGGTGTTCGCCTGCGCCGACTCGCGCGTGTGCCCGTCGGTGACCCTGGGCCTGGAGCCCGGCGAAGCCTTCACCGTCCGCAACATCGCCAACATGGTCCCAGCCTACTGCAAGGTGCCTAATACACGTCTCGCTTCTCTATTCCTCGGGTTCATATTCCCCGACCTGCATTATTGACGTATTTTTCTTTGTCTACTCCTGCAGAACAAGTACGCCGGTGTTGGGTCGGCCATTGAGTACGCCGTCTGTGCTCTCAAGGTCAACTCTCTCGCTCCCTCCTAGTGCTGTCACTTCCTAGTACTACTAATATAGTGTCTAGATGCAATGCACTAGTGTCTACTGGGGAAAAGGAAACTTGATCTGGTGTCAAATAATGGAGTTAGAAAATGTCCTGACTGTTGGCAGACATGGACTTTTGGCAGGTTGAGGTCATCGTGGTGATTGGCCACAGCCGCTGCGGTGGAATCAAGGCACTCCTCTCACTCAAGGATGGAGCAGACGACTCCTTGTAAGTCTAGCTAGTACTCAGTACTGTAGCTACTATTAAAACACCTTATCAACTCTCACCGCCACCACCCTTGCTATTCATGCTTCTCTTAATCTGTCTCTGAATCGAGCTCTCTGCATTTTTTTTGACTGCTCAGCCACTTCGTCGAGGACTGGGTCAGGATCGGGTTCCCGGCCAAGAAGAAGGTGCAGAAGGAGCACTCCTCGCTGTCTTTCGGTGAACAATGCTACCTCTTGGAAAAGGTAAAATAAGCCACGTGTGATACTTTCAGCAACTAGAGAGAGTGGATTCGATTTTAAGTACGTTGGTTGGTTCCCTGACTGACGAAGAAATATTCCCCGATTTCTGCAGGAGAGCGTGAACACGTCCCTCGAGAACCTCATGACCTACCCCTTTGTCAAGGAAGGCGTCTCCGCCGGAACCCTCAAGCTCGTCGGCGGCCACTACGACTTCGTCTCCGGCAAGTTCGACACATGGGAACTGTGAAGCTTCCCATCGGATTAACTCCTACATATACATACGTACATATGCCAAGATATCCTCCGACCCACCCACCGAATCGATGTGAATGATGCAGCGCCCTGGAGTACGTACTTGTTATTTTGCAGTACCGGATGCCGGATGGCCCGATGTGAATTTATAATAATCAATAGATGTTTTTCTCACGCCTGTCTCTAAGTGTGATGCATAATTTGATCGCCTTGTGATCAAAAGACATCAGCTATAATTTTAATTTTAATAATATTTTCACCACGAGTTTTCTTTCCCTTATTATGGATTCCCCTGTGTTGTGCACCTAGCTATTTTAGTAGCTCTCAATTATAAAAGAATCAAGAAACTAGGTGCTTGTCCGATTAATAGGCACGGCTGGGAGAAGCCGACTGAGGATTTCGTTAAGCTGAATGTCGATGCAGCCTTCGACATCAACTCAGGTGCGGGTGGGGCTGGCGTCATCATTCGAGACCACTTTGGTTCTTTTGTTTCAGGTGGAAGGTGGAGTCTACACTTTGTAGAAGACGCTGCAACAACTGAAGCATGTGCGCTACGCGACGGTCTCCTACTTGCTGGTGAGATTGGATGCAACAAGTTGATTGTTGAATCTGATTGTTTGGAGGTTGTGGAGATCATGCAAAATGGAGGGAACTCTCTGGGAGCGCCAGCAGCAATATATGAGGAGTGTACCTTTCTTTGTTGGGGTTTTGCACGTGTTAGTTTTGCTCATTGTCCTAGGGAAGCCAATATGGCAGCTCATGAACTAGCGAAGTTTAATGAGGTAAACCATGGTGTGTGGCATGGTGATCCTCCTATTTGTATTCGAGCTGTAATTGCAAATGATGTATCTATTATTCCCAATTAATAAAGTACGCCATGATTTAAAAAAAAAGAGTTTACCATTACCTTTTCTTTCAATTATCGATTTCCTCGGTGTTGTTTATCTAGAGCTATCTCGGGCATTTTTTTATGATGAACAAAAGATTAGGCGATTGCTGATTTGTTTTATCAATGAGGAAAGATCCCTCCCTCGGATATACTTGCTACATGAGTAAACTATAGCGATTATTTCACGCTGATTGCATCCGGCTAAATCCGAACGCTTCACCTGCGATTGAAAGCCAGGTGGAGAGCTAGCAAACCACCGTGAGATCTAGTCATCAAACGAACGCTTAGTTCTTGAAGCTGGAGAAAACGAAACAGCAATTACCTCGCAATAGTAAAATGAATGAGGCCACATTTGACATCAAAGTAATTTTAAGTTGTATAGAGAATTTTTTGGTTTGTGAACATACTGAAGTATTGGGTACATTAAGATGTTTCGACCCAATAAATAATTTGCTTCACAAAAACTGAAGTATGCTCCACAACTGTAGTTTTTTTTAAAAGTATTCAGAAAGAGGTTTGACCCTCTATTTTCAAAACTGAGAAAGAGATACTCCCTCTGTTTAGGAAATACCTCAGTTTAGGAAATACTCCCTCCGTTTCAGTTCCTAGGACTCAAATGGCCCCAAGGTGCTAGATTTTGCTTTTTTGGAGCTGCCCAAGGTGATCATTGATTGGGGCTAAAATTTTGCATGCATTGGTGAGGCAACGAACCAATAATTAGAATTAAATTCTAATGCGCCTATGAGGTGGTTGTGGTAGGGGGGGGGGGGGGGGGCGTTGGAACTACATGCGTTTTGGATTACGCCCATAAAACTGGGACGGAGGGAGTACTGACCTACCAAACGGAGCATGAGTTTTTTGCAATTATGGAACAACATAAGTACCAACATCCATGTGCAACAGAAAAAACATGAGGTTTAAAACCATTGCATATTTCTGGTCGAGGCATCTAAGAAGTGGACATAGATAAACAGTTCACCAAAGTTAATGAGTATATTTGATCCTGCAACACTAGTACAGAACAACACTTCGGAAACGGGCCAAAGACCCCATCGGCAACGGAAAAAGGGTCCGTGTCCCCACCCCCGTGGCTGATGTGAAGGCCCTCATCGGTTACGGAGGCGAAAAACCGTTTCCGATGAGGTCTCCATTTGGCAACGGTTGTGGGCAGACCTCTGTTTCCGATGTATCGGAACATCAGAAACGAAGATTATGTTCCGACTCGTTTGCGTTGTGGTTTCTTCATAAGCCTAGAGCAGTAATAGAGTTGCCACTGGACATTTAAAATCTCACAGCAGAAGCACAAACATGCTAACAAATCCATTCATAATGTATATAACAATTGTAACCATTACATAGCATCAAAAGATGATCAATTACACATGTCGAGACCATTACTCGAGTAGTGGTTTCATGCTTCTCCAAATCACATCTGCAGCATAATTGCCACACACATCCTGAAGATAGATGGAGAAACTAAAAACATGAAACCACATCGAGATCGCAAGCCTCCGTAGCAAATATATTTTGCCAAATTCTTCGTCTTGAGGCTTGCTCCATCTTGGACAGTGTCACCGAAATAATTCACAATGTAATACAAAACCAATAGAACATTTCATGAGTTGCTAATACAAATCACTCCATCTTGGACAGTTGAAAGGACAAGGATGTCGCCTAGAGGGTGGGGGTAAATAGGCGATAAAAACTTTTCCGGTTTAGGCTTGCTAATTGCGGAATAAAACTAGGTGTTTAAATTAACAAGCCAACAACCTAAATATACTAGGCTCACCTATGTGCACCAACAACTTATGCTAAGCAAGACAAGCAACAAAGTGATAGCAATATAGAATAGTTCAAGCATGAAGGCCATCACAATGTAAAGTGCATAAGTAAAAGGCTCGGGTATAGAAATAACCGAGGCACGCGGAGACAGGATGTATTCCCGAGTTCCTCTTTTTTAGGGAGTACGTCTCGTTGGAGAGGTGTGAGGCACCACAAAGGTCAATCTCAATGCCACAAATGCTTCACCTTCTTCTCCGATGAACCACACCACAAAGGTTTGGTTCACCTTCCACTATCGGAATCCTTCGAGGCGGAATCTGGAGCCTTTACAACAACAATCTGGGGCACAACCCACAATTGGATTGGGGGCTCCCGAATGGCTACAAGTGACCATAGAAGGTCTCAACCACCACAATGGCATCTTGGGTCCAAGACCCAAGAGTAACAAGCTCACAAACTTTCAACTTCCACGAATCCTCGTGGAGAGCACAAACCGATGCACAAAGCAATGGCAAGAGCACAAGTGCTCAAATCATTCACTCTCAAATTCCACCAAAAGCAACTAATGCTTGTGAGGAGGGAGAAGAGAGGAAGAACAAAGAAGAACTCAACAAATGAACTCCAAGATCTAGATCCAAAGGGTTCCTCTCCCTTAGAGGAGGAATGGATTGGTGGAAATATGGATATGGATCTCCTCTCTCTTTTCCCTCTAATTTGAGACAAGAATCATGGAGGAAAAGAGAGAAAGCCAAGCTCAATAAGGTCAACAATGGGGGGCAATTTCGTGCTTGAGAGATGGGGGACATTGGGGAAGAAGACCCCCTTATATAGGTCCCCAAAAATCTGCCCGTTAGGCTCAGAAACACGTGAGACCGGAGTCTCCGGCCCAACTTTCCGGCCTAACTCCGGCCTGGCACCAGGGAGTGAACCCAAACGTGAAATCTGGTCCAGACCGGAGACTCCGGTGTGTTTACACCGAAGACTCCGGCCTACATAAAAGCTGCAGAAACATCAACACGAAAACGAACATATCTTGAGCATACGAACTCCGTTTTCGATGTTCTTGGGCTCGTTGGAATCACCACAACGAACTTTAGAAGACCATGCAGAGAAACATCATAGTTAAATATGGGAGGATAAAACCAAATGGAGAAAGGTAAAACCTATCTTTAAAGAATAACCGACAAACCTCCAGAACCGAAATCGCAACAAGTTTTCCATACGAAATTCATTTTCGGTGAACCTTGGCTTGTCGTGAAGATCACAACAAGCACAAAAACCCAACAAGGAGAAAACTAAATAAAAACCAAGAAATATGATATGCCAAGTATGCAAAGGTTTGAGCTCTCCACAGAGATGCGATCAAGTTACTCACTTGAGAGCCCCTCTTGATAGTACGCCATCTATCCTATAACCCGGTCTCCCACTAACACCATGAGACCGGTAAAATAGAAATCCTATCAAGATCATACCTTTGCCTTGCGCATTCCACTTGAGCTAGATGATGACGATTTTGGTCTCTTCAAGTGGACCACCTTTCTTGATTGCGCTTTGCTTGGTGAAGACTCATATGTTGCTCCCTCATACTCCTCTGGGAGAGACTCTCTCAGGCACATCTTCACTTCGCCATTATCTCCAACTGGGTGGCAAGCTTCAAGCATAAGATTTCTTCGAGATGCTTCTCTTGAACTTGCTCTTCTCAATCTTGACGACGATCACCACTTGACGTCATTCTCCATGAGCTAAATGAAATCTTCCTTTTGATGCGAGCTCATGGAAAGATACCTAACCCAACAAAGATACCCCACATACATATATCATGGGTTAGTACACAAAGCCATATGGACAATTTCTTACCATACCATTGGACCACATGAACCCACATGGTACATAATTTAGCTTTGTGTGTTGATCAACTTGAATCTACTCTTTGCACTTAGTCTTGATCAACCTTGTATCTTCTCTTCTCTCTTGATTATATCAAATATGTCCATTATAATCAATGATCTTAATGGCATACAACCTTGAATCCAACACATGGAGTTCAAGCGATGCCTACGGACAAACCTATAAGAATATCTCAATACAAACATTAGTCCATAAGGATTGTCATTAATTACCAAAACCACACATGGGGCAACACATGCACTTTCAATCTCCCCCATTTTGGTAATTGATGACAATCCCTTTTTCGAGGGTTTATATAATGAATTATGCAACCATGCAAAGCAAAGAGCAAGGATGCAAGAGCATGAAAGGCAAATGCTTAAGAACAAAACTAATAAAACCAAATTCCCTTAAACCCTCTAAACTTCTCCCCCATTGGCATCGATTGCCGAAATGGGAGGAAAAACCTAGAAGGCCAATATAGTAAGAGCTCCCCCAAAATGTGTGCATTTCTAATAATATGAGTGAAAGCAAATGCACATATCCAATGAAGAATAGTTCGGAAGGAGATCAAACTATATTGAGGATCCAAAGATTGCAAAAGAAAATCAAATTGAAAGATACTTCGACAAAAGAAGTAACCAATCAAAGGATCCAAAAAAAAATGTTCTCAAAATAAAGAGGGAACTCCCCAAGGTACGTGCACAATGTAAGATTTGCATTTCAATATGGTGTGCACAACATGGAATCCTCACTCCCTCCTAGATAATTTGAATACACACTAGTGCAAGAGAGAATAGATAAAAGGAAGCAATGCAACTTGCAATAAGAAAATGTTGAGCAACAAAAGCAAGGAGAGACAAATAAAAAACTCGCTCAATCGGAAAAAGATGGGTGTGACATGGAAAGACAATTTAGGAGACTAATACAAGGATGAGGAGCATCAACATAGTCTTTCAATATATGAGGCACATAGTGCATATCATGTCTTTCCCATACACACAAACCAAAGAGAAAAAAGCAAATAGGTCCACAAGCTTGTTAAGATGCAAAAGGGATACCAAATGAAAAACAAAGCTTGTGCCTTTTAGAAACCACCAAAGAATCAAAAGAAATAAAGGGTGGTCACTAAAGAGTTGAAATACCAATTAAAGATGTAACTACTCTTATGTGTATAAGTTTCTAAGTAGACAATAATCATGAAGATATAAATCCACAAAGAAACATGCACATACGAAATAGGTACTAAGGTAAGGAACATGATATCCAAAACGAAGTCATAAATACACCAACAAGATCCTTACTTAAAAGCATAGCAAAAAAATCAAATTTTCTCTTAAAGGGATGTAGATGAACTTCCAACACAAACTCATCATAGCATCAAGAATATCCACAAGGGATAAGGTGGTAGATGGGATGCTCCGAGAAAGATAACAAGTATCGCAAAAAGGTAAATGATTTTGAAAAATTATCAATATTGCATATGCGAGACATAGAGTAGAAAGTGCTAGATTAACATATTTGGGATTGGTGAATCATGAAAATGATTATATATATTGCCCTTGATATGTAATCATCCTGGCTTACTCACATTTGCAATAAAGATGTTTTGCAAGCAGCAAATGAATTGCAACAAAAGAGATTCATGCCAAGAAACAACCTACACAAGGTTGAAAGCTAGAAAAGTATGCATGAGGTAGATACTTGTTACCGAGATGACATTGGGTGACGTAGAAGACAAAAGTTCAAGATCATCCAAGCTTGGCTCCAATAAGCACACGGTGACAACACCTTCCTTGTAGATAAAACAATCTTCCAATGCATCTCCAATGTACCTAAAACAAATTTAAGTACAACAGGGTACCCAAACTCATTGGTCCAAAGTAGTTAGAGCAACTACAATACATAGGACAAACTCCACATAAATATGTGCATATTGATATGAAATTGAATTTCAAGCACATCTTAGCCATTTAGGAATTGATGGAGTTTATCCTATATATTGGATCAACGAAAGTAAGCATGCCATAAGATATACATATAATAAATATGCATGCATAAGACTTTCAAGAACCAAGCGAGATACAATTTGGACAAAAACACCAATTAAACCAACAAAGCACACACAAGTGTGACAAGAAAACAAATTGCCCAAATTATGTCAAAGACCAAAATCAACAAATGATTGAAGATAACACTTTGAAAAGATACCAAATGAAAGTAAGATATCAATTGATGAGAAAAAACATCAAGAAATAAACCAAACCCTCTACACTTTTCATGATGGCACAAAGTACCAAGACGAAAAATGTTTGTCTTCCAAAGAGACACGTCATCGGGATCAAGAGCCAATTAAAGACAACTAATGTTCAAAAGTATATAGAATAGCTCTCCCAAGATTTGTGCATTATTTATGATCTTGCATTTGAATACAAAATGCACACAAATGGGATCATCACTCACCATATATATTATTCAAACAAAGGTCATGTCCAAGAAAAAGCAATAAGATCCAAAAGATACAAGGAAGACAACAAAAAGAGTTTGATAGAACAAGTTTTGGCAATAAAAGAAGGCAATTCAAAGCAAGAGCCAAAAATGAAGATGGCCTACAAATTCCACCACAATTATGAGTATCACTTGTCATGGACAAGGAGTATATGGAGATATTTCTCGGTGGTATATAGGAATGAAATTCAAGACCAACTTCACAACAAAAAGCATATGTCAAAGGATAGGAATTGAAACACATGCTTAGATAGAGATTCTTGACGGCTTCAATTTGATCAACGATCATTCAAAGCGCCAAGAACCTCTCACACACACAAGATCCAAAAGATGAGAGACAAAAGACATTTAAGCAAATATGGAACTTGTTTGAGAAACATGCCACATAGGAACAAGATAATTAGCAATATCAATTCTAGGTGGCAAAACCTCATATGTTCACATTTTCTAGGCTTGTAATGTGCACATAGCTTATTACTCCCCCATAATGTGATAATCCATTTCTTTTAAAACAAGAGGCAAACAAAACCAACTCGAGAAATTAATGGACATTATAGAATTTGAATTTCTCATGAGCAAGACATACCACATAGAGAATAGATAATATAGATGTATCATCACTAAGTAGTATTCCTCATGTACACACATTTTTAGGATTGTGAAGTGCACGAAGCATATCACTCTCCCAAAATGGAATAGTCTGTTAATCTCTCAAAGAGAGCCAACAAGATAAGATAGCAAATAAAAGCAATAAGGCTCAAAACTAGTAAATGATGTGCAAACCAAAATATACATACTTGATTTCTCAAGATAAGTAAGTAGAGCGCACAACACATGCAAACACTAGCAAGGTACACAACCAAACACATGTAAGGGTGCAAGCAACTTTCAATGTATAAATGATATAAGCACAAGTTACCGCAAGGAGGAACATTGGATAAGAGATAGAACAATATAACCCAAATGACTTGGCTTGAGAGAATATAATTAATGAAGGTCCCTTAAATCTTCATGATGTAGCCAAATCTCCAATGCCCTCCAACACCACCTATTGATCAAGTTTTAGCTTTCGGTCACCAACCAAGTTGGGTCCTAAGAGGTTAGTCACAATAGGCTTGGCAACCCAAATGGTTCTTTTCTTGACACCACTTTGAGTACCAACATATTTGGCAAACACATTGCCAACCTTATCCTTCCGAAGAGAATAAACATCATCAATTATAATAGGGTTGGATGAGGTACCATTAGTGCATGAAGAAGCAAAGTGGCCCTTCTCACGGCATATGTAGCAACATTGGATTCCTCCTTTCTTCTTAGTTGGACTCTTGACTTGAGGAGTGGTAGCTTGATTCTTCTTGGGAAGTGGCCGTTCTTCAACTTGAGGAACTTGAGTTTGAGCTTGAGGCATCTTCCCTTGTTGCTTCTCACTAAGAGGCTTCTTCTTCAAAGGGCAAGATCTAACATGGTGCCCTTCAACTTTGCACTTGAAGCAAACAATCTTGGCCGAATCTTTAACTTATTCTTGGCCCTTTTTCTTCTTATTGTACTTGGACTTGTTCTTGTTATTGGAGTTGAATCCAAGTCCACTCTTGTCATTGGGGCATCTTTGAACGCTCAACATATTATCAGGTGTGGACTTTCCAACATGACGCTTTTCCAAGTCTTTCTTCAAAGAACTCACTTGTGCCTTGAGCTCTTTTAATTCCTCTACATGGTTAGTATCAACACATGTGGCACCCCGCTCTGGCACATATTTCCAGAGAGGCGGTCGCCCCGTGCGCCAGCCCAAGATATCTGGCCACACGTTACGACAATGCAACATAGCGGAAATCATTACACAATCAGGCACAAAAAGTGCTACAAAAGGTTTACAAGGCCATCGAGGCATTACAAAATATCTTTCCAATCATGGCTCAGGACAGAGTTTAGCTGGCAGCGGAAGACGACTAAGGCAACGGCTTGGAGCGGCTCCACTCCACAGGTATCTGGCTGGGCTACTGATCCTAGCACGCTCTTGCTCCACTTCTGGCTAAGGTAGAAGATGAATCCTCGCCAAAATCTGGCCACAAACACAAGGCCCGTGAGTACATTTGTATGCACTCAGCAAGAATCGCCACTCATTACAAACAATCTAACAATCATGCAACAAGATATACATTGGAAATAAAATCCTACAACATGGCAAGTGTCTACTCTAGATACGTGGCATAAAAGTAGCATGGCATTGACAACCAAACATGTCATAAGCAAGCAACGGGGGTATCACCAGTACAGAATCCAAGCCAGGTGGGGTTGGATCGTGCACCGGCAATCATACAAAGGGCTTACCTGTGATGAGTAAACGGGTGTACCATTTGGTACCAAGTAACATAACCACATTTATCATCCCTGTTAGGCCCACTGGCCTTATCTCTTTTCTCAACTCTCCTAGGCCTTCTGGCCTTATCTTTCCATGTTGGGCATGCACGGTTAATGTTGGCTCAGGCCTAACTCTAGGCTCCCAACGATCACGCCGTCACCCCTAAACACGGTAACCATCCACAGCTCAAGTAACATTCCCTGCATCATCTTATTGTTCATTTAGTGAAATCAGGTTGTTCATCTTTCTTTCAAACAGAACTTATGTTTAACCTCCTGACTCGACAAAGACAATAGTGTGACCGACACTGAACTGTTGTTCCATAACCTTGGAACGAGGCTAGACATCCAGATTTGATACTCTCGAGAGGTTGCAGATACCACCCATCTAACTGCACCACACTCAGCCGGTACTTTAGGATATCATCCTTAACGCAAACTCAGCAAGATACACTCACCCGACCGTTCACGCTACCAAGACACTCCCTGTATAGCTACCGACACAACTCTATGTCTTATGACGAAGTGAATCCGGCACGCCCCCAACGGATGAGCAACGCCTAGCTCCGGAACCTTCACAAGACTAGCCCCGACCACGAAGGTAACCGACTCGTCTTGCCAAAATGGTAGCATCAAAGGAGGCCCAATAGGTTACGTAGGTCAAGGCCCGCCCATATGAGCGACAGTGGCAGCGCTTTCGATGTTCAGATTAGTGGCACTATGGACTGACCCTATCAATGTTTGGAGGGGTGTTTCATTTAATCAAGTTTCATCATAACAAGTTCAAACAACAGTGGATTAGTCCAACACAACAATCATAATATCATAATAATATATCATCAAACAACAAGACATTAGCAACATAATATTTCAAGCAATAGTTTGTTTGTGTTGACTGGGTGACTATGGCGGTTCCTCCAGCCGGCGTCACCATGAATCAGTGTTCACAGAAAATAGCACAGTGGGTCAATCAGACGACTGTGGCGGTTCCTCCAGCCAGCGCCCTCGCAGATTAATTACAAAGTTGGTGAGGCAAGTAGCCTCCAAACCACGAAAAGCATTCATAAGAAAGAAAGCATCCATTCCACTCAAGGATTAACCTGACGTGGTGTCAGCAATCTTGGCAAAAAGAACCAAATGGAAAGCAAATATCCCAAGCGTCGCAGTCCAGGTGGGCTTACGCCAACCACATTTGACGGAGGGAGAAGAAGCAAATAACTCATTTGGCAAATGCCCCCAACTCTGAGGATCATTAGACGACATTCGTCCGCTCCTCACCTCGGCGAAGAAGAAGAAGCAAACAAAGTCACGCAAGTGCGAGGCGCACAGTTGTAATATACCCCATTCCTTCAACTGTGGCGGTTCCTCCAGCCCATCGCCTCGGGAATGGGGGTGATGCGCAGATAGGTAATTATAAAGTAATGCGACAATTTATAATGTAACAAGGCATCGCTATCTATGCTCAGAAATTAAACATGGCATGTAAGCATACACATGAAATCATATCAACAATCATCAACATTGACTAGCAAGCAAAACATAACAAGATAAACTAGACAAGAGCTCATAGCAAGTGGTTAGCTTGCCTCGGGGCCACGTGGTTGTGCTCTGGTTCGTCGGTGAAGAGAAGACGTCGCGGAATCGGGCACCGGTAGCCCTACACCGCGTCGACGGGGCGGTATCACATACAAAATGCGCCACCCGGAAAGTTTACTGGAAAGATGTGAAATCTATACCATTGGACAGATCTTGCAAAGATAGGAATTTAGAAATTTGGATCACCAAATTTGGAGCTGTGGTTTGGGAAATATGGGCGAGCGAAAAATAACTATCCGCCCCTCACGTATTTAGCTAGCTGGATATGAACGATTGGGTTACTGTAGTGTGTTCTTCCCTGCATGTACGTGAGCACGCACGGGACGCGGCCATCGCCGGCGATGGGCAGCCCGGCTGGGCAAGGCGAGGACGGGAGAGTCTCCCGCGCTCCACCGCGATCGGGAAAAGTGCGGGCAGGGCGGGGATGGCCTCGGGCGGCGGGGACAGGTCGGAGGTGGTGGACCGCCGCCAGGGGAGGTGGAACCGAGGGCGGGGGTCGCCTCCCCCGAGCTCGGCCGAGGTCGCGGTGCACGGCCATGGTGGCCGAAATTTTGGAGATTTTGTGCGGCTCTCTCTCACTTGTGGGCACCGAAAGAGGAGGCAGGGAGAGGGAATGGGATACGTCCAGGGGAGGGGCTCGGGGTGCTCTTATATACGCAGGAGAGGAGGAGAGTTAGGTGTGGCCGTGGCGGCCATTGATGGCCCCGTGAGGTCACGGCTCACGTCCTCCGGCCACAGGGAGGGGATAAGGAGGGGGAGGGGATGAGGGAGCCGTGCTGGAGGCACAGTGGAGCACGTGGGTGCACTGGTGCAGAGGATAAGGCAGGGGCTAGGGTTTGGGTTCGACTCATGCCGACAGTGGCACGTCCAGAGCACGCCGTGATCGGCATCGCCGCGTTCCCGGCGATTCAGGGCACCAAAAAGGAAACGGGTCGCGTCACTGGGTTGCACTAACATTACACACAACACACAGCAAGCAAAACATCAAATTGGGACAAAAAGCCAGTGCAAAGTTTTGAAAAGTTCAAATGCCCTCAAGGTGTTCGATGCAAAGAAATGGGACTTCCTCTATCCCAATGGAGCTGGGATTTTTACTGGTGGTGTTCTACTGGTATGTGAGCAATGTGGTCAAGTATCACTCAATTTGGAGAAAGTTTCATGTGTAAACATTTTTGGGTTTCGAAAAGGGCAGAAGGTGTTCGATGGGTGTCCTAAAAGAAAAAGTTGGTCCAAATGATCCCAAATTTCTCGGGTGGATTATAATGGGATATGAAACACTTCCTCAGGTGGACAAGATTTATGATGGAGTGGAAGTAGGGTTTTGGATTTAACGGCCCGGTAGTGGCAGATTTGGTAATTTCTTCAATCTGAAAAGTTGCATAGGTCATGGCGATGTTCATGCATATATGGGATATACATGATGATAGGTGTCTCTGGGATTTTTGGCGGAATTTTCTAAGCAAGATGAAGGAGAGTTTCTTTGGAGGGGCGAGATACTGGTTTTTGTTTTCTATAGAAAAGGCATTAAGGTTTTATAAAGAAAACCCTAATGAACAGGTCAGAGGTGATCAGAAATATTCAGAGAATATTTCCGGGGTTGGGACAAAGAGAGGTACATCAATCACCAAAAGTTCAAATGAGTTTTGATAAAACCCAGAGAAATCCAAGTTAGAAGGTTTTCGCAAATTTTTAGTTCACCCCTTTTTCAAGAAAACCGGTTAGTGAAAATCGGGTGTTACAGACCTACCCCCCTTAAAAGAATCGCGTCCTCGCGATTTCCAAGGTTAGTGACATACCTTTAGATTGACATGTTTGTCAACATTATTCCTTGTTCGTTTTCTCTTGATTTTCCTCATCTGTCTTGACAGGGTCTTTAATCTTGACTTCAATGCCGTAAGCGTGCTTTTTATTGGGCTTGAGTAACTGAAATCATCATCTAACATGCCTTGTCTATTGTCTCAATTTGTACTGACAACACTGCGGTTCTCAAGCTGGGGTCAAGTTGAAATTCTCCGTTGTTGTTCAGCCATCACACAACTCCCGGATGACCATTGTGGTCATTTTGGGATTCATGTGCCAACTGTACCATATATGTACTTTGACCCTTGGCTGTACCGGTCTGCCTAGGCCATTTCTGATGTTGATAGCTTTTCCACAGATCCGACTTTAGCCACTTGATATTCATATTAGGATCTCTGAGAACGTTGAATAAATCTCACGGATGCTTGGAGCTTTGTTTGTCCCGGCTGACAATTTTCATGATGGCAAGCTGACCTTGTTTTGGTGCCACCACAAATTGCGTACTGCCATCTTGGCACATTTGTGTTTCCTCGGGGCGAGAGAAATAAAGATTTCTTGAGCCAGGAGTGACGTACCGATGGCGCCACTACCATCAATGGTTGTTGAAAACACTCAAGTATGTGAACTTTTATTTCTGACTTTAGGGCTGAAATTTTTTAACTCTCATTTCCATATTTCCTTATTCTCATCGTGTCTGCGAGAGGTTTGTAGTGATTGAACAGATCCATAGACTTCAGTCTCTTCACCAAGACGGTGGATGGAGATGGGGTCTTCTTGTCCGTTTATTTCTGCTAGCTTCTACTTGACACAACTGGCGAAATCTGAATAGTCGGTGATAGTATGCCGATAACCATGCTGGTAGCGAGAAAATTCCTTGACTCGCGTATGTATAGGCAATTTATTTTCTTTTATTGATGTTGACTGTCCCGCAAGCTGAGTAGTTGTTCCAATGTGTAACATGATCATCCGAGAAATTTTCTGGTTGCATAACCGTGCTTTTCCTTGTATTTCTTTGACGCTCAGGCTCAACTTATAACCACATCATTTGAATTTTGTAGCGCTGGTTCAGCTCCAGGGTGTGCCAAAAGTTGATGTATCAATACTGGACCAAACTTCTGAAATTCCGAGAAGACTGAGTGACTTTTCTGGGGCGCTCGAGGAGTTGTGTTCACGTAGGTACATGCTGAATCATTTCTTCCCATGATGGTGGTTGGCATGACGTAGGTTAAATCTCTGTAGCTTGCTCTTTAGAAAGCTTCTGATGTAGGTACCGGTAGTGTTTGTGTATAGACCGAGGCTGTTGTACATGTGGTACACTGCTGAAATTTTGACGGTCGCGTAGCTTTTTTCCAGATTAGCAGTGCCTTGAAAATACTCTGCTTCAGATCGACATACTTGTACGGGTTGTGCTTGCTGATCTTGATGGTGGCGTGGCTTCCATTGCATAGCCGAGTGGAAGGAGTGATTACCTGCTTCATCGGGAGTATGTGGCATGATAACCATGATGGCACTCCCACGCTGATCCAAATATTAGAGCACAACTATTTTCCATAGTCCTGATGGTTGCGGGAATATTGGTGATTCCAAAAATGCATCGCTGAAATTCTGGCATATCATGCCGGTGGTACGAGTTGATGTCAGACTATCGTCGGGCATACCTCACTTTATATTTAAGTCCATCTAGGAAAATACTTGAGCTTCACTTCTCGTGACGCGGATATGCTGATTCTCGAGCATATCGTTTCAAGAACGACGCCCGATGATAAATCTTGTACACGGTGTAGTATTTCTTCCAATCATGAGGGCTGCTTGTTGGGGAGAAATATTCTGTACTCGTTGCAAAAACTTTGACCGGACAGACGCTTGCTTTGTTTGAACAGAACAGCTGGATTGGGCATTATATATTTCCACTAGTTTGATGCATATGAGTGTCATCGTAATCCAGGCAACCAAGAATATTTCCATATTTGCAAACCTCATTCCTGGCGTCCAGCTAATACGTGTTGCACCAAATAAGTGAAAAGACATAATGTAAATTCACATATACCATACCAGATCTCCAGGTTGTTGTTGGTGTCCTCAAAGTATACAGATTGACGTTGATAGACTGTCGTTGAGTATATTTTGGGAAAACTCGGGCTCATCAATATTGACTTACTTTGTTCTGATGACTGGGTGCTGGGTTTCTTGTTCTGGCAGACTGTTGAGCTGTGCTTCCTCCTGTTGGGCTTGGATTACTGAGAGCTGACACAATCTTTTGGTAGAACTCCTGCGGAATTAACACAAGGCGGAAAACAAAACTCGGCATTTTTGGAAAAAGCGAAAAGAGTCGAATCATGAAGAAGCAAATAAAATCGCAAAGAAACATAGGCACAAAATCGCCACTCATACTAACCTCAGGTTATAGGGGAAAGAGGGAACTTCCTAAAAGTTTCACTTGGAAACCGACTATAGAGAGAAAAGATGTACCATGGTTAGCAAGAATGGTGAGGATATCTATGCAGCTGGGATTTGGGTCTTATCTACTAGGTGATGTCGATTACTTCTCATGGAAGAAACCGGCGAGCCTTATGGTGGAAGATTGAGACAAGAATCTACTGCACCATACTGTTGTCTGACAATAGCCATGCTGGTTAGGCAAAGATGGGTTAAATCCATCGGGCTCTTTGTCGGGCGCAAGTATGGTTGGGCTTTCCATGCTAGGGTAGTCTACAGCCAGCCTGGTGCTCTGATACCATGCTCTGTGGCACCCCGCTCTGGCACATATTTCCAGAGAGGCGGTCGCCCCGTGCGCCAGCCCAAGATATCTGGCCGCACGTTACGACAATGCAACATAGCGGAAATCATTACACAATCAGGCACAAAAGTGCTACAAAAGGTTTACAAGGCCATCGAGGCATTACAAAATATCTTGCCAAGCATGGCTCAGGACAGAGTTTAACTGGCAGCGGAAGACGACTAAGGCAACGGCTTGGAGCGGCTCCACTCCACAGGTATCTGGCTGGGCTACTGATCCTAGCACGCTCTTGCTCCACTTCTGCTAAGGTAGAAGATGAATCCTCGCCAAAATCTGGCCACAAACACAAGGCCCGTGAGTACATTTGTATGCACTCAGCAAGAATCGCCACTCATACAAACAATCCAACAATCATGCAACAAGATATACATTGGAAATAAAATCCTACAACATGGCAAGTGTACTCTAGATACGTGACATAAAAGTAGCATGGCATTGACAACCAAACATGTCATAAGCAAGCAACGGGGGTATCACCAGTACAGAATCCAAGCCAGGTGGGGTTGGATCGTGCACCGGCAATCATACAAAGGGCTTACCTGTGACGAGTAAACGGGTGTACCATTTGGTACCAAGTAACATAACAATTTATCATCCCTGCTAGGCCCACTGGCCTTATCTCTTTTCTCAACTCTCCTAGGCCTTCTGGCCTTATTTTCCACGTTGGGCATGCACGGTTATGTTGGCTCAGGCCTAACTCTAGGCTCCCAACGATCACACCGTCACCCCTAAACACGGTAACCATCCACAGCTCAAGTAACATTCCCTGCATCATCTTATTGTTCATTTAGTGAAATCAGGTTGTTCATCTTTCTTTCAAACAGAACTTATGTTTAACCTCCTGACTCGACAAAGACAATAGTGTGACCGACACTGAACTGTTGTTCCATAACCTTGGAACGAGGCTAGACATCCAGATTTGACACTCTCGAGAGGTTGCAGATACCACCATCTAAGTGCACCACACTCAGCCGGTACTTTAGGATATCATCCTTAAGGCGAACTCAGCAAGATACACTCACCCGACCGTTCACGCTACCAAGACACTCCCTGTATAGCTACCGACACAACTCTATGTCTTATGACGAAGTGAATCCGGCACGCCCCCAACAGATGAGCGACGCCTAGCTCCGGAACCTTCACAAGACTAGCCCCGACCACAAAGGTAACCGACTCGTCTTGCCAAAATGGTAGCATCAAAGGAGGCCAATAGGTTACGTAGGTCAAGGCCCGCCCATATGAGCGACAGTGGCAGTGCTTTCGATGTTCAGATTAGTGGCACTATGGACTGACCCTATCGATGTTTGGAGGGGTGTTTCATTTAATCAAGTTTCATCATAACAAGTTCAAACAACAGAGGATTAGTCCAACACAACAATCATAATATCATAATAATATATCATCAAACAACAAGACATTAGCAACATAATATTTCAAGCAATAGCTTGTTTGTGTTGACTGGGTGACTATGGCGGTTCCTCCAGCCGGCGTCACCATGAATCAGTGTTCACAGAAAATAGCACAGTGGGTCAATCGGACGACTGTGGCGGTTCCTCCAGCCAGCGCCCTCGCAGATTAATTACAAAGTTGGTGAGGCAAGTAGCCTCCAAACAACGAAAAGCATTCATAAGAAAGAAAGCATCCATTCCACTCAAGGATTAACCTGACGTGGTGTCAGCAATCTTGGCAAAAAGAACCAAATGGAAAGCAAATATCGCAAGCGTCGCAGTCCAGGTGGGCTTATGCCAACCACGTTTGACGGAGGGAGAAGAAGCAAATAACTCTTTTGGCAAATGCCCCCAACTCCGAGGATCATTAGACGACATTCGTCCGCTCCTCACCTCGGCGAAGAAGAAGAAGCAAACAAAGCCACGCAAGTGCGGGCGCACAGTTGTAATATACCCCATTCCTTCGACTGTGGCGGTTCCTCCAGCCCATCGCCTCGGGAATGGGGGTGATGCGCAGATAGGTAATTATAAAGTAATGCGACAATTTATAATGTAACAAGGCATCGCTATCTATGCTCGGAAATTAAACATGGCATGTAAGCATACACATGAAATCATATCAACAATCATCAACATTGACTAGCAAGCAAAACATAACAAGATAAACTAGACAAGAGCTCATAGCAAGTGGTTAGCTTGCCTCGGGGCCACGTGGTTGTGCTCTGGTTCGTCGGTGAAGATAAGACGTCGCGGAATCGGGCACCGGTAGCCCTACACCGCGTCGACGGGGCTGTATCACATACAAAATGCGCCACCCGGAAAGTTTACTGGAAAGATGTGAAATCTATACCATTGGACAGATCTCGCAAAGATAGGAATTTAGAAATTTGGATCACCAAATTTGGAGCTGTGGTTTGGGAAATATGGGCGAGCGAAAAATAACTATCCGCCCCTCACGTATTTAGCTAGCTGGATATGAACGATTGGGTTACTGTAGTGTGTTCTTCCCTGCATGTACGTGAGCACGCACGGGACACGGCCATCGCCGGCGATGGGCAGCCCGGCTGGGCAAGGCGAGGACGGGGAGAGTCTCCCGCGCTCCACCGCGACCGGGAAAAGTCCGGGCAGGGGCGGGGATGGCCTCGGGCGGCGGGGACAGGTCGGAGGTGGTGGACCGCGGCCAGGGGAGGTGGAACCGAGGGCGGGGGTCGCCTCCCCCGAGCTCGGCCGAGGTCGCGGTGCACGGCCATGGTGGCCGAAATTTTGGAGATTTTGTGCGGCTCTCTCTCACTTGTGGGCACCGAAAGAGGAGGCAGAGGAGAGGGAATGGGGTATGTCCAGATGAGGGGCTCGGGGTGCTCTTATATACGCAGGAGAGGAGGAGAGTTAGGTGTGGCCGTGGCGGCCATTGATGGCCCCGTGAGGTCACGGCTCACGTCCTCCGGCCACAGGGAGGGGATAAGGAGGGGGAGGGGATGAGGGAGCCGTGCTGGAGGCACAGTGGAGCACGTGGGCGCACTGGTGCGGAGGATAAGGCAGGGGCTAGGGTTTGGGTTTGGCTCATGCCGACAGTGGCACGTCCAGAGCACGCCGTGATCGGCATCGCCGCGTTCCCGGCGATTCAGGGCACCAAAAAGGAAACGGGTCGCGTCACTGGGTTGCACTAACATTACACACAACACACAGCAAGCAAAACATCAAATTGGGACAAAAAGCCAGTGCAAAGTTTTGAAAAGTTCAAATGCCCTCAAGGTGTTCGATGCAAAGAAATGGGACTTCCTCTATCCCAATGGAGCTGGGATTTTTACTGGTGCGTTCTACTGGTATGTGAGCAATGTGGTCAAGTATCACTCAATTTGGAGAAAGTTTCATGTGTAAACATTTTTGGGTTTCGAAAAGGGCAGAAGGTGTTCGATGGGTGTCCTACAAGAAAAAGTTGGTCCAAATGATCCAAAATTTCTTGGGGTGGATTATAATGGGATATGAAACACTTCCTCAGGTGGACAAGATTTATGGTGGAGTGGAAGTAGGGTTTTGGATTTAACGGCCCGGTAGTGGCAGATTTGGTAATTTCTTCAATCTGAAAAGTTGCATAGGTCATGGCGATGTTCATGCATATATGGGATATACATGATGATAGGTGTCTCTGGGATTTTTGGCGGAATTTTCTAAGCAAGATGAAGGAGAGTTTCTCTGGAGGGGCGAGATACCGGTTTTTGTTTTCTATAGAAAAGGCATTAAGGTTTTATAAAGAAAACCCTAATGAACGGGATCAGAGGTGATCAGAAATATTCAGAGAATATTCCCGGGGTTGGGACAAAGAGAGGTACATCAATCACCAAAAGTTCAAATGAGTTTTGATAAAACCCAGAGAAATCCAAGTTAAAAGGTTTTCGCAAATTTTTAGTTCACCCCTTTTTCAGGAAAACCGGTTAGTGAAAATCGGGGTGTTACAACACAAATACTAGAGGAAGTAGAAGTTTCATTGTTAGAGCAACAAGGCTTGGAAAGTAATTCATCACAAGATGTAGCAACATTGTGAGTGGATGAATCACTAAGACTAGCACAAGACAATATCGCATTAAGAGTAGAAGTTGTGCCATTGTCCACATGAGGCTCACAAGATGTTACCTTTGACAAAATAGCCTCATGAGCTAACTTTAGCCTAGCATGGGATGCTAGAAGGTCCTCATAGAGCTAGAGAGTTTTTCATGAATTTCTTCCAATATCCCATACTTGCTTGTTAGCAACACAAGTTGAGCCCTTAGCTCAACATTCTCCTTCAAATAGATGCTTCATAAGAAGTGGAGTTAGTAGCACAAGCATCATTAACATTAGAAATGGAAGAAGACAACTTGACAAGCTCATTATTTTTAGATAGTTGAGTTTGGAGTTGATCATGAGACTTGCTAAGGAGAGAGTGTTCACTTTCCAAAGCCTTATGAGCTTTGTCAAGTCTCTCTATGTCCTCCATTAGTCTAGCATTGTCAACACGAAATTCAACATTTTCCTTTTTAAGCACTTTACATATAGCAAGGGCATGATCTCTTTCCTTAATGATTTTAGCAATAATAAGATCATTAGACTCATCAAGGGACTCAAGTCTCTCTTCAAGAGAAGCCCTAAGCTCTTGCTCTTCCTCAAGAGCATTCTTTAAGGTGCTTTTTCCATAGCATCTTCTCTCTCAATTTTACATTTCTCATCAAATTGAGTTTCCAAAAACTCAATAGTAAGCTTGCGGTGAACGAAGGTACTCATGATTTCTAAGAAGTTATCACGAGCATTTTTATTCTTTGAAAGCGCATGAAGAACCATTTGACCCATCTCATGAATGGAAGCATCATTATCATTTTCTTCAACATTATCATTATCATCATCATCATGAGATATATTGGGATTCGAAGTAGGAGATACTTTGACTCCTTAGCCATAAGGCAAAAGTGAGTATAGGACAAAGATGATGAAGAATTACTTGAAGCACCATTGAGGTCCATGTCTTGTTCCAACAAGTATTGGGATTCCTCTACATTGTTAGTCATGCAAGTACTAGAGGATATGGAATCATTATTTTCATGACAACAAGACATAGAGAGCATATCATCATGAGATTTAGTTAAGCAACTATTACATGATATGCAAGGACTATCAACTCTAGCATGTATGACATTTGGAGTGCTAGAAAAGTTTAAGTCCAACGATAGAGCATTGCAATGAGATAGAGATGAAGTAAAGTCAATAGAATATTCACCATCAACAAAGCAAAATTTCTATCACACACTCACCATATCATTACCTTGTGACAAATCACATGCTGGTGAAGTGGAAGAAGTTGTGAACTCATCACGACCGGAGGTGGAGGGAGAACAATCGTCCTCAATAATGTTGGACAATTCATATATATTGAAGTTTGGTCCAAAGCTCATTAGCGTTCCGAAAAGGCATGATTGAAGCAAGAACTACATCGCTCAAAACACAAATAAGACCATTAGAAACTAGAGTATCGAGATAACAGTTTTCCTCATCCTCTAAAGATAATTCTTGGGAATCCTTCGGAGGAAAAAAACCCACATCGACAATACTCTTGATATAATTTGGACCCATGGCCCTAAAAAGATTAAGCATGCGAATTTTCCAAACATCATAGTTTGTGCCATCGAATATGAAAGTGGAATCGTGCAGTAATTCTCTAAACGACATATTTTACTCTCTAGGCGATAAAGCCCAAAAAGAGAGACGAGGCTCTGATAACCAATTGAAAGGACAAGGATGTCGCCTAGAGGGGGGTGAATAGGCGATTAAAACTTTTCCGGTTTAGGCTTGCTAATTGCGTAATAAAACTAGGTGTTTAAATTAACAAGCCAACCAGATAATATACTAGGCTCACCTATGTGCACCAACAACTTATGCTAAGCAAGATGATACGTCTCAAACGTATCTATAATTTTTGATGTTCCATGCTTGTTTTATATCAATTGCTACATGTTTTATATACACTTTATATCATTTTTATACATTTTTTGGGACTAACCTATTAACAAGATGCCACAGTGCTAGTTCCTGTTTTCCCCTGTTTTTGTATTCCAGAAAAGCTAGTCTGGAAATATTCTCGGAATTGGACGAAAATTTACGGAGGTCCCTATTTTATCGACATGCACACGGAGTCCAAAGGGGAGATGGAGGAGCCATGAGGCCTCCACACAACCCTAGGGCACGGCCAGGGGTGGACCCACGCCGAGGGTGCGTGTGGGCCCCTCGGGTGCCCTCAGCCGCCGCCCTTTCGCCTACTTATTCCCCCGACTGGAAAACCCTAAAAAGGAGTCATATTCCACGGAAAGTTCCAGAGCTCCGCGCCATCGAAACCAAGTTTTGGGGGTTAGAAGGTCCTGTTCCGGTGCCCTGCCGGGACGGGGATTGACCCCTGGAGCCTTCTCCATCGACGCCACCACCTCCATCATGCTCCGTGAGTAGTTCCCCCATGGACTACGGGTTCTTGGCTATAGCTAGTTGGTACTCTCTCTCCCATGTTGTCAATACAATAGTCTCATGAGCTACCGTACATGATTGAGATTCATATGATGTAATCGGTGTTGTGTTTGTTGGGATTTGATAAATTGTGGAATTATGATCAGTGGTTATTTAAGATCTTGCATGTTGTCCGGTACTTGTGGTTACCTTGATCAAGTAGTTGCCTGTATCTCCAAGAGGGAGTATTTATGCTAGATAGTGGGTTCAGTCTCCAGTAATCTGGGCGAGTGACAGCAACGCCTAAGGTTGTGGATGTTCTGTTGCCACTAGAGATAAAATAACAATGCTATGTCTACGGTCATTTATGTTGTTTTCTTTACGCACATTGCTTAATGCGATTATCCGTTGCTTGCAACTTAATACCCACGGGGAACACGGAAGTCAACCTGAAGGTGGATTATTAGTCATAGATGCGGTTGGATAACGGTCTATATATTTTGTCGTAATGCCCAATTAAACACTACAGTGAACTTTATCTTATCATAATATGCATTGTCATGCCCTCACAATTTTATCAATTGCCCAACTGTAATTTGTTCACCCAACACATGTTATTTGTTTGGAGAGTTACCACTAGTGTAGATAGCTGGGAACCCCGTCCATCTGTCATATCATAATTTCCGGTCCACATACACGCCATCAACTACTTTCTGTGCCATTGCCTCTGTTTTACTGCTACTATTGCTCTCATATTACTGCAGCTTTCACATCACGTTTGTTACTAGTGCTTTCCCAGGTGTGGTGGAATTGACAACTCCGCTGCTAAGGCTTATAAGTATTCTTTGTCTCCCCTTGTGTCGAATCAATAAATTTGGGTTTTACTTCCCTCGAAGACTGTTGCGATCCCCTATACTTGTGGGTCATCACAAGACAAGCAACAAAGTGATAGCAATAGAATACTTCAAGCACGAAGGCTATCACAATGTAAAGTGCATAAGTAAAAGGCTCGGGTATAGAAATAACCGAGGCACGCGGAGACGAGGATGTATTCCCGAGTTCCTCCTTTTTAGGGGAGTACGTCTCGTTGGAAAGGTGTGAGGCACCACAAAGGTCAATCTCAACGCCACAAAGGCTTCACCTTCTTCTCTGATGAACCGCACCACAAAGGATTGGTTCACCTTCCACTATCGGAATCCTTCGAGGCGGAATCCGGAGCCTTTACAACAACAATCCGGGGCACAACCCAGAATTGGATTGGGGGCTCCCAAACGGCTACAAGTGACCACAAAAGGTCTCAACCACCACAATGGCGTCAAGGGTCCAAGACCCAAGAGTAACAAGCTCACAAACTTTCAACTTCCACGAATCCTCGTGGAGAGCACAAACCGATGCACAAAGCAATAGCAAGAGCACAAGTGCTCAAATCCTTCACTCTCAAATTCAACCAAAAGCAACTAATGCTTGTGAGGGGAGAAGAGAGGAAGAACAAAGAAGAACTCAACAAATGAACTCCAAGATCTAGATCCAAGGGTTCCCCTCACTTAGAGGAGGAATGGATTGGTGAAAATATGGATCTGAATCTCCTCTCTCTCTAATTTAAGACAAGAATCATGGAGGAAAAGAGAGAAAGTCAAGCTAAAGAAGGTCAACAATTGGGAGAAATTTCGTGCTTGAGAGATGGGGGACATTGGGGAAGAAGACCCCCTTATATAGGTCCCCAAAAATTTGCCCGTTAGGCTCAGAACGCGTTAGACCGGAGTCTCCGGCCCAAATTTCTGGCCTAACTCCGGCCTAGCACCAGGGAGTGAACCCAAACGTGAAATCTGGTCCAGACCGGAGACTCCGGTGTGTTTACACCGGAGACTCCGACCTACACAAAAGCTGCAAAAACATCAACACGAAACGAACATATCTTGAGCATACGAACTCCGTTTTCGATGTTCTTGGGCTCGTTGGAATCACCACAACGAGCTTTACAAGGCCATGCGGAGAAACATCATAGTTAAGTATGGGAGGGTAAAAACCAAATGGAGAAAGGTAAAACTCTCTTTAAAAGAATAGCCGACAAACCTCCAAAACCGAAAACACAACAAGTTTTCCATACGAAATTCGTTTTCGGTGAACTTGGGCTTGTCGTGAAGATCACAACAAGCACCAAAACCAACAAGGAGAAAACTAAATAAGAGCCAAGAAATATGATATGCCAAGTATGCAAAGGTTTGAGCTCTCCACAAAGATGCGGTCAAGTTACTCACTTGGGAGCCCCTCTTGATAGTACGCCATCTATCCTATAACCCGGTCTCCCACTAACACCATGAGACCGGTAAAATAGAAATCTTATCAAGATCATACCTTTGCCTTGCGCATTCCACTTGAGCTAGATGATAACGATTTTGGTCTCTTCAAGTGGACCACCTTTCTTGATTGCACTTTGCTTGGTGAAGACTCATATGTTGCTCCCCCATACTCCTATGGGAGAGACTCTCTTAGGCACATCTTCACTTGGCCATTATCTCCAAATGGGTGGCAAGCTTTAAGCATAAGATTTCTTCGAGATGCTTCTCTTGAACTTGCTCTTCTCAATCTTGACGACGATCACCACTTGAGGTCATTCTCCATGAGCTAAATGAAATCTTCCTTTTGATGCGATGACGAGGGGTTAGACTCATCAAGACCCATGGTTAAGGTCCCTGGGTTGTGAATATGGGGGAGAGAACGTGGTAGAGCTGGAAGTATCGTCAGCTGACAAGCGGGGCAAGGATTTTACCCAGGTTCAAGGCCCTCGTGTGGAGGTAACACCCCTACGTCCTGCCTGTCTGTTATTGATTCGTGAATATGATGATTACAAGAGGATCCCGGCGAGATGCTGATCTCGCTAGGGTTTTTGGTGGTTCTGAAAGTGCGTGTCCGGTTTGACGGCCCTCCCAGCCTTTATATAGTAGGCTGGGTCTCGGGTGTTCGTAACCGGCTCGAATTACATGCAAGGTAAGTCTAAACCGACTATGGATTCGCTAACTTGGAGGATACTCCATCTTCTTGGGCCTTCCTTCATGGGCTTTTCGTGGTTCTTGATTGTTGGGCCTAGTCGATACATGCACCAGGTATCCTCATGGTAGGGTACCCGATAGGTACACCCATGTCAGTAGCCCCCGAGTACTTGTCTGATTCGAAGAGTCGGGCATGGACTCATTTGTCTGTGCACGTTACATTCTTTGCATCTGTATTTTACAATTTGGAATATGAAATAGCACACGTTGGCTATGCCGAGTATCTCATCGACTATGACTTTTTGCTTATGATAATCAAGGGATAATGGCTTAGCAGGCCCGGCACACACGACGGATCGGGGCCGGTTAACTACCATTCGGGCAAAACCATACTAGCTTTCAATCAAACTCGAGTCCCCGGACTCGAATCAGGCCATTGAGGTCTTACTGAATCGTACTGCAGTATAACTTTTGAATTTACCCAACGCGTCCGTCGGGATTTTCATCATGTCTGCTGACACGGAAAGTTTAAGGATAACGCTGCTAGAGCGGTCCCTAGCCCAGCTCGACTGATCGGCGGGTCTTACCTTTGCACTATGCATGCAGCATCCGAGGATCGTCAGATACAACTCGGGAATATTTCGAGTATGATTTTGCTTATGAACTGAGTCGAGTGATTTGTCGACTGATATTTTGCCGTTTATTCTATCGGGTACGCGACAGCGCTCCCGATGGGAGTAGCCCCCGAGATTATGCTTTATTGCTTGCAATGGAGGATAATCTCAAAACTTCCTTTTATCCTGCTTATGCTAGTTAAAGAATTTTTTGATGCGCTCCCGATGGGAGTATTATGCGTTAGTCGAATAACAGTCGACTGGCATCTCTGTTCGCGGTCGAAAGACCAATCGAAATTCTTGTGTCATATCGGTCGAAGAAAACATCGAGTGACTTTTGCGCCAGTTGTACAAGATGAAGTAACGTCAGCAATGACGCATTTGCGACTGCCATCTCTGACAAGCGGTGGCGTGCCTGGTAAGGCTGATGGGACGCGACCCTGCTTGTGGGCCCATTATGCAGAGCTGACCAAGGACGGTGCTGGTTGGACTTGATTTGACCGTTCTGGCGCGATTTTCACGGGGCGCGATAATGGTGCCTGGATTCCCGTGCGTAGTGGGCAGAGTGGCCGGCGACAGTTGCTCTCCTTCGCTGCCACGTGTATGGTTTGATCTCGCGCGGAGCGTATGATCATGGATTAACGGTGAGGATCATTTTTTGACTTGTAGTAAATAGGGAAACGGCGCTGGCAGAGTTTTTTACTTGCCATTTGCTCCCTGCGCCGCACCTGTTTCTCCATCTTCCTCCTTGCGCTGCGCCTCCATTGTTCTTGCGCCCAAGTTCTTTGTGCTCCGCCCATCCACGCTAGCAATGGCCAAGGGTGGAGGCTCCAAGCGAGGTGCTGCGTCTGCCGCCGCGACTAACGCGGCAACGAAGGGCAAGAAGACCGCGGCGAGCGCGCCTGCTGCCGCCGCCGTTTTGAAGAAGAGCAGCGGAGACTGGGCGAAGTCCACCATCAGGGACGCCCATCTGACCAAGTTTCGCGAGCAGGGTCTGCTTCCTCCTGCGGACCAACTTGCTGTTCGTGCGCCATCATCAAAGGAGGTACTCCCTGAACCACGCACGACCAGCGTGTCAGTTTTGCGGAGTTTCTGCCTAGGGGTTTCTCGCTCCCCCTCCATGATTTTGTGCGAGGTTTGCTTTTTGCCTACGGGGTGCAGATCCATGATCTCACCCCAAACGGTATTCTGCACATTGCGTGTTTCATCACGCTGTGCGAGTGTTTTCTGGGTGTTGCCCCGAGTTGGGCATTGTGGAAGGCCATTTTTATGGTGTGACCAAATAGGGGAGGCAGCCGCACCTACCCTGTGGGCGGCTGCGGGATTCAAGTTCGCGGCGACACCCGCTATTTTCGACTGAAGACAGTCGACTCTGCACAAGGCTGGAGGAAAGGGTGGTTCTACGCCAACGTCGAGCAGGGCGCAGTCGTCGCTTTTTCGACTGCTGCTTTTGCAAGGACCAAGGCCTGGGACCATCAGCTTTTGGATGAAGAACTGGCAGAAGCAGGGCCTCTTCTGTCCCAGATTGGAGGTCTTCTCGACAAGGTGACGGGTGTGCATCTGATGGCCACCTTTGGGAAGAGGCGGGTGTGGCCAATCCGTGCCCGAGCACACCCCATGTGGCAGTACGAGGGCACGAATGATCCCACTCGGATGAGCCCAGAGGAGCTGTCAAGGAATGAGCTGTTGGCGCATGTGCGATCCATCACCAACCTTACGACAGCCGACCCGTGCAACGTCGACTGCCCCGTTACTCCATACGGGATGGAAAATCCTTTGCTTGAGGTATGTGTGCTTTATGATTTTTGTACTGGTCGCAGTTGGGAGTTGCCACTCGCATGCTTTTGTAGCCTCTAACTTTGCTTCTGTGATATGTGCTATGCAGGGTCACTCGACTGCTGCCTCTCTTCCTCCTCTGCCAGAGGGTGGCCCGACTGAAGAAACTCAGGTGCAAGAGGTGGAAGCAAAGGGGGATCACTCGCCAATTCCTTTCGCCACCACTTCGCATGTGGAGGAGGTTGAAGAGGAAGCAGCAGAGGAGGTGCAGACTGTAGAAGTAGCCACCTCTGACCACGAAGTCGACGTCGCGCCTCCGAAGCGTCGTCGACTGGCCAAGAAGGTATCTTCTGTTGTGAGTTCACCCGCGAAGGAGCAGGGCTTGGAGGATGACGAGGAATCAGGCTCACCACCTGTTCCCGGGGCCGCTCCTTTGCGTGTATGCTCGACGAGCTCGACTCCTCCTCCTCGTTCGAGTGGCGCCCCTGCTTTTGGAGGCCCAAATTTTGACGACCTCGACGACGATGAAGAGGAGGAGCACAGGTTTGTGTCTTTGCTTATGATATGAAATTTTTCTGTTGTTACATACTTGTGCTGATGATGTCTTCATGTGTGCCACTCGCAGTGCTGAGACCAATCAGCCCTTATCTCCGCCAGCCGAGATAGTTCCGACGCCGGATCACCCGAACATTTCTCCCGGTGCGCACGAGGTTGTCCAGCCGATGGCCACCACTGCTGTTGTGGAGGCGACCAAGGCTACGGGTGTGGCGACTCCGGAGGTCGGGACATCTGCTTCGACCCCTGAGCCTTGGACGAACCATGTGAGTACATTTTGCCTAGCCCACGTACTTTTGGGGCTGTGTGCGTTTCAACTTATGCTAACTGCGTGTGTTTGCAGCCCTTCTACCGCACACTGGCGGATTCTGCCAAAGCTTATGTCCAGGTGGAGCAGGAGAGGGATGGCCTGCGTAATGACCTGGAGCGACTCAGTCGTGAGTTTACTTTTGCCGTTGTTTGCTGAAGCTCTTTTTGCAATACTTGTCCTTGTCGATTTATGAACTGTATGTGATTTGCTACTTCAGGCGAAAAGTCAGCGACTGAGTCTCGCGTGAAGGAGCTGGAGGAAGCACTCGCCGCGCAGCGCGCTGAGTCGAAGAAGGAGCTAGATGCTGCCACTAACTCAGCTGCCGCGCGTGACCGAAGATATGCAGAACAACTGGCAGAACTCGCGCAGGTCATGGGAGGTGAGTATTCCCTTCCCTTTGAACTTATGGTGTAGCTGCTGGGTGTCATGTAATGACTTTTGTTCTTTCTGATTTGTGAAGGGGTTGTTGGCGCGCCGGCCTTTGCAGACGGGGCGAGTGACGATCTGTCACTCGACCGTGTTGTGGGTGACCTCGGGGTCGTGTGCACCCACGCGAAGGATGCACTCGCCAAGTCGACGAGTACACTTGGCGCAGTGTATAAGGCCGTGCTCCCAAGTGGCGAAGTACCGGCGACTGTGGGCAGATTCGTCGACGTCTTTGGCCCGGGGACTTCCACCATGGCGGATTTCGCTTGCGCCCTCACGGTACGCGGCTCGTAGTCCACCCTCAAACTCCTTTTAGGTCACGGGGTAGAGGCTGACTACGAGGCGGCGCTGTCTGAGTTTCCCCGGATTTCGCTTTTAGGTCCACCCTCACGGTACGCGGATTTTGCTCTGTTTTTAGTAGGCATTGTTTACACATAGATTTTAGCTGTTTTCTAGTTGTAAGTAGCTAATTGTTTATCCATAGATTTGCTCTGTTTTTAGTAGGCATTGTTTACACATAGATTTTAGCTGTTTTCTAGTTGTAAGTAGCTAATTGTTTATCCATAGATTTGCTCTGTTTTTAGTAGTCATTGTTTACACATAGATTTTAACTGTTTTCTAGTTGTAAGTAGCTAATTGTTTATCCATAGATTTGCTCTGTTTTTAGTAGGCATTGTTTACACATAGATTTTAGTTGTTTTCTAGTTGTAAGTAGCTAATTGTTTATCCATAGATTTGCTCTGTTTTTAGTAGGCATTGTTTACACATAGATTTTAGTTGTTTTATAGTTGTAAGTAGCTAATTGTTTATCCATGGATTTTCTCTGTTTTTAGTAGGCATTTGCTCTGATTTTAGCTTTGTTTCTGTTATGCCGATGATTAAAATTAGGTGACACCGTGTGATCCGGGGGTGGCGCTAGTGATCCTTGTGATATGCACAAATACACATCGATCTTGTGCATCCTACTTGGCTCGCTTGCTCCATCCCTGAAATTTGTGTGTCCAATCTACCTATATATGAGGCATTGTTTAGGCTATGTTCTAGTTGTAATTAGTTCTATATTTTCTGTAATGCCGATGAAGAAGCATATGTCTTGTGTATAGAGATGAAGGAGCTTACATTTTGATTTTTTTATCTCCTTTAGGGCGAGGAGGAAACCTGGAGACTATGCGGCGGCCGTGAAGACGTAGGAGCGGGGCTCCGTCCACACGGTCCACTGAAGCCGGCGCCTCCAGGAGCAAGACTTTTGTGCAGTACTAAATAGGTAGAAGAAGACCACGCAATGAAGCTGGGCGAAGAGGAAGGTGAAGAACCGGCGGCCGTCAAGCAGGAACCACAGGGCTCCGTCGACGGTGCAGCAGGCGTCACCGGCTTTTTTCTTGTTTCCTTTAACCCTCATTACAAACGGTCAAAAACTAATCTCCGTATCTGATGTAAAGACTAAAGGCAACGGTTATATATTATGCCCGTTGCTAAACTTATTGCAAACGATAAAAATCTCCGTTGCCATTGTGAGGCTTCACATCAGTGACAGAGGCGGGGACACGGACCCTTTCTCCATTGCCGAAGGAGTTTTTGGCCCGTTTCCGATGTGTCGTTCTGTACTAGTGTCCGCTATGTCCTGCAAATGGGATTCAAGTTACCATCGAACAACGAAGCCGAATATGAGGCCTTGATCCATGGCATGCGGATGGCCAAAGCACTCGGGTGCACTCGATTGATGATCTACGGTGACTCGAACCTTGTGGTGCAGCAAACAATGAAGGCTTGCGATGCCATAGCAGACAACATGATCGCCTATCGCGACCTGTACAACACACTGGAGGGCAGCTTCGATGGCTGTGAGTTGCGGCACATTGGAAGAGAAAGCAACGCAGAAGCAGATATGCTGGCCAACCTTGGCTCTACTGGCGCACAAGTTCCACCTGGCGTCTTCCTCGAGCGCATCGAGCACAGATCCATCAAGGAAAAACGAGCACCTCCTACATCGACTACACCAGCCAAGAGCAAAGCACCCAGCACAGAGGATCCTCCAGTCGAGGTACTCCTCATCGAGCCAACTTGGACTCAACCTTTCCTGGCATACATACTCCGCAACGAGCTGCCAGAAGACATAACCGAGTCCAGGCGCGTCACTCGAAGATCCAAGGCATACACCGTCATCAACGGCGAGTTATACAAACGAAGCATATCAGGTATGTTCCAACGGTGCATCGCATTCGAAGATGGCCAAGCTATACTTCGAGATATTCATGCAGGTACCTGCGGGCATCACGCCAGCAGTCGATCACTCGTAGCCAAAGCCTTTCGAGCAGGTTTTTACTGGCCCACAACACTCAAGGACGCAGAAGACATAGTCAAAAGGTGCATCGGCTGCCAAAAATTCGCGACAAAGCCGCACGCACCCCATCAGCGTTGAAGACAATACCATTGGCCTGGCCTTTCGCCCAGTGGGGGCTCGATATGGTTGGGCCACTAAAAAAATCTTCGCATGGAGGGCATACTCACCTCCAACCACAAGTTCACAAAGTGGATCGAGGCGGTCCCAATCACAAATTCGACTGCTACTACGGCAGTCAACTTCATAAAGAGCATCATCTACCGCTTCGGTGTCCCAAACAATATGATCACTGATAACGGCACAAACTTCACGGCTGAAGAATACCGGAACTTCAGCAAAGAGCAAGACATCGCGCTCAACTATGCTTCCGTTGCACACCCGCAACCCAATGGCCAAATCGAAAAAGCCAATGGACTTGTGACAAGCGGGATCAAAAAGCGCCTACTGGTGCCACTCAAAAGAGCCGCGGGTGCTTGGGTCAAAGAACTCCCATCTGTGCTCTGGACCTTGCGCACAACTCCCAATGCTTCTACACAGTTCACACCATTTTTCATGGTCTACGGTGCAGAGGCAATCCTGCCATCAGATGTAAGGTTCAACGCACCACGAGTTGAAGCATACAACGAAGACGACGCAGAAGAAACACTCCAAGACGTAGTCGACTTGCTCGATGAAGCGCGCGACACGGCCCTGGCTCGCACAGCTGTTTACCAGCAGGATCTCCGCAACTACCATAGCCGTCGACTGCGCACCATGTCCTTCGAGGTTGGCGACCTAGTTCTTCGACTGAAGCAGAAAAAAGTGCACAAGCTCGCCTCCCCATGGGAAGGCCCCTTCATCATCACTGAAGTCCTTGGCGGTGGTGCATACAGACTGAAGCACGCGAAGACAGGCAAACTCTCGCACAATCCTTGGAACGTTGCGCACCTGCGCCGTTTCTATGCTTAGCATGTACATAGTCAAACACTGTAATAGGCGATATGTCGGATAGCTGCAGGTTTCAGACGCGCTCTTTTCCTTACCAGGGTACCTAAGGGGGCTGGAAGGTTTTTAATGAGGCGGCCTGCAGCTTACTATTCAAAAATGGAATACAATCAATGTTCCTCCTACTTCTATGTGTTTACTACTCGCATAATTCATAACTTAAAAGCACCTGATACACTCGGGGGCTGCGTTATAAATCACACGAGCTATCGCTCCAGCAAAACACAATACCTTAGACGCATCCGAGCACTCGGGGGCTGCGTCACAAGGATCCAAACAGGAACGCACAAACTCTGCAGTCGCACTCGAATACTCGGGGGCTGCGCAGTCATTGCTTCACAATCAGCATATATTTCATAAACCCCACTCGATTGACTCAGGGGCTGGGCAAATACAAAAATACTCAATTCGTATTACATACAAAGAATCAAATTTACACTCGGGGGCTGCCCCTGTACAAAAATCGCACTCGCAAGTTACTCTAATCCTCAGGCTCGTCCTTTATGGGCAGCACAGGACCGCAAAGTTGATCATGAGTGCGCTCGATCAGCGTCTCCGCAGCACGAACGGTGTCATCTAGATCTCCCTGGGCCAGAGTTGCTCCGATTGCGGGTGGCGGTAGCACCAAAGTTGGTCTTCGACTACGCACATATGCCATCGCCGCGTTGGCTCCAACCACAAGCTTTTGGGTCAGCAACTCTCGAATAGGAGCTGCATGGCGAAAAATATCCAGCAAGGCGTGGATCCCTTGTGGTTGTGGCCCTGAAGGAAAAAGAGCTTCATTGAGTCGAATAAACGCCATCCGACACAACTCGAGCAATTGGGCACTGCGCCAGGCACGATCCTTCAAGGTGGCGAGTATGCGCGCATGATACTTATCAAGCCAAAAATGTTGACGTCCAGTCGTGGGGTCGTCAACCACACTGTTCAAACGCTCCTCAACACGAGCCTGCTCCGCCTGGAAGTTGTCAACAAAGCCTGCAGGACGCGCAAGCCAGGTCAAAAATAAAGGACTAAGCAAAAGCTTGTAAGTAAAATCAAAAGTCGAACTCACACTCGAGTTGCCTGTTCACAAGCTCCATCTCTCCAAGCACATAATCCTCGCGTTGGGTATGTGCGGTATGCTGATTCAGCTTCTTCACCTTGGAGTTCTTTTGTCATGAACTAGTTGATCTCGCCAGTTGACATGGTTGTTGCAGGTGAGGCAGCTCCAAGAATCGACAATGGGGCAGATACATTCGATGGATCCTCAGGTGCCGTTGACGCGAATCACCGTGGATCTGTCAAGTCCTGCGTACCAAGATCCAAACCTGATTCGAGACCCGAAAACGCTTCCTGAAGCTCTGGCGAGTGCGGATCAAGGTGTATCAGAGGAGCAGATGCGCTTTTTGCTGGTGCGATCGGCGAGTTGCCGCTTTTTGAAGGAGTCGGCGAATTGCCGTGTGCCGCCTGAGTTGGCGAGTTGTGGTTTGCTGATGAAGCCGGCGAGTTGCCGTTTGCAGATGCGATCGGCGAGTTGCCATTTTCTGATGAAACCGCCGAAACTTCGAGTCCAGCGCTATTCTTTCCCACAGACGGCGCCACTTGACGAGGGGTAGACTCATCAAGACCCATGGTTAAGGTCCCTGGGCTGTGAATATGGGGGAGAGAACGTGGTAGAGCTGGAAGTATCATCGGCTGACAAGCGGGGCAAGGATTTTACCCAGGTTCAGGGCCCTTGTGTGGAGGTAACACCCCTACGTCCTGCATGTCTGTTATTAATTCGTGAATATGATGATTACAAGAGGATCCCGGCGAGATGCTGATCTCGCTAGGGTTTTTGGTGGTTCTGAAAGTGCGTGTCCGGTTTGACGGCCCTCCCAGCCTTTATATAGTAGGCTGGGTCTCGGGTGTTCGTAACCGGCTCGAATTACATGCAAGGTAAGTCTAAACCGACTATGGCTTCGCTAACTTGGAGGATACTCCATCTTCTTGGGCCTTCCTTCATGGGCTTTTCGTGGGTTCTTGATTGTTTTGCATAGTCGATACGTGCACCAGGTATCCTCATGGTAGGGTACCCGATAGGTACACCCATGTCATGCGAGCTCATGGAAAGATACCTAACCCAACAAAGATACCCCACATACATATATCATGGGTTAGTACACAAAGCCATATGGACAATTTCTTACCATACCATTGGATCACATGAACCCACATGATACATCATTTAGCTTTGTGTGTTGATCAACTTGAATCTACTCTTTGCACTTAGTCTTGATCAACCTTGTATCTTCTCTCTCTCTTGATCATATCAAATATGTCCATTATAATCAATGATCTTGATGGCATACAACCTTGAATCCAACACATGGAGTTCAAGCGATGCCTATGGACAAACCTATATGAATATCTCAATACAAACATTAGTCCATAAGGATTGTCATTAATTACCAAAACCACACATGGGGCAACACATGCACTTTCAACAGTGTCACCGAAATAATTCACAATCTAATACAAAACCAATAGAACATTTCATGAGTTGCAAATACAAATCACAAATCAAAACAGAGCACAATTGACCGAAATAATTCACAATCTAATATAAAACTAATAGAACATTTAATTAGTTACTAAAACAAATCACAAATCAAAACAGAGCACAATTAATCGAAATAATTCACAATCTAATATAAAACCAATAGAACATTTCATTAGTTGCTAATACAAATCACATATCAAAACAGAGCATCTCTAGTTCATGAGAACTTGCCTATGCCGCCGCAGAATATGACATATAAAGACAGAGCACAATTGATGAACTAGTTCATGAGCTGAGCGATTTAGACCTCATATTTTCTTCTCCGTGGATGGCGCCTCCAGGTCGGACACCTCCTCCTCCGTCGATAGCGGCCTCCAGATCGGCCTCCGTTGACGGCGGAATCGCCACAACTGCTGTATCACCACCTGACGAATGATCTGTTCCAGCTCCGCGTGGCCCAGAGGACGCGGGCATCACCGAAGGTGATCAGCCTAACGCGCTCCCACACCTACCGCATCACAGCTGCCTCCAGATCTACCTTATCACGAACGGATGCAGCTAGATCGGTGTGGCCGCTAGAGCCGCGGCTGCGATGGCGGGATCTAGAAGCGCCGGCAGAGAAAGCCATGAGAGAGTGAGGAGAGTAAAAAGCTACAAAGTGCGGCGCCTAGGGTTGAAAGATGGACAATGAGGGAGTGAGAATGAGACTGATGGCTTGCTCTGTCGGCAGTACATTTATAAGCACCCAATTGGCAACGTACATTTTATATAACTGTTTGCACAACTACTATGTGCTACTGATTTCCGTAGCTGCATACGAACCTAATACATTCTACTGATTTTCAAAGTGCATACGAACCTAATACATTGTACTGATTTTCATAGCTGCATACGAACCTAATACATTCTACTGATTTTAAAGTGCATATGAACCTAATACATTCTACTGATTTTCATAGCTGCAGATGAACCTAATACATTCTACTGATTTTCATAGCTACATATGAACCTAATACATTCTACTGATTTTCATTGCTGCATACAAGTTCACACCTAACAGCAGCACACAAACACACAAAATCATTCTAGCAATGCTCACAAGAACATTTAACTGAGTTATTTCTGTTCCTTTATGTCGCTCCTTACGCACAGCAACAACATGGTCAGATTTAGTCAAAGTGTTTGTTGAGCTCCATGCCAAACCAGCTAGAGCTGCTGCAGTGTGCGGCTTCATCTCCATGTTCGCCTTCTTGACTATCAAGGCTACATTTTCTAGCTCTGCAGCTTCCAATTCGACGCCATTAGCAAGCAGCATCTCAACATAATCTTCAATCAAAAAAAAAAATCACAGCTCCCAGAATACTCTTCGCCCCTCCCCTGCCAAATGGTAAATCGAATACAGAGCCAAATCAGCATCACACATAGAATGGGATCAATCAAAACTGGTCGAAGCGTCGAACTAACCCTGTGATTTGGACACTTGAAGTAGATCCGGCCTGGGTTTAGATCCGAATGCGACACTCGATGAATCGCGTTTCGACAGCGGCAGCAAACACACTTCACAAGCGACAGATCTGACCCGGCCTCGGTGGCGCAGGAGGAGGACGCATTCGATCTCCCCAACGAGCTCATGCTCTTGGCCATGGAGGACACGAGTGCGGAGTAAAAACAAGCTGGAGCAGAGGAACAAGGGCGAATCGACAGTCTTTTATAATATCCAAGATAGTGCTAAAAAAGGAATTTTATATACGCAACCTCGCCAACGGTTGTATACAAATGTCCGATGCCATTGAAGTACATATCGCACACGGAGTCAAAGGAAACTCCGTTACCAACATATTGGCAACGGTTAATATTTCGCGGCCGCTGCCTATGAAGGACGGGGCGCGGGCCAGCTTGCCTGGCGGGGCGGGTTTTCTCACGTCGAAAGCGCGATTCTCCGTCGCCTAACTCGTGCCGTTTCCATAGAGGGGTATCCGATGTGTTGTTCTCTAATAGTGCAAGAACACAAAGGACTGCTAATGGAATGAGTGAAATTGTGACGCTTATAGGCTCTTCATATGGGCATTAATTTATCGTAAGATGTGTGGTAAATGCACTTCGTATAAAGGGAAATACAGTTATATTCATTGGTTTGTAGTCATACAGAGGAGTAAACATCAAGGGAATTCAAAATATTCGCGAACTGAGACCTCGTGGGAACGTGCGAGACGTGAACCTCGCCAATCTGTACTTTGTCCCGGATATCAACCTCAATGTGCTTCATACGTCGGTGTTGAACGAGTTTAGCCGAAAGATAAACGGCTGAAACATTGTCACAATACACAACCTTACACTTGTTGACCGATTGATGTTGTTCCTGCAGTAGCGGCCGAATCGAAATAATTTCATCTACAACATGAGCTACAACACACTACTATGTTCCAATGCTAGCCATAGACATGGTTAGTCGGCATTTGGGAGACCAAGAAATAAGGTTATCACCAAGAAAGACATACAACCCGGTAGTGGAACGACGTGTATCGGTACACCTGGCCTAATCAAAGTTAGAGTAAACAACAAGAGAACAAGCCAAGGATGGAGCGATTTAAGTGACAAGATCTAAGGTTTCTTTGATGTTGCGAAGGATGTGTTGACTAAGCTAATATGACAGACCGAGGTGCATACATGAAGAGACATGCCCTTTAATGGCATCGGTTATTTCAGGTTGAGTGAGAGTAAGATATTGGAGGACACCGGTGAGACTAAGGTAGATGGTAGCATTATCGTGAAGATCTCACCAACATTAACATAAAATTTGGAGCCTAAATTGGTGGGAATTTTGGTAGAATTACAATATGTCATGTCAAAGGGATGAATGATCTCGATAACATATAGTTTTTTAGAGAGACCCAGACCAAAGGAGCTGTGTTTGTTCCCAAGAAATCACTAAGAGGGACTGAGAACACTCACAGGGAATTCTACGCACCATGGCTCCAACTCTGTCTCGGTGTGCTTGGACATCAGTGAGTAGCAAGAGAAACAATTAGAACAAGAGGTCGAGGAGAGAGTAGGAAGAAAAGTGAGAGAAGAGGAGAGAATAAGGGATGTGATAAGGGAGAGGTGGTGGGGCCAACCACACAATTGTCTAAATGGGGGTTTAGCTAAGGCATCATGGCGATCTATGTGAGTGAGGTCGTTAAATCCTACTCGCCGCCGATAGTGAGCTTCTGCATCGCTCCCCCCCCCCCCCCCCCCGTTGAAGAGGTCGGTTTCTGGATCATGTCCATTTATCCCGTCGTTGTTTGTTGTTTCGTTTCTCGTGCATGCTTCGAGCAGGTTTTCTCACTGATGTGTTTTGTTTTCCAATCTTCGGTTTGGTTTTCATATTTTTTTTACCCTTCTTTTATTTTCATTGGATTAAAAAAAGTACACAAGTTTCGAAAAATGATCATGGGTTAAAAAATGTGTTCATGGATTCAGAAAAAATATTCACGTGCTTCGGGAATACGCATTTTGTTGTTCAAAAACCTATTAAAAAGTGTCGATGTTTTTTTTCATGTTCTTGTCTTTTCAAAAAAAAAAAAATTTGGAAAATAATGCTCATGTCCTTTCAAAAAAAGCTTCATAAATCATAAGAGAAATACGAAACATAACCAATACTTGCAAGTTGAGGAATGAAAATAAAATTTTAGCCAAGGATTCAACAAGCTTGACATTCTCGAGAGTCAATTCTTTCGTGATTAGCACCTTGCCAAATATCATTACCTTTCCCCTTGAATTTTCTCCAAACATGATGCTTGAGGAATAAGTGATATCGTCGAACAATTGCTCAAGCACCTACTTTCTTTTGGCCATATGATTGTTCCATCCACTATCAAATACCCATTTGTTCGACGCGAGGATACCCCACAATTAAGTCATGGATTTAGAAACCCGTTGGAGCATGGGTCCCTTGGAATTAGAACAAGGGTCTTTGACACCCAAATAGAATACCATCTACTCCCTCTGTCCCAAAATAACTGTCTCAACTTTGCCCAAAAGTTAATGTATCTACACATGAAACATGTCTAGATACATCCATTTTTTTTGGCAAATCTGAGACACTTATTTCTGGACGGAGGGAGTATAAGAATAACCGTTGTGTGTGACCAATATATTTAGCATACATATCCACTTCTATGTATTTACATAGCACATACTATGTCTCAACTTTCCCGCAAAGTTGTGGGTAGGATTGTGTTAGGAAAAGTGTCCTAGATCAGGCGATCTATTTCCACCTTATATTCATAACACGTCTATGTAATGAACTAATGGCATACCAAATTTTTTATTTGATTGTGAACCTTTTGTTTATTTTAGTTCAATAAAATTTTGTCCTTAGTCGTTTGATTTGTGCTAGATACACACTGCCAAGACTAATGTGTTAAGACGAATGATGATTAAATTATACTTGTCATGTGCATAGAGATACTAATCCTCCTTACACTAGTTTTGCTAAAGAGTTAAGCCAACTGGACTGACCCAAGGAATGAGTTCGCGTGAGTAACTGTCATACGAATCAACTCATACAATGGAATCTTTAGACCAGAGATCTTCGCACTATCCGAGTTGTGGATCTGCCGGCTTTGAGTCTACCAAACACTATCTGTAACAGCTAGCTATAAAGGCGGTGCTTGGGCCGTTTGTGAACCAAGCTGCGTAAAGTGGTTCACTAAGACGGAATTTGCCCCTCCATCATGGAGAGATATTTTCCGATCCCTCTCGTGCGATATGACTTGGAAGCATGGCCATGTGCAATCTGTTTAAGTGTTAGCCCGATTGATCCGACTAAAGTGTTAAATGAATTAAGTCACATATCACGGAAAGAGAAGAGAGTTAACCCACATAAGCATTACACGGGCTCGTCTGCGGCTTATGCGCAATATCTTTAGGCAAAAACAATTGGACGAGACTGTTTGGTATTTGGGAAGTGACACGCTTTGCTAGAAGCCAATGCCAGCTTATCGATTCTGAGTGTGACTCGGAACCGTGTCCGGCTTTCTGAAAGCTTGCAGGGTCACACACTTAAGAGGTTGGAGCAAAGCCGGATACATCCGACATAGCTTAGCCGACAAAGGTTGGACTTAATCCGCCTAGGGGACAATACGGTTAGTGGGTAGATCATCACTAGGGTTTCCTGGGTAGGAGTCTTGTGGTTGTTCAATATATAGACATAGAAAAAGATTCATTTATACGACAGAATATGGAGAAGGAATGTTGAGACCTGATGTCCCATATCTTAGTGCCATTGGATCTAATACCAGTGGGTAGGAACAAGAGTATCTTCCGATATCTCCAATGCACTGATATGTTGACATGTTCATTATTTTCAGAGAAATCTGAACTCCAATATCATCGTATACGCTGACATTGGATACTTATCTCCATAACGTCAGATTACAAATAAACTTCATCTACCTACATGTTGGACTTGCCATTCCATTTTTGTCTTCCATGCAGACTATGATGGCCATACCCATTCTTAAATATAAGACTTAAAAGTCATGTGGTATGGTTCTATTTGAATCACAAACTATTATCTACAAAAGATGATAATATTTGTGTTGCTCCGATGCAAATACTATAATCTATTCAGACATTATATCACACTCATTTTATCTTTTTGGGTTTACTCTCAAGATTGTCATCAAAGATTTTAACTTTTTAATGAGATAATTTCAACACCAACCTATTTCCCCACCGGGGTTATACAAGACATATTCATTGTCCTCTCAACTGACAAATAAATTACATCCTTTCGATTTTATCATGACGTTATCAAAGAGACAATTACCATTGTATGTTATGTCATTTTATTATTATTTTTTCACTGGGTTTTAAGGAGTTTTAAAACATATCAAATACTATTCTCCTCATATTTTTCCATAGGGTTTTTGGGGGAGAAAATATCAAAAATCATATGACATATTTTCGATATTCCCCACCATGTTTTTTGAAGGAAGTATACAAGATATATTTATTGTTTTCTAGACTCGCTTATGCATTTTCCTTTTTAAGATTTTATCATATGGGTTTTTAAAGAGATAAATAAACATTATATGTTGCACCATTTCCTCCTTATTTTTCCATTGGGTTTAAAGGATATCTATCAACATATGATCACACACACAACTCTCTTCATATTTTCTCCACTGAGTTTTTGGTGGAGTTATTCAAGATAATATCGCTAGTGATCAAGACCACATATCAGGGTGCCACCGGTGTAGTTCGACGACCTGCACGCCTGGTACCTTCTGACGACCTGGGCAGGAACTTGCACAATCTTCAAACAAGGGTCCATGGCGTGCCCAAGCCCCTGTCGATGGCGCTTTGGGTGCCACGGCAACCTCGGAGCAAGTTGCGAGCTGCGAACCTCCGACGGTTGATCAGGTGCTGGAACATGTCGCTCGGCTGAAGGTCGATGACAACAACAACACGAATGACCAAGCCGGGGCAATCGTGCTAGCCCACGGTGAACTTCAAGCAACACCGACTGACGCAGATGGTGAGGACACGCGAGCCATGAACATCGATCAAGGTACCACCACTGCCATCGACAACAACAACGGGCAAATGGTGGAGGCTCCTGGAGCCAATGCCCTCGACACCAACAATGGGCAGGTGGTGAAGGAGCCGGGTCCCAATGCCCTCGACACCAACAACGGGCTACTGGGGACGACACACAGCGTCAACAACACCAGCGACAGGGACAATGCGGACGATGCTGCAGCCCTTGACAACAACCGTGGGACTGCAGCAAAGGGCCACAACAGCACCGAAGAAGGAGACAAGACTACTGTGGAAGCTACCGGCAATGTGGCTACCACGGAGGAGAGAGGTAGAAGCTGGAGGAGGAAGATAAGTGAGAGAGGAGGAGAAGTGTACAACTTTGAGAAGGTGACGGGCAGGGTGCGACCGAGACAGGAGGAAAACTTTGAAGAAGAGAATATGGTGCAGTGGCACAAGAGGAGGTCCTCTAGGTTCCTACTCTCTCTGAGTGCCTGGGTAAAGAGGGACTCCGCAAGCTGCAGGAAGCGGAAGTGAACAATGCGAGTTCCAAGACTGTGCAAGTTCAGGGAGCAGCTGAAGAAGAAGATGAGGGAGGGAATGTACAGGCAAGCAAGGAGGAAAAGGAAGCAACCGGTCCAGGGGCTACCGGTCCACTGTCGGGCGCCGAGGCTGGCGCCTGGCAGGAGCAATGATTTACTTGTGCTGGAACTGTTCGAGGTTGGAACTGTCGAGGACTGGGGCAACCTCGAACAGTTCAGGAACTGTCTCGCCTTGTGCGTGACTACTGCCCAAGCTTTGTGTTCCTCTCCGAGACAAGACAGAATAAGAAACTAGTAGAAAAGCTGTGCTTACGCTTAGGTTACAAACACTGCTTTGCTGTTAGTGTTCCTGGTAAGGGTGGTGGGCTTGCCTTGTGGTGGAAAGAAGATGTCTCAGTTGACCTCTTAAGCTTTAGCAATCACCATATCGATGTAACAATAAAAGATAATAGTGGAATAAAATGGAGGATCACTTTTGTTTATGGAGAACCGTGTACACAGATTAGACCTGAATTCTGGAAGCTTGTTAGAAGAATAAAACGTGGCCGGGGAGATAACCTACCCTGGACAATGGTGGGTGATTTCAATGAGACACTTTGGCAGAGTGAACATTTTTCTGACTCGAGAAGAAGTGAGAGAAGAATGCAAGAATTCAGAGACACCCTGCAGTTCTGTGACCTTCATGATCTGGGTTTCAATGGTTTACCTTGGACCTACAACAACTTGCAGGAGGGCAGAAAGAATGTGAGAGTCAGGCTGGATAGAGCTGTTGCAAATCCGGCCTGGAGCAACTTATTCCCGTTGGCTTATGTCCAACATCTGATATCATCTAGATTGGACCATCTTCCAATCCTGCTTAATTTTGGTCATTCGGTAAATGGTACACCAAATCATAGACCTTGGCGGTATGAGTATGTGGGAAAGAGAAGAGACCCTTGAAAGTGAAATCGCTGCAACTTGGGCTGGCTGTAGAAAACCCCAAAACCTCGCTGGTGTTAAGGACAATCTGCAAAACACAAGAGAGGCTCTGGTGCATTGGAGTAGAAAGAATTTTGGCAGAGTGGACAAAGAAATAAAGAAGCCGAGGAAAAAGCTTGAGTGGCTGTACAAGCACAATCCACAGGGCAATTTCTTTGAAATTAAACATGTCACTGCAAGGCTGGATGAATTACTTCTTCATGAGGAAATGATGTGGAGGCAAAGATCCAGGATCACTTGGCTGAAAGAGGGAGATCAAAACACCAAGTTCTTCCATAGGAAAGCAACATGGAGAGCTAAAAAGAACAGGATAAAGTCGTTGAAAACTGCAGATAACAGATCGCTGGAAACAAAAGAAGACATGCTGGAGCACACTAGGGACTATTTCTCTTCCCTGTTCTCAAGTGACAAGGAGGTTGACCCTACTGATCTGATAAATATTCTCCAAAAGGAGGTTACCACGGAGATGAACGAGAGTTTGCTGAAGGACTGCAGTGACAGAGAGATTGCTGATGCATTGTTCCAGATTGGTCCCCTTAAAGCTCCGGGGCCTGACGGTTTCCCAGCTCGCTTCTTCCAGAGAAATTGGGGTACTCTGAAGGATGATGTTATTACTGCAGTCAGAAGTTTCTTCGATGATGGAACAATGCCTCCGGTGTAAATGACTCTACGATAGTCCTAATTCCAAAATCAAACGATGCTACTGAGCTAAAGGACTTCAGACCCATATCCTTGTGCAATGTGCTGTACAAAGTTGTGGCAAAAGTGCTTGGTTAATCGCCTGAGACCTTTGCTGGATGGTTTGATCTCCAAAACACAAAGTGCATTCATCCCTGGAAGGCTTATTACAGACAATGCCTTAGTGGCTTTTGAATGCTTCCACTCCATCCAGAGGAACAAATCACTAGATAAAGACTTCTGTGCTTACAAATTGGACCTGTCAAAAGCCTATGACAGAGTGGATTGGGGTTTCCTCCAAAGAGCTTTACTAAAATTGGGTTTCGATGCAAGATGGGTAAAGTTGATCATGGAGTGTGTGACCTCAGTTAGCTTCACTGTTCGACTGAATGGTGATCTCTCACAAGCTTTCAGCCCTTCAAGAGGTTTAAGACAAGGAGATCCCCTATCTCCGTACTTGTTCCTCTTTGTTGCCAATGGAATGTCTAAAATACTGGACAGAGCCGTGTACCTGGATGAACTGCGGTCTCTAAAGGTATGCAGATCTGCTCCTGGTGTGTCACACCTTCTTTTTGCTGATGATAGCCTTTTGTTCTTTCAAACAAATTCACATCAGGCAAATGTTGTCAAGAGTGCTCTGAATATGTTTGAAAGATGCACGGGTCAACTAATTAGTGCAGGAAAATGCTCCATTTTGTTTATTAATATTTGCAGCGAAGCAAACCAAGCAGACATTAAAAATATTCTTGGAGTTCAGCAAAGCACTTTTGAAGAGAAATACTTGGGTTTTCCAACTCCTGAAGGAAGAATGAAGGCTGATAAGTTCCAGCCTACGAAGGAGAAATTCACCAAGAGGCTTGGGGGCTGGAATGAAAACCATATGTCAATGGCTGCTAAAGAAACACTGGTCAAAACGGTTGCTCAAGCCCTGGCTATCTATGTGATGAGCATCTTTAAACTACCTGCCGGTTTTCATGAGGACTATATGAAAATAATTAGGAAATTTTGGTGGGGGGAGGATGAAGACCATAGGAAAGTGCACTGGGCTGCCTGGGACAACCTTACACTACCAAAATGTCAAGGTGGTATGGGTTTCAGAGATACAAAGTTGTTCAATCAGGCTCTTCTTGCGAGGCAGGCTTGGCGTATTTTAACCAACCCTGACAGCCTGTGTGCTAGGATGTTGAAAGCGAAATATTTCCCCAATGGAAGTTTCCTTGACACTGTTTTCACGGCAGATGCTTCCCCGGCTTCGAGAGGTATAGAACATGGACTGGAGCTTCGTAAAGAAGGTATTATATGGAGAGTAGGAGATGGGGAGAAGATTTTCTTCCAGAGGTATAATTGGATACCTCGGAGAATGCCTATGACCACAAACAATCTGCAAAAGCACACAAGATGTAGGAAGGTCAGGGAGCTATTTACACAGGGGACTAGGGTTTGGGATGAAGCAAAAATCAGGAGCATTTTCCAAGACCATGATGCGGTTGAAATTTTGAAAATTAAACCCATGTTGTATGATGAGGATACCCAGCTTGGCATTTCGAGAAGAATGGAGTTTTCTCAGTCAAAAGTGCATACAGGCTAGCTTTTGACATCTCTAGGAAAGCTTACCTGAATAGTGGCAGTAGTACGGCGGGTGATGATACTAGAAACATTTGGAATTTGATATGGAAAGCACATATTCCAAACAAAATTCGCATTTTGCCTGGAGATGTGCTTCAGACAACTTGGCAACTAAGAAAAATAAGTGGAGAAGAACTCTGGAGCATGACAGTACCTGTAATATTTGTGGTATGGGGGAAGAGAGCAGCTACCATGCCACTGTCCAATGCACAAAAGCCAAAGCGTTAAGGGATAAAATGAGAACCCTGTGGAACCTTCCCAAAGAAGACATGTTTGCTTACAGTGGTCCTGACTGGCTTCTCATTTTACTAGCAAACTCTACAGAGGAAATACAACCTCTGATTCTGCTTATGTTGTGGAGAGCTTGGCATCTTCGTAATAATATCATTCACGAGGATGGCAAAAACACAATTGAAGCCTCAGCTGTGTTCCTTCAAAACTATGTCCAAAACCTCTACCTTGCCGGGTATAAGTTGAATCACAGCAAGGAGGAGGCCCTTGAGGGCATGTACCAGGGCAAGAGTCTGAATCCTGAGTGCAATCTAAAGGGCTGGACTGCTCCTTTGAGAGGTACGCTTAAGCTAAATTTTGATGCGTCTTTCATACATGATAGAGGGCAAGCTTCGATGGGAGGAGTGATCAGAGACTGTGCCGGTCAGGTCATCTGGAGCATCGCTGAGACGCTACAGCCTTGTTGCCATGCGGAAGAGGCCGAAGCGAATGCCTTGCTCAGATGCTTGTGCTTCTGCGTCGACCATGGTGTTCAGATTGACATGGTGGAGACGGACTGTGCCGCTGTTTGGTCTACTTTGTCAGCGGATCGGCAAGACCTGTCAAGCTGCTGCTACATTTATAGAGAAATCGATCGGTTGAGGAGGAGCTTCTTGCCGTTCTCCTTATCTCTTGTTAAAAGGACTTGTAATACTGTTGCTCATGAATTAGCTTCTTTAGCTAGGCTAGAAGGATATGTTGGTAGCTGGTTCAGTTCTGTGCCTCCCCAGGTTCTTCCTTATGTTTTAAACGATTGTAATGAGATGTTGGTGAAATGAGAAATATTAAAAAGTCAAAAAAAAAAAGACCACAGATTCTCAAGATTACAAATGATGAAATTGAAGACATATGAGAAGCAACTTTGTATAAGGGGGAGTGTTAGGATTAGAACTGGTTTTCCAAACATTCTTTGAACCAATAGTGGTTTAGAAACCCATATTATGTGTCCAAATCTCTGTAGGAGAAGGAGAATAGACTGGTTGAGTTGACCATTCACTGAAAAAACAAGCTCTTCTTCGGTAAAAAATTCTTCTAAAAATGTCGAACCTAATCGTTGCATAAAAGTTCGTAACGTGCTTTTATGTTTACGAGCTAAAGTTCTAACGCATGAAAGTCGAAGTATATACTTTAGTCGATGTCATTCAGAGGTGTATTGTGGTGTTGCACCAGTGTTTACTATTTTGGCTTTAGTTGCTTCTTCTTCAGCCGGTGTGTGGGGTGAAGAGGAAGCAGGCCGTTTGGGCCGCTCACCATCACCCAAATCAACTTCTTGATTAGATTTAGATGGATTAATTTATCGAAGCTAATCCTCTAAAAGTACGGTTGTAGCATCAAAATGTGCAAATGTTGTGGCAGGAGCAAGCAATTCTTTCTTTCAGTCCGCGCGGACTCCTTCTCCTGCATCAACTGCCGCCTCCGTAGCCCAGAAGCAACGGATCACAACTCAATAGTTTCTTCTCAATTGTTTCGATCTCTGCATAATCCACTTGCTTTTTTTTTTTGCTGGTTGCATAATCCACATGCTTGTGAAACGTTATATAATCCGCATGTTTATCCTAAAATTAGCCTCAAACCCGTTCAAACTCAATGGAGGTTAATATTCTTCCGTAATACTACTCGGATTGAGCGAACCAACGGACGGGGATCTCAGGATCCGGAACAAATGAACGAAGAGATAGGATCCATGTCATCCCCTCAGGAAGGGTTTTAATTTCGTCTCTTCCGTTCCCGGTGGGCGGCGGGCGATCTAGGGAGTGAACTGAGGGCGGATCCCCATCGGCGCCTTGTTGTTCTTCCTCCCCAGTTCCCCTCCTCTCTTCCTCGTCGCGTGAACCCCGCGGAGACGATCGAAGATGGGGGGCTGCTGCTGCTGTTTCCCCTGCCCTAAACCCCCAAGGGAGAACCCAATGCACCCTGCCGCGGAGTCGCTCATCCAGCGGAAGCAGAATCACGCCCCTCCCCACCATCAACCGGCCCCGCCCCCGGTGATCACCAAAACTGACAAGGTCGATTGGTCTAACCTTCTTTAGTTTGCTCCTTGGGATCTGCGTTGTGCATCAAGAGTATGGCCGTGGTTGCCTGTGGTTTCTGATGGTCATGTACATGTGGCGGCTGATATTCTTGCAGGGTAAGAAGGCCGCCGTGCGTCTGAAGACCGGGTTCGAACGTTTCAAGACGACTATATTTGAGTATGTTCTGTCGCCCGAAGAATTTTGTGTCTCTGTTCAATTTGGATTTGTGCTGAGTTGAATTTGTTATTTTTGTGGCGCTAATTGGTACTTGGCAGCAAGAATCCGAAGCTGTTTGAACCGCTAAAGAAGGACCAGTCTCCCAAGGTACGATTCCATCGGATTGATTCATGGTAAAGAACACCTTTTGTGCTTCCAAGTGCACATTTGAGTACTGTACTCTGCAACTTCTGAAATTTGGAATTTGCGACGCTGCTATTTGGGGTATGCTTGACCTTCATAATTCACTTTCGGGCTAAGTTACACGAAAGGATTCCTGATGGCAACAGCTTGTCGCCTCTGTCAATTGAACAATTATTGTTCTTGCTGCAGCTGATGTGCTTCTGACGTGCATGTGTGCTGGTTGCCTGCAACACTTAATTCATTCTTGATTGCAGCATATGGTGTTCGCGTGCGCTGACTCGCGAGTGTGCCCAACATTAACCCTCGGGCTGCAGCCAGGCGAGGCCTTCACTGTTCGGAATGTTGCCGGTATGGTTCCAGCCTACCAAAAGGTTCGTTATTATGTACATTCTTTCTTTCTGTATCGTCTAGCTAGTAACTTTGGCCTGTGTATTTGAGATGTATACTGAACTGCACATCTGCGTGTTGGATGCAGACAAGGCACTGCAGCATTGGGTCAGCCGTCGAGTTTGCCGTGGTTGTCCTCAAGGTCGCTTCTTCCTTCTGATTTTTAATAGGTCCTTTCGAACCAAGACACATACTTTAATTCTGTTCAGGAATACAACTGGATCATACAGTTTTGCAATTAATTTATTTATGCTAATGTGACAAGGTTGGTTAGTACATTGCATGGAGCCACTCTAATTTTGTCCTACATATGACCCAATACAATAAAGAATAATTTAACTTTCCTCTCTCCCTGAGTTTATCTATGCTCTTCTTATTAGAAGAAATAGGCCCTCTTTCATGGGAATAGATCGTGTCAAATACGTACAAATGATGTTTAACATTGGTGTTCTGTCTGAGCCAAGCTAGAAAGGATAAAATTAATGTGCTAGAAAAAGAGGAACTCCCATTGGGGGTGAAATGTATGATCTCTCTGATTATGACGTAAATGTAGGATCTCTCTCCCATTAGGATGCGCTCTCGTAGCAACCCTCAAATTAATATGTGGAAAATGTAAGCCCTCTAATTAATATGTGTGCAGTAGCCTGTAGCCATTCATTCTACCCAACGTTCATGTGTCAAATGATTATAACTTGGAAAAGCACTGTTTCAGATCATAGTTTGTCGTTTGACTTGGTATGGTCTTTAGAACTCTGTTAGTTACATTTTACTCAGTCGAAAGGGACACACTGGATAATTTTGGCAAGTAATACTGTAAGCCTGAGCCTGCCGGATCGACTATGGATGCATATTCAACTCCTGCAGCCTGATGACAAAAAAAACCTAGGAAAGTGCATATCATCTAACGACCCGGAGTATATGGAAGGAGCGAAATGCTTGGATCTTCAATCAAAAGTACACTGCACAGCAGGTTTTCGGAAGGATCACCGATGGTGGCACTCAGCCAGAATTCAGCCAACGCTAAGAATCTTCCGGTCACCTTGAACTCTCTGTTTCTAGCTGGATGTATATATCACCGGCAACCAGCGGCGGATAACTTAACCTATCATTTTTCTTGCATTTTAATTTTCTTTAACTTTCCTACTTCATCAATGAAATCTATCATCTGCTGGCTTTTCATCAACAAAAAAATACCGTGAGCTGACATAAACATGTGCATCCTACTAACTATCGAAGTTGGTATATTTTCCATGAAAAACATAAATTCATATACATCAATTTGGCAGGTTGAGTGCATTGTTGTGATTGGTCATAGCCGCTGTGCTGGAATTAGGGAGCTACTCTCGCTGAAGGACGGAGGGCCAAATGCCTAGTAAGTAAATGTCTCTTTAGTTACTTCATTTCCTACTCAAGCTGAAGGGGTCCAAATAAGGGTTGCCGCTGGGATGGACTCGTTCCTGTCCTACCCAGATGAGGCCTAGATGAATGAGTTAAAACATTGCTTCAAAATTAATTTGTCCTCCCACTTTTTTGTAACTGAGCTTCACTATTCGTTTGGTTGCTTAGCCACTTCATCGAGGACTGGGTCAAGGTCGGTATGAACGCCAAGAAGAAGGTTCAGAGAGAAAAATAGGTTGTTGCCTTTTGACGACCAATGCACTGTGCTGGAAAAGGTATAATTGCCTAAAACATTTCATTTCATTTCCTGTAAACCAGAATTATGGGTCAATTGTACATTTCCATCTACTAATACTAATTTTGCACTTGTGAATGGTGTGCAGGAGGCCGTCAATGTGTCCCTTAGAAATCTGCAGTCCTACCCATTCGTCAAGGATAGAATGAACAAGGGCACACTGCATTTGATTGGTGCCCGCTACGACTTCGTCTACGGCAGCTTCAAGACGTGGGAACCCTGAGCTCAGAATCTCAGATAGTGCAGAAATGGTTATCTAGCTGCATATGTCTGCAGCTATTGCTTGGTTTGCACTCAGCGAAGTTTATTGTTTATATAGGGAGCGTCTGCTTATCCACAGTCATAGTTGTGAACGGTAACAGGAAAACAGGTTCGTAGGTAGCAGCTTCTGACGCCTAGTTCTCTTGGTGATTAAATTGTGATATACTTTTTGAATAGTTCTGCAGTAATAGAGAAATGTTGCAAGGTATATGATTAATGACAAGGCCATAAGGCACGTTGAAGGAGGCACTAGCGCTCTGTAGCAAGGGCGTGTTTGCTTGCCCGCATCCACCCTAACAAGGCCAGTGATATGTAAAAATCGGGCGTTTTCTTGCCTGTAGTAGGGGCTGGTCTAGGGCCGCACGATTCTTAAAGCGCCTCTTCATCTAGATAGAGTTCAACTCAACAAACCATGTGCATGCATAATTGTGCAGCACAGACGATAGATACAATCAACCACAATATCACAAAAATCTTGAGTACAACACCATGGCTCAAAGGCCATATCACTGAGCCAACCAACACGAAGGGTCGACAGCCGAGTCTACATGGCTCGACGGCCAACTCACAGCACGGTATAGAGGTTAGAGATAGAACAGAAACGGGCATGAAGACCCCCACCACATAGCAGAGGAGGAACAAGGCATGGATCAAACATTTACTGGGAGGGGAGCTGGTGAATCTGCAACCGCCATGGCGTGATGGGGCGTGTGTTACCATGACAGGAGCACAAGGGCAGTAGCCACCATCGGGGGCACGGCGGAAAAGCCATGTTACGACCGCGCCATCACCACAAGAGTACCACGACGATCCACCGCACTGGGAGATCACTAGGAGGCGTAACACCGCGTCGGATTTTAGTTGGAGTAGCAGAGAGTCACCACTCCAAAATTGTAGATCGGGTCGGGGTTACGGCAGAGTAGAGATGCCACTGATTCAGTCAACCAAATTGGACCAGTCGATAGATCAAAGTAGCAAAAAATCACCACACCGAAACCATAGACCGGGTCATGGTTGCGGGAGAGCAGAGAAGCCACCCGTTCACACAATCAAATTGGTCTAACGACAGAGCTCTATGAGGGAACATGGCTAACCATAGGCAACGACCTAGACAACTGTAAGCGTCAGGGCTAGGTTTGGGTGGGCTAGAGACCGAGACAAAGTGGGCTAGCCCATTAGCCCGAATGAGTTATCTTTTTTTTTTTTGGCTAAACACAGTACAACGCAAGCGCTCATATACACGCGCACTTTATAAAACACATATAAATAAATAATTAAAATCAGATTAAACATCTTAAGAATAAAGGAGTATTAATATAGTTTTAGTGTATTTTTACTAATCAAATAACCTATCTAAAATGCATTAAGTCTTTAGTTATTATAAGAAGTACAAAAATGCATAACTAATTAATAGTTGAATAAATAATTACTTAAATTTAAGTAAAACCTAAAATCATTATGAATTTTTATAGTAATATTCTAGATTTTTTGGAGAATATTAATTATTTTACCAAATCTTTGGAAATAGATTAAATTAAGTCCAAATTAAAATAAATCCTTTAAGGTATTTATCTTAATCAAACTAAATACTGAAAAATATTGGGTAAACAAACAATCAATCAATTATAACATACCTGAGGCATAATAGCATGTTGCAAATTTTGTTAATATAAGTTCTTATCGAACAGTGATGATGATTTCAAAATTTGAGAATCGAACTACATCTCTGCACTATCTTATGGTTAGAAGCAAGTTCATTCTTACTCATATCCATTTTAGTTATTACCAGCACCGAAATGGACTACTTTCTTATAAATATGACTATTGCGTGCAATGGAACCAAAGATGATATGTTGTGGTGGAGTTTCCACTATGATCGTTGCGGTAAACGAACCTTCGGAGGTTCTGATAACCGTGGAGTTTGATGGATATAATTTTATGTATAAACTTGACTTTTGACAAGATTTTGCATTAAGCTTTAACCCACGCTCACCACTATAGGTAAAACATTCCAAAATACTTACAGTTTCAACAGATGTAATGATAGAGCAATGTTGCAACGTGTAGGGCATGGCACATATCTGACGAGGCATTTGCGTGCTGCTGTATGACCCAGCTGACATGGACGTGCCTTCGTCGCCTACGAAAAAGAAGAGGTCATGTATAAGCAGCGCTCACGCCAAGAGTGGCTCAAGGCGGGTGACAGGAGCACCAATTTTTTTCAGAACCGCGTCTCGCATAGGAGGAGGAAAAACACAGTTCGTGGTCTCAAAAGGGAGGACGACACTTGGTGTAAAACTAATGAGGGATGTGTGAGATGGTACGGGCCTTCTACAACAACCTATACTCCTCTGAGGGTTCCAATAACAGCGCACAGATGCTGGATTTAATCGAGAACCTAGTCACCGAGGACATGAACTCAGCGCTGACAGCAGCGTTCACTGATAAAGAAATAGAGCAGGCCATGTTTCAAATGGGCCCAACAAAATCTCCAGGGCCTGATGGGCTTCCGACCCTTTTCTATCAAAGACACTGGTCTTTTCTCCAACCTTTTATGTATGCAAGGCTGTGAAAGATTTCTTGGCGGGAGGGGAAACTCCTGCAGATTTCAATGACACAATTTTGGTACTGATTCCAAAAGTCAATGCTCCCGAGCTAATGAGTCAATTTCGTCCCATCTCCTTGTGCAATGTCCTATATAAAATAGCCTCCAAGGTTGTGGCAAATAGGCTCAAGAAAATTCTTCCCATTGTAATCTCGGAGAAGTAGAGCGCTTTTGTGCCGGGTAGGATGATTACAGACAATGTTCTCATTGCCTATGAGAGTGTCCATGCCATCAGAACAAGAAAGAGGAAGAAACCACTTTGTGATGTAAAGCTAGACATGATGAAGGCATACGACCGTGTCGAGTGGTCCTTCCTTGAGAGCATGTTGTTGAAAATGGGCTTTAATCAGTCTTGGGTCTCGAGGGTGATGAGGTGCATAAATCTGTAAGGTTTTCGGTGAAGCTGAATGGATGTTTGTCAGAGGTGTTTCTACCCACCAGGGGTTTGAGACAAGGAGACCCCCTTTCTCCTTTCTTATTCTTATTCTGCGTGGAGGGTTTCTCTGCACTGCTACGACAGGCTCAGCTGCAAAAGGAAATTTTAGGGGTATCGTTTGGATGAGGGGGGCCAACTGTGACCCATATGCTATTTGCTGACGATAGTATTGTGTTCTTGGAGGCCAGTGCGGGAAATCTGAGTTCTCTTCGAGAGATACTTAGGAAATATCAGGAGTGCTCGGGCCAGCGTGTCAATTTGCAGAAGTCATCTATTTATTTTGGCAAAGGGTGTGCGGAGAAAATTTCTAAAAAAAGGGTGTGCGGAGACTGCTCGGTCCACCCTACACTGCGAGGCCCTTTCTGAAAGCTATTTGGGACTACCAACTGTGGTGCGTCGATCAAAAGAAGGCTCCTTCAAATATCTGCGCGAGCGTTCGCGAGGCAAGGTGAAAGGGTTTAAAGGCCAGGGGCTCTCCAAGGCTGGGAAGGAGGTCCTTGTGAAGTCAGTCATGCAGGCAGTCCCAACTTTTGCTATGGGCTGTTCTCAGTTGTCAAAGGGTGAATGTAACAAGCTGACTTCAGTCTCATCTCAGTTTTGGTGGGGTGCGGCGGATGGGAAGAGGAAAGTTCACTGGATTAGTTGGGAGAAGATGTGCTCAGCTAAAAGCAGTGGTGGCATGGGGTTCCGAAATTATGCTGATTTTAATCAAGCTCTTCTTGCTAAGCAAGCATGGAGACTAGCTACGGTACCGGAATCTTTGTGTGCTTGAGTCTTGCGTGCCCGATACTTCAACCACGGTGATTTCATGTCGGCTGGGTGTCCAAAGAGGGCATCCTATACTTGGAAAAGCATCCTGCACGGGCGGGATCTACTCAAGGAAGGCGAGGTGTGGAGGATCGGGGATGGCAAGAAAATTAAGGTGTGGGAGCAGAATTGGATACCTAGGGATTCGTTGAAGCGGTGAAAGGATCGGTATGACACCTAGAGGGGGGGGTGAATAGGTGCTACTTCAAATTAGGCTTGACACAAAAAGGTAAATTCTCTAGATATGCAACTACGGTGAATTTACCTATATGACAAGCTAGCAACTAAGCAAGGAACACGAAGTAAAGACTATAAACAAGGATAGAAGTAACCGAAGTGAAAGCACGCGGAGACACGGATGTAATCCCGAGTTCCTCCTTTTTAGGGGAGTACGTCTCGTTGGAGAGGTGTGAGCTACCACGAAGGTCAAAACTCAACCGCCACAAAGGCGTCACCTTCTTCTCCGATGAACCGCACCACAAAGGTTTGTTTCACCTTCCACTATCAGAATCCTTTGTAACATCCCAAAAATATTAATCAGTATTATTATTCCAAAAATGAGAGCCAACAAAAACTTTTGCTTAATTATATGTGTTGATCTCATTTGTTGCTTGTGTTGTTTCTTTCTTGCTAAATGTGTGTTGCTTGCTCTAAAGAAAAACATGAAGAAAAGAAGAGGAATAAAATGAAAGTTGAAACAAAAAAATAATGTGACAAGTGTCACATGAAATTCTCCAAGTGAGAAGTTGTTTTCCTTCACAATAAAATTCAGTGGAGTGGTAATGTAAACACTCCCATTTTATCCTTACTACTTTTCTCTCTCAACTCATATTTTGAACTAGTTTTAAAATTCTAAAGTAAATCAAATAGAAATAAAACAAAATTCCATAATTAAAACCCTATGAACAAAAATGATTCAAAACATTTTATTTTGAAATGCCAAATTTTGTGGAGCTACTACATGCTATGTGGAAGCCTCACAAATATTTGTGAATTTTTCTAAATTGTTTAAGTGCCCCAAATAAAATCCAGAAATGCTGCTGGAATTGAAAAGAAGAAAAAGAACAGAGAAGGACCTAGTTGTAAATGGAAAAGAAAGTCCAGGGGGCGTTCTGCGAAAATGCGTCGTCTCCTACCCCTAGCTCCCCGTCACCGTCGCCGTGTCGCCATGGTCGTCGTCGCCGCTCCAGGCCCCCCAGGGCCCCCCTTGCTCGCGTTCGTCCACGGTCGTTGCCTCTGCAGCCTCTGCGGGCACTCGAGCCTCTCTCTCGCCCCGACGCGGCCACTGTCCCCCGTTGCTCGCCGTGGAGAGAACGGACGGCGCCGGCCAAATTCGCCCCACCCCTGCACCCGACACGCATCCGTCGCCACAGCTGCTCCCAGCTCTCCCGGACCCCCCAGACCCTCTTCCTTGCGCTGCTTGCACGCGTCGCCGAGGAATCGGGAAATCTCCCGCCGGAGGCGCCATGGACGCTGTCCATGCGCTCCGTCCACGATACGCCGCCCCTGCCCTATTTAACCACCCCGAGCCTCGCCACAGACACCACACCGCACCACACCACTCCACTCCCCTCTGTGCCCCGCCAGGAGGGCGTGCTCGCTGCCCGTCGACCTCGCCGTGTCCGAGGTAGAAGGCGACCGTGGCCACGCCGTTGGGCTGCCCCATTTCCTTCCCAAACCCCTGCACCGTGTTGCTTCTCTCCCCGCACTCACCCCATCCTTTTTCCCCTTTGATTAGTGCCCAGACGCGACCGTTGGACCTCGCCGGAGTTGCTGCCCGTGGCCGTGGAAGATCGAGAGCTCGCCGCCGACGAACCAGCCCACCCCAGCAAGTGCAACTCAGCCAGAGCTTCCCACACGCCGCCGCCGTCGATCTGCATCATCTCCGCGACCTCCCGAGCCCCCTAGGTGAGAGATCCTTCCACCTCGCCGTCGCCGGCGCGGCAGCGCCGCCGATTTTAGGTCGCCGCCGATGCATTTGATCGTGGACCGTTGGATCTCGATCGGGACCGCTTCGGTTAAATGAAAGAGAGAGAGAGACTGACGGGCGGGCCCCGCTCGTCAGGATTTTATTAATTTCCAACCGCACACTGTGTCACTGACATGTAGGCCCCACCTGTCATAGCTTTCAACATTATCCAGAGAACAATTAAATTCAAATTTAAACTTCTCTGTTAAGACAGTACTGGATCCAACTTTGAAATTCAATATCTCGAGATTTAGGAATCCAAATAAATCAAACTCAATTGTTCTGGAAAGCTTATAAAATGTTTAACCAACCCAATTGGTTCATGTCATTTAATTAAATAGATAAAAAGTATTATTAAAAATACTACAGAAGGTTTAAATTCTAAACTTGTTTGTTTCTGATACTCTGTTAGTCCAAATAATTCCAAACCAATTTTGCTAGCTTAGTACTGTCATGTATTAGCTTCCCTAATTTTGGTAGAATTATTTGTGCATTATTAATTGTTTAGTATTAAGTTGAAGTTTAAACACCCTTCTGCACTCAAACATTTAAATATGTTTAATGGTTAACCCAAATGAATTAGGACCAATTTTGTTAGGTCACATTTAGTCATGTTTAGTTACCCCTAAAAGGATTTAATTTTAGGATCAACAGAACTTAATTGGTAGCTAAAACTTGATTATTAAGTTACTGGATTCAAACATTTGTGTAGGGAGTTTGGTAACCCCAATTGATCCAAATCAAATTGTGTTGTCTTCTACACATCAGTAGCTTTCTATAGAAATTTAGTTTGTATTTTTGTGACCAACAGAACTCAAGTTGTGCAATTAAACATGTTCCACAAGTTTCTGCCATAATTTTGAACATAAATAAATGATGTTTAATTCAATTATTTTGAAACCAAATTGTATGGTTTGGTGTGCAGTAGCTATTTGTGATGTTTATGATTGTTGTTGTGATGCTTGCTTGAGTAGTTTAGTAATTGTTTGCATTGCTTGTTTGACGTTTAGACGAGAACGTTGCCGAAGTCTACGAGGAGGGGGAATACCTTGATCAGCAAGCACAAGAACCTGAGAACTTTGCCGAGCAAGGCAAGCTACTTCACTGAGCTTGCATTTACATACATCTATTTTGTCACATGAGTTATTCAAAAGTATCAATGATTTTGAAAACCTTTTTACAAGTACATGAAAACTATTTTGCCACCTATGTAGAAGTATAAGATAGTTGATATAAAATTATAGGATGGGAAAATAAATGTTGTTTACTCAAAACTCCTTTGAAATACTTGTGTGGTTATGGAATACCGAGATGTCGGTGTTGAAGTGGAGAAATGGAAAATGGGAATGTTTATGAAAAATGCACAGTGTCCTAGTACTATGACAACCAATCTTAATCTGTGCGACCACATTTACCCCCATATGGGAACGGGGCTTAGTCATATAATTTGCTCTTATTAGTATGGGATACCTCATCGACGGAGATGACTCCGTTATGCATGAGGGGATGGTTTGGAGAACTCCCCTGACCTGGGTCCTCGCTCAAACTCTATGGAAAGATAAGGAGGAGGATTGAAGACTTCATAAATGTGGTCGCCGGGAAAAACATATGAGTCCTCACACTTAGGGTTGCCGACGGGGACCGGACTGAGTGTTGGTGGGAATTATCATATGGGTAGGATCCTATACTAGCATGAGCAAAGGAGAGGCTAGGGTCGGTGGCTCAACTTCGCATACACCTTGTATGGCGGGACGTGGCTGACACGATGAGTTACCGGATGGATGTGGGTAAAAGCGTGCTACCTCTGCAGAGGGTCAAAACTATTCGAATAGCCGAGTCCTCGGATATGGACAATTGGGAGGCTGTCCTAAGATCATGTGCAAGTTTTGGAAAAGCTTTTAAGTTTAAAGAAACTGAAATGGTGATGGTGTGACACAACTATACCAAATGGAGTGGTATGAGTTGTTGGAATAAATGGACCATGGTGAGCCATGGTCAGGAAAAGGAGGGTTTTGGAGAAACAAATGAGATGGTGACTTCTTTTAAAGATAGTTATAAAACTCTTCTTACCTTTTTCAATAAAGATATAGAGATGTTTTAATAAATAAAAGTTGTAAGTTAAATAAAACTAGTGCATACTCATGTTGGGGTAGTTTGCGAGTACATTCAAATGTACTCATATTGGTTTCGTCCCTGGCTATTGTCCTAGCCAGACTACGAGGAGGAGCACTACGCCGAGCAGGAGTATGGCGACTTCTACGCAAACTAAGGATCTCCACAAGTCAGCTGCCTGTCGGGTCGTCATCGTTAGAATATGATGTCTACTACGCCGTAGCTTCCGCTGATATTTTGGTTTGGCCCATGAAGGCACCTATGTAAGACTTGGTCTAAATGACCATTTATGTAAGACTTTTAATTCGGTATTGTAATGGATGTAAACTTTGGTATCCAATTCGGATTATGTGCAACGACAGACTGATCACGGGATCGTTGTGTTAAGCATAATCGGGTATTTCGGACAGCTAGTCCGGGGTCCCCACATCCTTCAAGGCGGAATCCGGAGCCCTTACAACAACGATCCGGGGCACAACCCACAAGAGGATTGGGGCTCCCGAACAGTTACAAATCTGTCAGAAAGACAACAAGTGAGATCAACAAGAAGCTAGGTTTTCCCAATGGAAACCCTAGCAAAGGTGCCCTCAAGTAAATGAGGGAGAAATGAAAAACTGCTTGGTGAAGATGTAGATCCAGGTCTTCTCCTTCAATCCTCCAAAGATCAACGAGTTTGGGTGGAGGGATTGGGAGATCTAGATGTTTCTTGAGCTTGCAATAATCCTAGTGTTGTTGCCTAACACACAAAACACCAAGGGGATATAAAATATGCTCTTTCAATCTCCCCCTTTTTGGTGTTAGATGACAACACTAGGATTTGCAATAGCACAAAGCAAATCGACATGTTCCACAAAAGATTTGAGAAACTCCCCCCTACATGTGTGCATGTAAGTAGTTTGCATTTGAATACAAATGCTCAACATGTAGAGGAGAGACATCTCACAAGAAATATTGAACATGATACAATTTCATAAGCACAAAGACATATCAAGATAATGGATTGAGAGGAAAGGAACCATACCTTGTGCATAATGATGTAGAATATAGACCAATGCACAATAATATATCACAAAGATAGATACCATCTCAACCATAGATAATATGAAATATCCATATGTCTCACACGAATAACACAGTCTCACACGAATAAAACATAGTTTCACACGAATAAGCAAATAAGTTCAACAACAAAGATAAAAGGACACAAGCTTCAAAGAAATGATAAACGAGCATGTGATGCATGTAAAATGCATACATGAACTTTGCATTATTTTATTCATATTCCAATCATATTTGCATCATATAAGGGTTATATCAATGTTTTATAATGATTTTGGGAATAATTCACAAGTTCCCCTATTTTTCTGGAATTAACCCTGCGCAGGCAGAAAACCCTATTTTCTATATTTTGATGTTTCAGGGACCCAAACGACGTCCAAATGACTTGCAAATTTAGGAGCATCAATATTTGGAAGGAAGAAGACCTGGGAGCGAAGGAAGCGAACAAACGGAGGCTCGAGGGCCAAAAGGGGTGGCCCACGCGGCCAGGTACTGTGGCCGCGTGGGGCCCACCTTCTGGAGCCTCGATGCTCCGTTGCCGTCGATCTTTTCTCCACCGACTTCGTCTTGACCTAAAACCGACTATAAAAATAGTCCCCGAGGCTCTTCGGAAAGGAGCACCGCAGAAACACAGAAACCACGAAACAGAGATCAGGAGCTGCAGATTGGAGGAGGAAAACTCCTGCGGGGCGCTGCCGGAGAGGTCTCCACCTCCTCCAACGACTTCTCCACCGTCTCCATGATGAAGAGGGAGTAGTCCACCCATGGACTATGGGTTTGTGGAAGTAACTTATGTATCTCTCTCTCTTGAGCTTCACTAATTAGCGCCGTATGAGCTGCCGAACATGATTACAGTCATCTATGTAATACCTTTGTGGTGGATCTTTATGTGTTAATATATGTGTGAGGTTGCAATCGTTTTGTTTCAGTTATGAAAGTAGATGCATATTATGTACCCCGTTCTTGTTTACTTGTTTTGATCAAGCATGTTTATGAGAGCGTGTGTGGGGGAACGTGTGCATTAGATGGAGTAACGGGGGGTGGCTAGTGCGGTGAACGTGAGAGAAAGTTCCGCGATCCACTTGGGTATCTTTACCTTACTTTGTTGCCTCACTAGGGTTAAAAAGAAATACCTTGCTTCCGGAGATGTGGGTGTGACCATGCCACTACTCCATGACTAGATCTAGCATGTTCTTATTTCAACTTCATGTCATGAAACTTAAAGCTATGCTCTGATTTATCTTAATACTAAGGTGTTATGATTTAGTTAGTGGAGTATAAGAGGGATTAATAACCAAAAGATCTCTATGTTAGGACGTGATGCCCATATGATTATAACTTGTCATGAAACTTTGTTGCAATCTCATATGTTAACTTTTGTGTTCCATTGTCCACCACATTATTAAAGAGAGAGTGCATTTGTGAAACCACGAACCCCGGTCCATTTTTAATCATAAGAAACACCTTTCCAACAACTTTCATCCACTTTTTATTTTCAGCCATAATTAAATCCGAAAATACAAAAAAACTTTTGCATCTTGCGTACATCATATAAAACCCAAAAATATCATCCATCATTGTTTCCATCATCCTTGCATATTTTCTTTGCATATTTATTTATTGTTTTGTTTTATCATTCTCACACCTTGTGCTTGGCAACCACTTGGTGAGGTTGAGGGCACAAAACAATTTATTTTTGTTTGCAGGTTTCCAAGGGAAGGATAAGGAGGTAAAGCATTCACTACTGATTCCCCAAGAGTTCGATATAAACCCTCGAGTCACCTTCATGGGGAAAACACGTCCTTGCCCGTACTACACACTCTGCTATTGGGGTCTCAACCTAACCCATTTAAGGGCCATCAGCATGCTTGTGTCCGACCCATGCAAATCCCACGAGAGAACCTAGTAGAACTACTTCTTCCCCTTTGGCATCGAAACACCAAAAAGGGAAAAGAGCGATGCTAGCGGTACCCAAGGCGATCACTCGTCGTCTTCATCATCGTCGGCATCACTGTCCTCATCATCACCACTCTCGGCATCATCATCATCTCCACTTGCTTTTTTAGACCGTGCTACCGTAGGGGAAGCCCCTACGGTGTAATTTTCAATATATATGGGTAACAAAGAAGTTTACATGGGTGAAGAAAGAAGGGGAAAGAGAGGGGTCACAACATAGTGACCCAACTCAGGACACAAGGTACAGAAAATTAAAACGGTCTAAAAAGCTTATTGAGTTCGAATAAGGGCACTAGAAGGTTAGACTGAAGACAACCACTCCTCAAGTTTTATCTGATGCGTCAGCTTGGATCGGTGTATTATCAGCTGAATATCTGCTTTGAAGATTACCCTCCACGCCGCGAGGCTTTGCTGCGTGCCTTCAAAAATTTTGCTGTTTCTGCATTTCCAAATGCCCCACAGAGCACAAACAACAACTTTCAGAAATCTCGGACCATTGAAAGAGTTTCTTGCTGCAGTGAACATATCAGCCATGCTTTGGTTTGTAGTCCAGCTAATACCCAACAACCTCCAGACTCTCACAGCAAAGGGGCAATTAAAAAACAAGTGCTCTCTATTCTCTCTTTCCTGGAGTGTGCACATAGCACAATTCACTCCCGTGGTTAGATGCCAATGTCTCCTGTCCATCATGTCCCTGGTGTTCAGCCGATCCACCAACAAAAGCCATACAAAAACTTTCTGCTTACTAAGGGCTTTGCTTTTCCACAATTTGCGGAAGTTGGGAGATGCTTGGACAACACCAAAACCAAACTGATAAATTTCTGTGAACTGTAACCATCCTTTTGCAGTATGCATTCCCACAAGTCATGCTCCATATGATCAACCCTGCCCATTCTATGGTCCTGTAGCAAAGACATAATAGTCTGGAGTTCATCAAAGGCTTGGACCGAAATTGGAGTGGCAAAATTACTAGCCATCTCCTCTATGTTAGGCGACTGCAACATCCTGCTGAGGGTGATGTCTGGATCAATGGCAAAAGAGAATAGGTGGGGGAATTCCACAGCCAAGAGGTTCGGTTGCCAGTTGTCCTTCCAGAACAGGACCGATATGCCAGAATTGGGACTGCACTTGGATATAGCTCTGAAAGGTTCAATTAGTTTGCAAACATCCTTCCACCAAAAGGACCCGACAGGCCCATGCGTCTGTGGGACAGAGTTCTGGTAGTAAGCTTGCCAGGTCATACGGACCCAAGGTGTATCATGACCAGTATAGAACTTATAAAGATGTTTCATCAGGAGGGCATCATTTTGCAGCTCTAGGTTGATAATTCCCAGTCCACCCTTGTTTTTTGGTCGACACACTAATTCCCAAGCAGCAAGCGGCTGTATTTTATCTCTATCTTTCTTATACCAGAGACAATTCCGTCGAGCTCGGTCAACGACCTTGATGGTTGCCTTGTTAAGTTTCAGCATACACATGTAGAAGGTAGGAAGGGCTGACAAGACAGAATTTACAAAGGTCAACCTCCCTCCATAATTTAGAAATCTGGAACAAGCATTTAATCTCCTTTCAACACTATCAGTAAGTGGTGCTAGCTCAAGAACTGTTGGTCTTGTAGTTCCCAACGGTAGCCCCAGGTAAGTGAAAGGCATCTTCCCCATAGAACATCCAAAAAATTCTGCTAAACATGTAGCATAGTAAGCATCAATGTTAATGGGCACCAAACAGGACTTGTGGAAGTTCACTTTTAAACCAGTAGCTTGCTGAAATGTGAGGAGTGTTTCTCTAAGTGTGTCGAGCTGTTTAAAGCTAGCCTCCATGAAGAGCAAAGTATCATCGGCATATTGCACTATTGGGAAGTCATGACCCTCAAAAACGATTGGAGCTACCAGATCACCTGACAAGCTAAGCTGATTAATCATATCCTGCAGCAAATCGGCACCCTCAACAAAGAGAAAAGGGGATAATGGGTCGCCTTGGCGCACTCCTCTTTTACAAAAGAACTTTTTCCCTGGGACTCCATTTAAGAGAACTGCAGAAGTTGCTGAAGTTAAAATATTGGAGATCCACCCCAGCCATCTATTATCGAAACCTTTCCTTTTCAGAATTTGGAGGATAGCATTGTGCTCGATAAGATCGAAAGCCTTTTCGAAATCCAACTTCATGATAATTGCACCAGCTGGAGCATGTTTACAATGATGCAAGTACTCAAACGACCATGCTAGACAGTCCTGAATTGTCCTTGACTTGATGAAGCCAAACTGATTAGTGTGGATGAGCTTCTGAATCTTTTCCTGAAGCCGATTGGCAAGCAATTTGGTTACAAGTTTGAGAGCCGAATTCAACAAGGAAATGGGTCTAAAATCATTGGGGGTCTGAGGTGAAGTCCTTTTGGGAATAAGAGTGATAATAGAATCATTAGTGCACTTAAGACTGCTATTGTTGTCATGAAACTCCTTGCATAAAGCATAGAAATCCTGCTTGATTATAGGCCAACAACTTTTCAAGAACTTCCCATTAAAGCCATCCGGCCCTGTGCCTTATCCGTGGGAATACGAGAAACGACCAGATCAATCTCTTGCTCAGAGAAAGGGCTAGAAAGTGCCTCAAGAGCATCGACAGGATTAATTAAGTTGATCACAGATTCTGGAATGACCGATCCCACTGACTGACCAAGTCTGTCCTTGAAGGAGTTCCAGAGTACCACAGCTTTAGCCTCATGATCTGATACCTCAGTGCCATCCGGCAGAGTGAAACGTGCTATGTTGTTCTGTCTGTAACGAACTGTTGCCATGGAGTGAAAGAAGCTGGTATTTTCATCTCCCAATTTTGCCCATCGAATTGTGCATCTACTTCTCCAAAGCTCCTGCTTACACTGAAGCACATGGTTCAGCTTGTTTTTAATGATGTTCCTGAAGTTCCATTCAGTGATATCAAGCTGTCTCTGATCCTCAATCTCATCCAGCATGAAAATAACAGCATTACAATTAGCAATAATGACATCCATGTTTGGAATGTTGCCATTCCAACGCTTGAGAGCTTTCCTGAGCAGCTTGAATTTTTGTGACAGAATGCTAGCAGCCGAACCTTGGATTGCTAGTGACCATACATTGGCTACTACCTCAAAGAAACCTGGCCTTCGTACCCAGTAATTTTCAAAACGGAATATGGCTGCTTTGGGTACTTTGGAGTCAATTTTCACCACACACGGAATATGGTCAGACGCAGGCCTGGATAGAGGGTGAACTTGTGTATTGGGCAAAGAAATGGTCCAGTTAGGTGTGGTAAAAAACCAATCAAGTTGGACTAGAAGGGGGTCAGCCTGCATGTTGCTCCAAGTAAATGATCTCCCTTTGATAGGAAGCTCCAGGAGACCCAAATGACTAATAATTCCATTGAAAGTATGGATATCCTGCATATTTACTCCATCTCTGTTTCTATTTTCCGTGGATCTATAGAAATTGAAATCTCCCATGAACAACCAGTGCTCTTGATCAGGAATATCAAGATTCATTAGCCAATCAACAAACTCCGGACGACGCTGACATTCACATGGGCCATATACATTAACAAGTGTCCAAGCAAAACCAGAAGTGTGGGAGACAAAATCCACCACAATAGCGAAAGACTCCTGCATACGCACCGTGCCTTGGAAAATCTTGATGTTCCAGAGGACAAGCAGGCCTCCCGATGCACCAATGGATGGTTCACAAATAAAATGGTCAAAACGTTTTGGTGCAAATTTTCTGATAGATGAGTGATCAAAAGCAGCCTTTTTAGTTTCCTGCAAACACAAGATAGAAGCTCCACTTTCTTCCAATTTGTCCCGAACAATAGGGTTACGAGATTCAGCATTCACACCCCTGATGTTCCAATTTAACACACCCCAAATAGAAGTACTGGCAGCCATTAAGAGATGTACAGCCAAATAAAACGGAGAACTGAATGATATTAGGCCTTCTTCTGGCGCAGCTTTTCTTCAGTAAAATCCGCTGGATCCACAGCACACTGCTCCACACCGATCTTCTGCATCATCTGGATTTGTATTACTTCTGGCTTGAGCGCCAAGGGCACTACTGACGTCTTCCAGCGAGATGGCAGGTAGGGGATGGACTGTAGGATAAAACCTTCTTTATCGCTTCTAAGGCCCTTTCAACGACCAGCAGTAGTCAGAGAGGCAGCACTTTTGCCAGTTTTTCTAGTGTGAGCAACAGTCACAGCCGGCCCATCATCAGAGGCTGAGAGGCTAGCGTTCTTCTCCCCAGCTAGTTCCAGTAATTCAAACTGCATTTGATTGTCCATAGCCCTCCTGCACCAGACTTAATCGCAATCCCACATTCCAACTCAGTCTCAATCACAGCTTCAGCCCCTCCAACAGGGTTGTTATCAACTTTGTCGTTCAGAGGAGCGCAGATAGCTAGAGGAACTGCAAACTTTTCAAATGACATCATGCCAGGATCATCAACTGAAACAGCTTCAAGAAGCAAACGCTTTCCAACAGTAAGTGCGACCATTTTCAGCTCCAAGTAGGGAAAAAAGTGGTGTTATCCAACCAAGGGTTGGGCCGGGTCAGCCTGAGAACAACAGAGCGAGCTAGCACCATGGAGGATTGTTCAAGTAAGAACACATCATGAACGTGCATAGGACTGAGAGTAAGAGCATTGCATGAAGAAGGATCTAAACGTTGGAACACTGGAGAGCTGCAGTCTTTCCATACTTGCATGGGATTGGTGCTTAGACTTCTAACATGAGCTTCAGTGCTTGCTTCCAACGAGACCACTTGCTCGGGCAGAACTGACTGATAATTGGATAGAGTGAGTGCATCTTCAGTCATATGTTCGTCCAGTGCAGACTTATCAACCCCATGCGTTTTCTTAGGTATCCAGATTTTCCTGCTCGACCTTGAGATTCCCAAATCACTGGGTATATCTGAACTGTTGCCGCTTTTAACTTTAGGAACCCAAATCCTCTGTGACTGTTTCTGTTTCAACTGCGATTTAGGCTTCCATATCAATTTCTGTGAAGGGCAAAATCTGACCATGTGACCTATCATTTTGCAACCATGACATCTAAGCCCAATATCACAATCCACCGCTTGGTGACCTGAAGCTGAACATCGAGAACAATGGACAATGCCCTCCAAGCACTTGGCACATTTGCGGCCCAAGAGCTTGCATCCCTCACAAATTCCTGGACAATTCGGCCTCAGGTGATCATGCAGCCCACAATGGTAGCACCTTCCCAAAATTTGGAAAATGAAATCCCGCGTCGGGAGGAACGGCAGATTTAACGCTTGACAAATATGATTATCGTCATAATTAGAGTCCCGCAGATCCTCAATATGCTCAAGAGTTATCTTAGGCAAGTTTGAAAAATACTTAATAGCGAAACCATCAGGCACGAATAATTTGGAAACAGACCGGTTAGATCCTGGATAAACCGGATCAGAGAAACTACCAAAAAATATCGCACCTTCCTTTCCAAGGGCCGACGCTTCTGCCGCCGGCGAGAGCCTGACCGAAGAACAGGATCCAAACTGGACTGTAGCAGCCAACGACGTCTTGCTATTGCCAGGCAAATCAAATTTTGCTAACACGGAATGAGAATTAGAGCATAAATCCTTGGCTGCACTAGCCTCCAGAGACCCAAGATTAGGTATAACCCTTGTGGGACTGCGCGGGGAGACCTCAAGAATTTCATCCGAAGAATGCCAAGATTTGACCTGATCGAGACCACTGACTGAAGGATGAACACCACGAAACAAGGTAAAATGGCAGATGAAATCCAGCCAAATCCGATCCTTTAAGCCATAAATAAAATGGCCAACCTTGCTTGAAGCCACAGAAAAACAGAATCAGCGATCACTCAACTGATAAACATTAAGGTACTTGTGATCACCACCAATACAGCACTGGAGAGCCACACCCACAGATTCCTCCGTGAGAGCAAATGAAGCCGAGGAGAAAGACACCACAAGAAAGAACTCTTTGGAGGAAGAAGACGGTGAGAAATGAACCGGAGACCCAAAACGGCGACGCACCTAATTGGCCACGGCTTGGCCTGGGGAGAAATCCCAGTGAAGGAGCGCATCCATGGTGGACAGATCCTAGAGATCATGGTGATCGCCGGAGGAGAGGGTGGGGAGGGGTGGGAGGAGAGCCATAGTTACTTATCTCCACTTGCTTCATCACTATCTTCTTCCTCATCACTTTCTTCTTCATAGCGCATAGGAGCCTTGCCGGTGTTGCGGGAGGAGGAGGGCATGGAGGTCACATCTTCATAATCAGTCCAAGGAAATATATCCTCATTCCACTCCTCAAGAGGGACAGTGGCCTCGAATGGCAGAGTGACGGGATCATCTTCGTTGCGAGGAGGAGTGGTACTACCATTGTTGATCTTGCGCATTTCCTTCATCATTTTGGCTTGGTTGGACAAGATCTTCTTGTTAGTGACATATGTTTGATGATTTTCCTTGTGCACGACAACACCCATGCACATCATAGCCCTTTGCCACCAAGAAACTTTCTTCAACTCTTCGTTGACTCTTTGTTTTCCACCTTGATTCCAAGAGGGTGGAGTGGCATTTTTCCTTCTTGCCCTAGGAGCTTCTTGCGCCTCTACATCTTCATAAGATGCTTGGGGAGTAAGATGGTGGTGTAGCACTTGAAGGTTGCCATACGTGTGTTTCTTGAACCGAGATTGATCGAGGTTGGGAATCTTTTTGAGAATGAGCTTCATGACATAGGGAGCATACATAGGATTCTTCCTCTCGTGAATAGCAATGTTCATCTCACACTTGATATAATCCATGACATCAATCTCAAACCCTTGGCAGTCCGGACCGGCAAGGTATGTCTTGTGGGTGTGATACATGAGGTTGACAAGAGCTCCACGGATAGCATCCGTATTCCCGGCTTGGGGTGCAATGCTCCAACGAAACATGTGAATCAAGATGTTGTAGATGGGCTTGAGTCCTCGGGTGGTAGCAATGGCACCCCCTTTAGCAGCAAGAGGGGCGAGAATCTTCTTATTGTAATCCACTCCTTCAACATGCATCCTTCGGCCAACGAAAATGGAAGCACCTTTGAACTCATATCCCAAAGCCTCTCCAAAATCTGAAAAGGTTGCACTCACTTTGAGAGGCCCCGTCATCCAAGTCATTTGGTGTCCTCCTCCTCTCCAAGCACAAGAGTGGCAAAGAATTGTTGGACCATCTCAATATCATAGACTTGTTGGGTGGAAATTAGGTGCTCAAGTCCAACCTTCCTAGCAACCCATAATGCATCCGCAAAGTATGCCTTCTTGGCCAACACTTCAAACTTCAACGGTTTTTGAGGGCACACAAGAGCTTTTGAGTCCAAATTGGCATAGATTTCCTTCATAATGAGCTCTTGCTCCTTTCGCCAAAAGTGACCATCGGTGGAGTTGTTGGGCATGTTATAGAAATTCTGCGCCCTCATGGTTCTAAACTCCTCCTTGTTCAAACCCTTCAAGGTGGTCAAGTTGTCAAATGAGGGCAGCCTCCTGCCTAGCCCTTCTAGCATCAGCAGCCTTTTGCTGCTTTAGGGCACCACTCTGCACATGCTTGTCTGCCTCTTCATCATAGACCAAGTAGTCTCTACCTTGAAGCTTCTTCTTCGGTTTCTTGATGGTTGAGGATGAGGATGAGGGACCGGGATACCTCTTGCTAGCTGTGAAACAGGAGTAGAAAGGTAGCATTGAGGTAAGCATACATGCCCATGGAAACACAAAGAGAGAAAAAAGGTAGAGGAATTTCTTCTCAGGTTTGATCTAGACCGGAGTCTCCGGTCTCAGGGGGCGGAGTCTCCAGCCACACCGGAGTCTCCGGCCTGTTAGGCCGGAGTCTCCGGCCCTGAGGCCAAAACTCGGATCTAGGTCAAAACTAAGGGGAAATTCACACTAGCAATTTTCTAGAGTGTACATTGCCATCCTAAAGGTTCTACACCACGAATTTCAACAAGAACTACTCTCAAAACTAAATCTAGGATGAAATCCTAGAGGAAGAGAGAGAGTGGTACCCGAGTCCTTCATGGTGAGATCCAAACGGAGGGGAGGAATGTCCCCGACGCTTGGGAGGTGGATGAGCCGGTGGCACGGCGGATTCCGGTGGCGGGGAGCGGCCGGAGGCGATCTTGGAGCACGGCAGCGACTGGGTGGAGTTTTGGTGGTCGGGGGTGTGTGAGGAGTTGTGAAACAACTCCCCACCCCGAGCCCCTTAAGGAACCCAGCGATACAGCTGAGACCGGAGTCTCCGGACCAAACACACCGGAGTCTCCGGCCGGGGCAGAGTCTCTGTGGTTTGGTGCAGAGACATCAGTCAGACCGGAGTCTCCGGGGTTGAGGCCGGAGTCTCCGAACCCAAATGCTCCAGAAAATGCCAGATTTTAAAATGGGGACATGTATGTTGCAAGAAGAGCAAGGCTTTAGATAAGATGAGCTTAGGTTTGGAACAAAGTCACTGATGGTGGGATACACACTAGGAATTGCAAGATGCAAATATAAAAGCCAATTCCAAGTGTTTCTCCCAAACACGAAATAAAGGTCTAGGAACCAAATAAAATCAAATAAAGACCAAATAAGATCAACTCTTCACAAAGAAGAGGGTGGTGGCCTAGGCCACCATGTATGAGTGTGTGGTGTGACACCACGAAGATATATCTTGGGTTCACGGCCACTACTCGTCATTTAAGCTCACAATTCATAAAATGAAAATATAGAGACAAAATGAGTTCTTACTATCGGCATAATGGGGGGAGGGATAGTCCAATGGATTAGGACCGCACTCCCCCTATGTCCATGCCTACACCTAAACCAAATAGATAGTCAAGACATACGTGTGTATGAAAGATAGTCAAGTCAAGCTCCTTGAATCCACGATATTTAGCTCATGCCTCAAATAAGTGAATCTTGCTTCATCAAGTGGCTTCGTGAATATATCGGCAAGTTGATGTTTGGTTGGAATATAGCCAAGCTCAATGTCACCACGGTTAATATGATCATGAATGAAGTGATGATGAATCTCAATATGCTTCGTTCTTGAGTGTTGCACCGGGTTGTGGCCAGTCTTGATAGTACTTTCATTGTCACACAAAAGAGGCACTTTGTCACAATGGACACCATATTCCTTTAAAGTTTGCGTCATCCATAGCAATTGGGTTCAAGCACTAGCGGCTGCCACATACTCGGCTTCGGCGGTGGAGAGAGATACACAATTTTGCTTCTTAGAAGACCAACTCACCAAGGACCTACCAAGAAATTGGCATGCCCCGGAAGTTCATTTCCTATCATCCTTACAACCAGCTGATGGCCCACTGATGAGTTAGGTTGAGACCCCAATAGCAGAGTGTGTAGTACGGGCAAGACTTGTTTTCCCCACGAGGGGTGACTCGAGGGTTTATATCGAACTCTCGGGGAATCAGTAGTGAAAGCTTTACCTCCTTATCCTTCCCTTGGAAACCTGCAAACAAAATAAATTGTTTTGTGCCCTCAACCTCACCAAGTGGTTGTCAAGCACAATGTGTGAGAATGATAAACAAAACAATAAATATGCAATGAAAATATGCAAGGATGATGGAAACAATGATGGATGATATTTTTGGGTTTTATATGATGAATGCAAGATGCAAAAGTATTTTTGTATTTTCGGATTTATAAATGGCTGAAAATGGAAAATGCTAAAAGTGGTTGGAAAGGTGTTTCTTATGATTAAAAATGGACCGGGGTTCATGGTTTCACAAATGCACTCTCTCTTTAATAAAGTGGTAGACAATGGAACACAAGAGTTAACATATGAGATTGCAACAAAGTTTCATGACAAGTTATTAATCATATGGGCATCACGTCCTAACATAGAGATCTTTTGGTTATTAATCCCTCTTATACTCCACTAAGATGCGAACTAAATCATAACACCTTAGTATTAAGATAAATCAGAGCATAGCATTAAGTTTCATGACATGAAGTTGAAATAAGAACATGCTAGATCTAGTCATGGAGTAGTGGCATGGTCACACCCACATCTCCGGTAGCAAGGTATTTCTTTTTATCCCTAGTGAGGCAACAAAGTAAGGTAAAACACCCAAGTGGATCGCGGAACTTTCTCTCACGTTCACCGCACTAGCCACCCCCGTTACTCCATCTAATGCACATATTCCCCCACACATGCTCTCATACACATGCTTGATCAAAACAAGTAAACAAGAACGGGGTACATAATATGCATCTACTTTCATAACTGAAACAAAACAATTGCAATCTCAAACATATATTAACTCATAAAGAGATCCACCACAAAGGTATTACATAGATGACCGTAATCATGTTCGGCAGCTCATACGGTGCTAATTAGTGAAGCACAAGAGAGAGAGAGATACATAAGTTACTTCCACAAACCCATAGTCCAGGGTGGACTACTCCCTCTTCATCATGGATACGGTGGAGAAGTCGTTGGAGGAGGAGACCTCTCCGGCAGCGCCCCGCCGGAGTTTTCCCCCTCCAATCTGCAGCTCCTGATCTCTGTTTCGTGTTTCTGTGTTTCTGCGGCGCTCCTTTCCGAAGAGCCTCGGGGACTATTTTTATAGTCGGTTTTAGGTCAAGGAAGTCTGGAGAAAAGATCGACGGCAACGGAGCTCCGAGGCTCCAGAAGGTGGGCCCACGCGGCCAGGTACAGGCCGCGTGGGCCACCCCTTTTGGCCCTCGGGCCTCCGCTTGTTTGCTTCCTTCGCTCCAGTCTTCTTCCTTCCAAATATTGATGCTCGTAAATTTCAGTCATTTGGACGTCGTTTGGGTCCCTGAAACATCAAAATATGAAAATAGGGTTTTCTGCCTGCGCAGGGTTAATTCCATAAAAATAGGAAACTTGTGAAATATTCCCAAAATCATTATAAAACAGTGATATAACCCTTATATGATGCAAATATGATGGAATATAAGTAAAATAATGCAAAGTTCATGTATGCATTTTACATGCATCAACATCCCCAAGCTTAACCATACTCGTCCTCGAGTATGAAGGTGATAAAACTAACATGGACTTTGCAATTTAATACTATCAATGGATATCAAAGATGATTTGCTACATAGAGTCAAATGGTTCATTCTTAAAAGAGTAGCAATATGCAAGATAGTTTATGAAGTGATATCAAGTATTCAATGCAAGGATGTTCAATGATAATTCACAAAGTGTAACATAAAGAAAAAGTACTATGGACCACAAGTATGCATAATGATAAGTAAGAACATCCTACAATGGTCATAGAGTGTAGAAAAATCTGAATATAAAAGGTGGACACTTTGGAAAGATATATATGAGTAGAGGTAAAGCATGAATAAGTTTCATCTAACTTCTGAATTCTCTACTTAAGTTAATGATTGTAATATGGTAATCCTTGGTGTCAAGCTCTCATTCCCCTATCATAGCATCTTGAATGATTAAGTTTAAAGTGAAAGCAAATATGAGTAGTGTGCTTGACAAAGTAAGGTTGAAAGTCTCATGCCCCTTGAATACGTACCTACTCCATGTGTTACTCAACTTGGAAACAAAGCAAGTTCAAGTTAAATATCATTGTAAGTAAAATAGTATCATCAAGAGCGTCAACTGGGGTACCTCTTGTCCCAGGATATGGAACAAGCCCATATCAAAATGACAAGACAAACAAACATAATGAACAATCTCAACACCCTTTTTATTTACCATTAGATAGCTTTTTATTGTAAGGTGTATCACAGAAGGTTCACCATAGCATGTAAGTAAATTTCCACCATGAATGATGCATGGCTTAGATTAGCGGCCCAGGCGTCTCTCTAACCATTTATACAAACTCATTTAAACCTACTTCATTTCCATTTATTTCACCCATGGTAAGCATCCATAAACAAAAGTACATGACATCAACTAAATGAAATGAAGTGCAATGTTGAAAGCTTGCCATGTGACAGCACATTGCTAACTCCAACCAAAGACATTTGTCAAGCTCACAACATCATAATTTTAATCACAATGGGTCATGTTCATTATGCAATAAAAGTAAAGTGTGCATCAAGTTCGTGAGAGCTCTATAACCAACTTTTCCCAGAACAATCAATAACATAAGCATTTTATTCAGAGGTATAATAATACAAATAACATGATAAACATACTCGGAATAGCATAAAGCTAATAGGTAGATATGGTGGACTCACTGGAAAAACTTTGGTTGAAGGTGTTGGAAACAAGTTTTGTTGGAATTTTTGGGCTAGCAAAGGGAGAAAGTTGACCATCTAAATGCATGCATGAGTGTCCATAGAACTAACTAATCCATGTTAAACAAGTAAAGTAACATTCAGCATCAAAACATGAATAAAGATAGCTCTTGATAAAACACTTGCAAATTATTACTCATTAACAAGCTCATGAATCATGCAACTATATGTATCTTTTAAAATCAACTCAACATCCCTTTTCCCAATCATTTAATAGCATCCAACATATTCAACCCAAATTTCCAGTAGCTCTCTCATATATAAATGATAATGTGGTGGTCTCTCAAAATAAAAATCAAACCTAAACAAACAAAAAGACGCTCCAAGTTTATGCGATAAAGTGCATTGATCGAAAAACAGAAGTTAGACGTGTGCAAACCGAGAGTGTGTAGGTCCAGTGGGTTGTCTTCACATCCCCAAGCTTATGGTTTCACCATCCTTGGATAGCTCTTGGTGCATCTCCTCTAATCCCTGTGAAAAAACTTCAAAACACCGTTTCTCCCATTTCTTTTCTGTGGGGTGACATTAGTAGTGATAAACAAATAGATTTCTTGCTGCATATAATCCTTAGACAAAAATTCATATGAATGTCCAGAAAGTGTATAATGTTGTATGCCTACTCATAAACTCAATTGGATCAAAAAGATTCAAGTTAAAAGTTCAAAGCATGCATCAAACAAAATGGGACAGAATCTGTCCAGAAAAACAGCAGCAGCAAAACGTATTTTTCTACCCTACTTAAATTTGTCTAAAAATTCTGAAAAAATTCATGCATACAGAGGATGCAAAGTTGCCACTACATTTAAATATCTCATTCGGAGTTACAGAATAGGAATTAAAAATCATACCGTGCACAGATTCGTGCTGGAATAATATCTCCGAACGCTATAAGCAACTTTTTCAAACCAAAATGGTAAAACTTGGCACTTTATTAAAAATTCCAGAAACTAAACTATAAACTAGTCTCTTGTTACAGCAAGAGGACACAAATAAAATAAAAAATAAAAACAACCGGGTTGCCTCCCGTAAAGCGCTTTCTTTATAGCCATATAGCTAGGCTTCTTACTTGATATTTATTGTGGACGAAGCTCATGAGGGAGCTTGAACTTTGATGTGTCCCTCTTCCTTGGAAAGTGTTCATGCATAATACCAGGATCCCATGGTGTTCTCAAACCAATCAAAATAATAGTCAAGTTGAACCCTAGTTGAGAGAAAAACAAAACACAAAAGTAATAACAACGAAGTCTAACTTTCTTTCTATGCATTGGCATTTTGTGTATGAATGAATCACAATAAATAGAAGTTTCCAATGCATATTAACAATATTACTTGCAGCATATAATTATTAGTAAATAAAGAGGGTTCTTATCACCTCCTCTTTCATAATAGTTGCAAGTAGTAGAAATAAATTCAACCATATAACCACAAGAATCATTCAACTTAGATAATTTAGGCACATAAAGAGGATCATTAAATTTATTTGGAATTCATTAGCATGCTTCCCTCTTTCAAAATAGTTAATAAGATCAATATCAAGTTTAATATCATGATTGCAACAAAGATTTGGAACTAAAGATAATTGCAAACCGCATAAGTATTTCTCAACATAAGCAAATTTCTCCTCTATGTGTAGTCGGAGAATTCAAGAACAAAGTAGGACTCTCATGAGTAAGAGTACCATCACAAACAGCAAGTATATCATTTTTATCCTCACATAAATTTGTAACAACTTCTAAACATGAGGATTATCAATAAGCATAGGACCATCATCTAAAGCATTATCATATAGCATATTTAAGCAACACTCCTCATTATTATCCATAACTTCACTAGTAGCATTATTAAAAAGTAAAGGAGTATTATTAGTTTCATCATAATAGCATGGATTATCATATAGGACCATAGCATTTTCAGTTTCACACTCATCATAACATGGATTCTCATAAATAACAAAAGATTTTTGAGTTTGAGTGTTACTATCATTTGTTGATGGTGAAGCTGGGAGATCCAACTCTTCCCCAAGATTAGATTGGAACACATCCATTTCAATCTCCTCTTCACATACTTCCTCTTCCAAGCTTATGTTTTCATCATCCTCTTGGGTTGCACGGGCATCCCCAAGCTTAGTTTCTTATCCTCCTCTTCCTACAAAATATTAGTGCTTTCCGTGGCAGCAAGAATTCTTTCTTTAACATAAACATTATCACTACATTCTTTTTTGCAAGTTTGGAGAATAATAGAAATTTGTCCTTTCATTTCACGAGCTACATGACTAGTTGCAAGAAATTTATTAAGAAGAGAGTCTATCTCATGGGCTCCAACATAAGCAATATATTTCTCAACTTGTTCTATATCAGGGCATAAACATTCATCTTCACGATAACAAGCAATTATAGGATCACTATTATACTTGCATTGATTGTGGGAATGTTTAACAACTCTTCTATTGCAACAAGTTATACCATGTAACTCACAAAACTGATTAGCTATTTTGTGAAGAGCTTTAAGCAATTTACCCACTCTATTTCCCTCTTTGGTTGATTGATATTCAGAGTAGGCGTCATACTTTTTAAAATAATCATTACCAATAGACATTCCAGAAAGTTTCTCCATAGTTTATCACACATATTAAAAGCAACGCTAGTTTTTATGGATTTTCAATTTTTAATGCAAAACTGAAAATAAAATATGCAAACCAAAATGCAAATGCAACACAAAATGCAAGACAATAACAAAACAAAATAAAATGATTTGAAGGTAAAGATGGATAAGATGGTGCTCACGTAGGTGCAACCTCCTTCGCTTCAAAGTCTTCTTCCTTCCAAATATTGATGCTCGTAAAGTTTCAGTTCATTTGGACATCGTTTGGGTCCCTAAAACATCAAAACATGGAAAATAGGGTTTTCTGCCTGCGCATGGTTAATTCCAGAAAAATAAGGGAACTTGTGAAATATTCCCAAAATCATTATAAAACAGTGATATAACCCTTATATGATGCAAATATGATTGAAATATAAGTAAATAACGCAAAGTTCATGTATGCATTTTACATGCATCACCAGCCCAATCCGAATCCGTATACCCGGCAAGAGAGAAGTTGGAGCCCTTAGGATACCACAAACCAAACCTTGGGATATGAACCAAATATCGTAGGATTCTATTGACCGCTTGCATATGGCTTTCTTTAGGAGCCGCTTGATACCTTGCACACACCCCTACACTCAACACAATATCGGGCCTAGATGCACAAAGATAAAGCAAAGAACCAATCATAGAGCGATAAAGAGATTGATCAACATCGTTACCCTTTGGATTAAGTTCAAGGTGACACTTGGTGTCCATAGGAAACCTATTTCCTTTAGCATCTTGCATGTTGAACTTCTTGAGAATGTCTTGGGTAAATTTGGTTTGATAGATGAAAGTCTCTTCACTCAATTGCTTGATCTCAAAACCAAGAAAGAACTTCAACTCTCCCATCATGGACATCTCGAACCTATCGGTCATAAGCTTTGAGAATTCATCATTAAAAGCTTTGTTAGATGAGCCAAAGATAATATCATCCACATAGAGTTGGCATATGAAAAGCTCCCGTTTAACCCTCTTGGTAAAGAGGGTGGGATCGATTTTCCCCACTTCAAATCCACGGTCTAGTAATAGCTCTCTTAGGTGCTCATACCAAGCACGAGGTGCTTGTTTGAGACCATAGAGCGCCTTATCAAGCTTGTAGACATGGTTAGGGAAGTTTGGGTCCTCAAATCCCGGTGGTTGCTTAACATATACCAACTCCTTTAGAGGACCATTAAGAAAAGCTCTTTTCACATCCATTTGTTGCAATTTAAAGTTATGATGTGATGCATATGCAAGAAGGTAAGGGATGGACTCAAGGCGAGCCACGGGAGCAAAGGTCTCTCCAAAATCAATGCCTTCAACTTGAGAGTATCCTTGAGCTACCAATCTTGCCTTGTTCCTTACAACCATTCCATGTTCATCTTGCTTGTTCTTGAATATCCACTTTGTGCCTATAACATTGCGGCAATCTTTTGGCTTCCCAACTAAATTCCACACTTTGTTGCTCTTGAAGTTATTAGTTCATCATGCATAGCTTCCAACCAATCCGGATCTTCAAGAGCTTCAAAGACTTTCTTCGGTTCCACCATGGAGATGTGTGCTTGATGCTCACTAAAGCTTGCCAATTGACCTCTTGTGGTAACCTTGCGACTTGCATCGCCAATGATATTTTCAAGGTAATGACTCTTTATTGCCCAATCTCTTTTGACTCTTTCTATACGATGGGTTTCGATATCCTCATTGACATGAGGAATAATCGCTTGATCATCTTGATCATTTGAGTCCCCGTCTTGACCGGAGTGTTGACCTTGATCATCATTTTGCAAATCTTCAATAATAGAAGGAGAGGATTGATCTTGGTCATGACCTTGGCTAGCATCAACAATAGGAGAGCTCGGTTCTTGCATAGCAACTTGGTCAACTTGAGGAGTGTCGGAGACTAGTCCCAGGAACTAGGGGTGTGTCTCGATGATGCCAGGAACGAGTAAGGGGCTGAACACGCGTACAAGCAACCCTCGGCTACCTCGGCGACGATGCTCGGCGAGCTCGCTGAGGGACATCACGACAGGGATAACACACGAGCTTTTACCCAGGTTCAGGCCCACCGTGAGGTGTAAGAGCCCTACTGTTGCGCTCGAAACGCGTCACACGAACACGTCCTCGTGTACCCGCGGTGCCGGGGGAGATACTCCGCAACTCGCCCCGCGGGAGGCCTGCTTCCAGCGCGATACGCAAGACAGCAAGCAGGCGCTTTTTAGACCAGACGCCCCAGCCCCTCGGGAAGCCCCGTCAGAGGAAGCCGGCGACGATTGGCTGAACTAAGCCGGACTTGGCCCCTCTCAGCTCGATTTTCGATACCCGGCGAAATCTAGATGAAGTCGCCGAACAACGGAAGCATAAACAAGGGTTTGAGGAGATAAAAGTAGGTTGTATTGATAGGTTGTCGATTGTTTGCTTAATTTCAATCGGCCGTCACCTCTCACATATATATGAGGCGGCTGGACTTCCCGTACAAGTAATGGACTTCTACAAGGCTTACAAATCATAGTCTAAGTCGAATCCATCTCTAAAATAGGCAACTTTTGGCCGGGAACGTTGGCTTCAAACTTGTTGGCTACTTCGGAAAGTTGCCTTTTGCCTTCCGTACTGGCTTCCAACTTGCTGGCTACTTGGAAAGTTGCCTTTTTCCCTTCCGTATTGGCTTCAAACTTGCCTTCTTCCTTAGAGACGAGATATCTTGATCGGCTTCGTATTAGACCCGGATTTCAGCATCTGTCCGGCTTCTTTTAGAAAGTTGCCTCCCATTTTCCAGCCTTGATCTTAGAAAGTTGTCTTCTCGTTTTCCGCCTTGATCTTGACCTTGAAAGTTGTCTTCTATTTTTCTGCCTTGATCGGTGGAAAGTTGACTTGCCGGCTTGTATTTGACAAAGTTGGCTTTATGCCGTCTTGTCTTGACAATGTTGACTTCTTTTCTGCCGCCTTGTCTTGACAACATTGACTTCCTTTTTGCCACCTTGTTTTGACAAAGTTGGCTTCTTTTCAGCCACCTTTATTGCTTCCTTTGACTTAGCTCGCTATGTCTTCAGGCAACTTCGCACTCCCGAATCCAGCTTCCGCCTTGTTACGGTTGCCGGATTATTGGCGGCCTTCTTCCGGCCATCTTTTCCTGGAAAGCTTCCCAGATCACCATTTTAGCCTTCTTTGCTGCCTTCTTTATGCCGCCAAATCTTCCTTGAACCTGAAACTGGCAATCTGCCAAAAACGGGTGCTAACATATGCCCCCTGTTTTCTAGTAGAGCTTGCGTACTAGAAAATATTCAATGTAGAAGTTTTTGTCTAAGGGCGATGCTTAAGCTCATCGGCCATGTGCTAAGGGCGATATATGTATATCGGCCATACGTGCAACTCATGCAGTTTGCCACACGCTCGGGTGGAATTTCTTCAAGTATTTCCCATTGATAGCTCGAGGCAACATGCTGCCTTCCAATGTCTCCACCAGATAAGAGTTGCCGGGTACTATTCTCGCGACTCGCAGCGGCCCTTCCCAGTTTGGGGACCATTTGCCAAATTTCCGGCTTCTGGAGCCAACTGGCAATATAACTTTCCAGACCAAGTCGCCAATTTGAAAGTCTTTCAGCCGGACCTTCTTATTGTAAGTTTTTGCCACCCGCAACTTTTCCTTCTCGATTTCTCTCAAGGCAATAACACGCTTGTCGGCTACTTCATCAACATTGTCCATCATCAAGCTGCAGTAGTCTTCAGCCGACAAGTCATCTTGCTTAACAAACCTCAAGGCAGCCAGATTCACTTCTACCGGCAAAACGGCTTCTTGCCCATATACCAACTCAAAAGGAGTTACCTTTGTTGCTCCATGCCTTGAGATTCTGTGAGCCCACAATGCTTCGGACAGTACTTCGTGCCACCTCCTTGGATGGTCTTGTACCTTCTTCTTGATCAGCTTGATCAAGATTTTGTTGCTAGATTCAGCCTGCCGTTGGCTTGTGCATAGTAGGGGATGAACTCAGCATCTTGATTCCAAGTGATTCGGCAAATTGCTTCACCTCCTTAGCCATGAAGGAAGTACCTTGATCTGTGGTAAGAGTCTGCGGAATGCCGAATCGATGGATAACATGCTCTGTAATAAACTGCATCACCTCCTTGTGGGTCATGTTCTGAGAGGTACTGCTTCAGACCACTTGGTGAAATAATCAGTAGCCACCAATACGAACCGATGCCCCTTGGATGAAGGCGGATGGATCATGCCGACAAAGTCAAGCGCCCAACCCCGGAAAGGCCACGGTTTTATAATTGGATTAAGAGGTGAAGCTGGCACCAACTGAATGTCTCCAAACTTCTGGCAGTTTCGCATCCCTTAATCTGAAGCAGTCATTGATCATTGTCGGCCAATAAAATCCCGCTCGCCTGAGCATCCACTTCATCTTGTGGCCGACTGATGTGTCCACATAAACCATCATGTACCTCTCCCATGGCAACTCTAGCTTCGTCTTCATTCAAGCACTTTAGAAGAAGACCATCAGCTGTTCGGCGATATAAGGCGGCATCCACCAATGTATACTTGAGAGATAGGCGCCGAACTGCTCTGTCTGTTTTTCGACTTGGATCTTGTAAATAGTCAATATAAGGTTGTCTCCAGTCGTCGCCAAGTTGTCATTGACTCCTCCTTAGCCGGCTCCAACAAGCCGGCTTCTTGTTGGCTTTCTCCTTAGCCGGCTCCAACAAGCCGGCTTCATGTTTGGCAACATTTGACTCTTCTGTAGCCGGCTCTAACAAGCCGGCTTTTTGTTTGGCTTCCTTCAAGTTGGCAACATTAATTGTCGGCTGTTCCCTGATGAAAACATTCCACGACTGACGTGATAGCCGGATGCTTGTTGCGCCAACTCATTGGCAAGCCAATTGTCTTGCCTAGGAACATGGGATATGTGGAAATAATCCAACGTTGAAATCATATCCAGGCATCTGTCAAGGTACATGTTGAGGGATCCGCTGTTGCACTGACAAATCTTGGCCACTTGCTGGACAATAAGCAACGAATCTCCATATGCCTCGACATGAGTTACCCCTGCGTCAACTAAGATTTCTAGCCCGAATAAAGTGCTTCGTATTCGGCTTCATTGTTAGTGCATAAATAGTCAAGACGACAAGAGGCTTCGAAAACAGTACCGTGTGGTGAAATGTACACAATGCCAACTCCTTGTCCGCTGCTGCAGACTGAGCCGTCAAAATAAAGCTTCCACGGTACAGCCGACACAATATTTAAGCCGGCTTCTTCCTCCAGGTCAATCCGATGTTCAACAATAAAGTCAGCTACAATTTGGCCTTTCATAGATTTTAGTGGTTCATAAGCCAAATCATATTCAATCAACCCGTACGCCCACTTGCCGATTCGTCCACTGAGAATCGGCCTTTGTATCATGTGTTTGAGAACATCGGTCTGACCAAAGACTTTGCATTCACTGGACAGCAGATAATGGCGCAATTTGGTGCAGGCAAAGTAAAGAGACAAACACAACCTTTCTACAAAGCTGTACCTTGACTCGGCATCCAGCAAACGTCTACTCAGATATGTGATGACGTACTCTTGTCCTTCGGCTTCCTGAGTTAAGGCAGCTCCGACACTTTGTCCTCAGCAGCAATATAAAGCCGGAAAGGCTGACCACGAGCCGGCTTCCTGAGAACTGGAGGAGTAGACAGGCAAGTTTTTATCTTGTCAAACGCCTCTTGCTGCTTTGCCCCCCAGGTGAATTCATCATCGTTCTTGAGCCGAAGGATCTGTGTAAACGCATCAACTTTTCCAGACAAGTTAGCAATGAATCTTCTCAAATAGTTTACCTTGCCCAGAAACTTCTGCATGTCCTTTTTGCAACCCGGGCCTGTATTTCTGGATGGCTTCAATCTTTGCCGGATCAACTTCTATGCCATGTTCATGTATGATGAAACCAAGGAATCTCCCAGCCGACACGCCAAAGGCACACTTCAAAGGATTCATCTTGAGCCCGTACTTCCTCATTCTTTCAAACGCCAGCCGCAAGTCGGCCAAGTGATTTGACTCGCCGTCCGACTTAACCACCACGTCGTCAATATATACCTCCAGTACGACTCCCAGAAGATCATGGAATATCAGGTTCATCGCTCTTTGATAGGTGGCTCCGGCATTCTTCAATCCAAAAGTCATCACGGTCCATTCGAACAAGCCAACAAAGCCTGGGCAGCGAAACGCCGTCTTAGCCGAATCTTCTTCGGCCATAAATATTTGGTTGTAACCTGCGTTGCCATCCAAGAAGCTGATAACTTTGTGACCTGAGGCTTCGTTGATAAGCATGTCGGCTATTGGCATAGGGTACTCATCCTTTGGCGTGGCTCGATTCAAATCCCTGAAATCAATACACGCCCTGATCTTGTCGGATCCTTTCTTTTCGACCGGCACAATGTTGGATAACCATTCGGCATACTTACAGGGCCGAATAAAGTTGGCTTTCAAAAGCCGGCTATTTCCGCCTTTATCCGATCATAGATCAGTGGATTAAATTTGCGAGCCGGCTGCTTGTATGGTCTGAAGCCGGCTTTGATAGGCAACCGATGTTCGACCAACTCTCGGCTTAACCCAGGCATCTCGTGGTATTCCCATGCAAAGCAATCCACGTACTCTTGACTAGCGCGATTAATTAGACTTATAATCGGCCGCCAACTTTTGCTTTACAAATGTCGGTCTAGGGACAGTGCCATCCCCAATGTCAACTTCTTCCAGCAAGTCAGCCGATGTAAAGCCTTGTCCCAACTTATCCATGTCGTCTGGTTCTTCAATTGCTTCGTACATATCGTTCCTTTCGGCCCGATACTTGTCCAGACGCTTCTGCAGCCACTCGTCGTTTTGATCCATCTACTTGAGGCAGCCGATTGCACCAATCGGCTTTAGAGATACTGGCACGAATCCGTCCCTGGTAGCACTCAGGAAGTCGAACCCGGATAGATCACGCCCAGAAAGGCATGTGACATTAGAATGTTGCCAGTCAACAATCGACTCGGCTAATGCAATGCACGCCGATTCGTCAGCATGGATGACTTCAACTTCATCGTCGACCCATTGTACGAGTTGCTGGTGCATAGTAGACGGAACACACTGGTTGGCATGAAGCCAATCTCGTCCCAGCAGCACATTGTAGTTTCCCTGCACCTCAGCAACAAAGAAGGCGGTAGCCAAAGTCTTGCTTCCTACTGTGAGCTCCAAGCTGATAACGCCTTTGGCTTCTACTCCTTCTCCTCCTTCGAACCCATTTAACACCATGTTCGTCTTCATCAGGTCGCCATCATCTAGTTGTAGCTTCTTGAAGACAGAATATGGCATCAAGTTTACCACAGCGCCGCCATCCACCATCATCCTGGTGACCGGCTTGCCATCAATGTGTCCTCTGACGTACAGAGGCTTGAGGTGTTTCACCGGCTTGTCAGGTTTTTCGAAGACAACATTTTTGGGTCCAAAGTTGATTTGCGACCTCGCCTTCTTCTTCAACAGCGCGGCAAGTAATACACCATGTTGATGTCCATGCCCGTTCGAGCCGGCGATTCTTCATAATCTAGCAATCTTCATCTGTCAAATTGCCTGACTCATCCTGCTGACTCCGACATTGCTAGTTCTTCTTCTGCCTTTTCTTCCATCGCGAGGTCTTCACTTGCCGGCTTCTCTGTAGCCGGATCTTGAATTGCCAGCTCCTTTGCCAAACTTGCCATCGCCAAGTCTGCTGCTTCGACTTCGTCAGCCCATGAAGAATAGGTGATAGCCGGCGTAGCTGCCGGCTCTATTTCACTATCGACAGCAGGACTCATGGTAGTTGGTGCGGAAGCCGCCATAAGAACTGGCCTAGGAATCCACTTTTGCGCCGGCAACATTGGTCGCTCAGCATTGAATTTGACGTCCCTAGATCGCTCAGCTCCTTCTTCTGCCTTCTCCCGGTTCCTTGCCCTTTGCAGTTTCCGCTTTTGTGTTTTTGTTATACCTGGCGGGCACCACTTTGGCTGAGTGTACTTTGGATCCCGGGGTTGAGCTGCGGCTTGACTAGAGCTAGCTTCATGATCATTGGTTGCTGGTTTTGGCGCGATAGCAAGTATCGGCTCACTGTTTGCCGGCTCTGTAACCGGGTCCTTCAACTTCAGCACATGAGTTCCAACAACCAATAAGTTGTCTGAGACTAATCCGCCTTCTGGCTCCGCCTTTTTAGAGCCTTGCGCCTTGATCCGCCAATATGACGAGTCCCGGGATACACAAGCCGACTTTGCACGGATTGCCGGGTTGCCCTGCGTTTGAACTCGTCAGCCGGCCTCTGATGCCGGCTACTTTCCTCCGCGGATGGTGACCTTGGTCGTTTCCCATACTGCCACTGGCGCGACCTTGACCCGGCCTGGCGCACGTACTTGTTCAGTAGCATGTCAAAAGTTGGCTTTGTCTTCCTTGGTCTATATTCAACTTGGTTTGTCTTCCATCTGCCAACTTCCGGGCTTTGGGCTTGATAAATCTTGGCGGCAACTTGTCTGAACGTGGTCCTTGCCCCCCGAGCGCAGGGTTATTGACGGTAATCTTGATGACCTCGCCTCCGTCGGGTTGCCGGCTCACTGTAACTTGTCTTCCTGCCGCCTTGCTGCCGGCTACTTTCCTGGGTTCACCAACAACAACATTAGATTTATTAGCGGCTTCGGCCGCCTCTGGCCGAAGAAGAACTTCTTTCCCTCCAAGTCTAGCGCGTTTATTGGAAACGGCTGTGTGTCAATTGCCATGCCGGCAAAGCTCAATCGTCCGTCATTGAGGGCCGATTGGATCTGTTTACGAAAGACATTGCAATCATTAGTAGCATGAGAGAAAGAATTGTGATACTTGCAATAAGCCCGCCGCCTTAATTCATCAGGCGATGGTATAACATGACTGATCCTAATCACTTTATCCTTTAACAAGGCATCAAATATTTTGTCACATTTGCCTACGTCAAAGCTACATTATTTCATCATCCCGATTCTTACGAATCGGCTTCAGATCATCACACAGGTAAGGTTTGGCCTTGCTGGGCCAAACAAACTCAGCGGAATAAACATCGGCTTCATCACCAGAGTCGGCATCGTTGTCAACAATATTAAGCCGGCTCCTGCTCATCCGATGCGAGTCTTTTGACTCATTGACCCGGCTCTCTTGAGCCAACGCTCTCTCCTGGACTTGGCCAACAGACAAGAATTCATGTCCTTCTAACCTCTCTTTCAGGTAGGACCTTAACCCATTGAAAACCAAGTCAGCCATGTCTCTTTCAGTTATTGCCAAACTATAACATCGGTTTCTGGTATTTCTAAATCTCTTGACGTAATCGGATACCGATTCATCTTGTTTCTGCTTAACCGATGTAAGGTGGGACAACTTGAGTTCTATTTCGCCGGCAAAGAAGTGTTCATGGAATTTCTGCTCTAAATGAAACCAAGTATGTATAGAATTAGGAGCTAAAGCCGAAAACCAAGAAAACGCAATGCCGGTTAAAGACAACGAGAACAGGCGAACTTTGATGTGATCATGACTAGCCTCGCCTAATTGAGCCAAGTACTGACTAATATGCTCCCATGTTGACTTATTATCCACACCATTAAATTTAGTAAACTCAGGAACTCTATAACCAGGTGGATAAGGTTGCAGATCAAATAATCGGGGTAGGGCTTAATGTAAGTCCTATGTTTTGGCATAACCCCAAGTTTGTCATAGGCTATTTGGTCCAGTTTTCTCCTGAACTCGGCCATCAAATCGTCCATATTGGCCGATTGAGCCGGCACAGGAGAAGAGTTGGCAGTAGGGCCAGCTTGCACCCAAGTTGCCGAATTTTGATTCGGCATTGACTCATGACCCAGGAGCCGTTGACCCGGCTGGCTTGCCGGATTAGGCATACTCTGGATAGGAGTTGGACATGGCAGCGTAGGCACAAGTTGGTTTTCCCTGCTTTGACCGATCGGCTGTTTGTCCGATGGCTGATCATGGAGCGTGTTTTTCTTAGCCTTTTCATGTTCTAGCATAAGATCGTAAACATTGGCAGTACCTTGCGAAACATGAAATTGAATTTCGGCTATTTGTTCAGAGGAAAAAAGGCTATTGCTTACAGCGGGTTTGTCAACGTTGACGTCCAGGGGCACGAACTCCGGCTCCTTGATCGGCGAGATGACTCCTTGCCGATCTACCTTGAAGCTGGCTAAGTACAGCTCCTGGTCTTCTTGGTCCCGCTTGGCTCGCAGCGCCTCGAACTCCTCGTCTCTTTTCTTCTTCCACGCCTCCAGACCTTGGCGTTGGTCTTCTGACAACTTCTCGAGAGTTGGCTTGATGATGTTGTCAGCGTTGATGCCGGCAGCGTCGGTCTTGGAACTGGTCATTGCTGTCCAATTTTCAGATCGAATCGTCCCCAGCGGAGTCGCCAAAAAGTGTGTTGCGCTCGAAACGCGTCACACGAACACGTCCTCGTGTACCCGCGGTGCCGGGGGAGATACTCCGCAACTCGCCCCGCGGGAGGCCTGCTTCCAGCGCGATACGCAAGACAGCAAGCAGGCGCTTTTTAGACCAGACGCCCCAGCCCCTCGGGAAGCCCCGTCTGAGGAAGCCGGCGACGATTGGCTGAACTAAGCCGGACTTGGCCGCTCTCAGCTCGGTTTTCGATACCCGGCGAAATCTAGATGAAGTCGCCGAACAACGGAAGCATAAACAAGGGTTTGAGGAGATAAAAGTAGGTTGTATTGATAGGTTGTCGATTGTTTGCTTAATTTCAATCGGCCGTCACCTCTCACATATATATGAGGCGGCTGGACTTCCCGTACAAGTAATGGACTTCTACAAGGCTTACAAATCATAGTCTAAGTCGAATCCATCTCTAAAATAGGCAACTTTTGGCCGGCAACGTTGGCTTCAAACTTGTTGGCTACTTCGGAAAGTTGCCTTTTGCCTTCCGTACTGGCTTCCAACTTGCTGGCTACTTGGAAAGTTGCCTTTTTCCCTTCCGTATTGGCTTCAAACTTGCCTTCTTCCTTAGAGACGAGATATCTTGATCGGCTTCGTATTAGACCCGGATTTCAGCATCTGTCCGGCTTCTTTTAGAAAGTTGCCTCCCATTTTCCAGCCTTGATCTTAGAAAGTTGTCTTCTCGTTTTCCGCCTTGATCTTGACCTTGAAAGTTGTCTTCTATTTTTCTGCCTTGATCGGTGGAAAGTTGACTTGCCGGCTTGTATTTGACAAAGTTGGCTTTATGCCGTCTTGTCTTGACAATGTTGACTTCTTTTCTGCCGCCTTGTCTTGACAACATTGACTTCCTTTTTGCCACCTTGTTTTGACAAAGTTGGCTTCTTTTCAGCCACCTTTATTGCTTCCTTTGACTTAGCTCGCTATGTCTTCAGGCAACTTCGCACTCCCGAATCCAGCTTCCGCCTTGTTCCGGTTGCCGGATTATTGGCGGCCTTCTTCCGGCCATCTTTTCCTGGAAAGCTTCCCAGATCACCATTTTAGCCTTGTTTGCTGCCTTCTTTATGCCGCCAAATCCTCCTTGAACCTGAAACTGGCAATCTGCCAAAAACGGGTGCTAACACCTACGTCCTGCTTGTCTGTATTGCACTGCTTGGATAGTTTACAGTACAAAGGGTGTTTGCCGAGGGCCAAGCAACAGCTATGGTGGAACTACTGTGGAAGAAGTCTTGCTCTCCTTCCTTGCTAACCAGTGAGCTGTGGGTGAGAATGAGCTGATCCCCCTCCTGCGTCGTACACTGCCCCCTATTATATGAGCCCCGGGCCTCTTCCCTTATTGCCCTTTGGCGGCAAGGGCTACCACATGGCGACAGAGGGGGAGGACAGTGCACGGCGGAGAGGCTGTCCATGGGCTCGGTCCATGGCAGGAGAGCTTGTCCTTCGTGGCTGCAAAGCCACCGTCCAAGGACGATAAGCCTGCACTGCAGAGCTCTACTTCGTGCCCCACGGTGACGTTGGTCTTGGACCGTAGCGGACCACGGTCCCCTTAGCACGGAAATGACAATTCTTGTAGTCCGCTTTGCTTGTTGCTGCTTTGTTGACCACCTTTAGCACGAAAGAGGTAACTGCGGCGCGGGCGTCACGGCGCGCAGACGCGCGCGTCACTCTGTGGCGGTCGCAGAGGCCATGTGCGCTCTGTCGGGGAGACAGAGCTGGCTTCCTTTGGAAGGAACCTCGCGAGGCGGGGGGGCCTCGCGAGGGGGTGCATCACGGCACCCTGACATAGCCGTATTTCAGCTGCAGGAGAGGCCTCTCATGGGAAAGGAGTCCTCTCGAGGCCACTGTCTGGCCCTTAGCAGAAATTCCTCCGATGGAGAAGGCCCTCGCGAGGGAAATTTCCTCGCGAGGCGCACCAAGCGCACTTGGTGAAATCTTTGATAAAACCCCGCAGGGCTGAGCAGGCCGGCCCGTGGTACCCTGGTTTCCACTGGGCCGACAGTAGCCCCCGGGCCCACGACGGGCACGCAGGAGGCTTGCAGACGAAGGCGAAGCGACGTGGGCCCTCAGGAGCCTGCCGGGCCTGCGACACGTGGCGAGCTCGCGCGGTCTCCCACGAACCCACGTTCGTCTCTGCCGTTATTGGAGTAGTGGCGGGTCCCACCACGCCCGGTCAACGGCTCGCCGAGGCCATAAAGGCGGAGAATCCAGCGCAGGTGCTCATTATTCTGCGCAAATTGTTGCTCTCGTCTCCTTCCTCCAAGAGCTCCTCTCCTCTCCGAGCTTTCCACTTTCTTGCGCCTCCACCACAATGGCGCCCAAGAAGGCCATTGACTCGGCGAGGGGCAAGGAGATACTCGAGGCGGAGGAGCCTGCTTCCTTCAAGCAGAGCGGGAGCCTCAAGCCCGCGCTGGTGGGCTACCGCATCGGCACGGACGCCATGCTCGACAAGGTGCGCTTCGTTGCGGCCTCTGAGAGCAACGATAAGGGTGCCACGAGGATGAAGCCGGCGAATGTCCTCGACCTCCAGCCTCGCAACACCTACTACCCCATCTTCCACCATTCTCTCTTCGCGGGGCTTGTCCCGCCTTTCTCCGCGTTCTTCCTGGAGATTTTGGAGTTCTACCAGATCCAACTTCTTCATCTTCACCCCAACTCCATCCTTATCCTCTCCATCTTCGCCTTCCTCTGCGAGGCGTACATAGGCATCAGGCCCTCTATCGCCCTCTTCCGCAGCTTCTATGCGCTGCGCAACACGGCGCCCAACGAGCGGACAGGCTGCGTTTCCTTCCGCATCGCGGATGGCATGAACCGCGTCTATCTCCCCCTCGCCAGGGTCGGCGAAAACATCATCACCAGCGTCCAGAAGAAGGTGGACGACTTCCGCAAGTGATGGTTCTTTGTGAGGACCGGGCAGGCGAGCCGCTTCTTCGAGATCCCTGACGCGCCCCCGCTGAAGAGGAGGTGCTGGTCGAGCAAGACCCTCGACGGGCCAGGGATCAGCAACGTGGCGGAGCACTTGACTGAGCTTCGCGAGGCTGGCCTCACGGGCCAGATGGTGGCCCTGGAGTTCGTGAGGCGCCGCATCGCTCCGCTCCAGGCTCACTCGGAGCCAATGTGGATGTACTCGGGCATGAAGGACGGGATGCGTCTGCACATGGTCAGCATCCTGAAGGACCAGGCGAAGAGCGTAATCAAGACTCTCTTCACCTCCCCGAACATCCCCAAGCCGAAGGACGAAACTGCAGAGCCGCTCTACAGGTTCAAGCTCGAGTCGCGGCTTGAGGCGGTGGAGGTGATGCCGGAATTTGGTCCCCGAGGCTTGCTGGTTGAGGGCAAGCGGAGCCCCTTGATTCAGAGGCAGCAGAGCAAGTAATGCCTGCGGAGGGTGTTGAGGAGGCGACGGAGTCTAGCTCTGCCGCGGACGCAGAGGCTGGAGGCGCCTCGGGAGGCCCCAATTCCTCGACGGGGGCCATGATTTTCTCAAGAGACGTGCCGCCAGAAGTGGAGATCCAAGAGGTCTCCTCAGGCAGCGGGGACTCGTACCAGATCGCCCCCTCGCGACGCATCGACGAGGGCGAGGAGGAGGAGAGCGATGGCGAGGCCTTGGTGGGCCGCCGTGAGCCGCGGTCGAAGGCGGCGCACGACAGGCCTGCTGGAGCCCGGGAGGGCACTCCTCACGAGGAGGGAGCGCGCGCACCCTCAAGGAATGCAGGGGCGAGCGCGTCACAGCCGCGGCGCTCTTTGAAGAGATGGGTTGACGTTGAAGAGTAAGTCTTGTACCTTCGCATTCTTGTACAGCGTTCTTTGAGGAACCCTCTTGAGGAGTTTACTTGCTTCTTGCCAGGGCTGCTGCGGCGCCAGCAAAGCGGCGCGGGCTGAGGAAGGTCGGCGAGAGCTCGGGCTCTGCCGCAGCGTCAAGGACGCCTGAGACTGAGGGGCCTCATCAAGAGGCCACAGCCTCTTCTCCTCCCGCGGATGAGCACCGCGAGGAGCTGGAGCCTGAGGTGACGGCGACGTCGCCAACAAGGCCACACGCTTCCCCTGCGAGGCAGGAGGAGGTGACTGAAGAAGAAGCGGTGGAGACCGCGGCGTCGACAGAAAAGCATGTCGACGCGGAGATGGAGGAGGCCAGCACACAGCCACCTCCATCAAGTCCTGTCCTTGAAGAGGCCGCCCCTGAGGCGGCGACAGGCGAGGCTGAGGCTGCAGCGCGGGCGGCTGCTGTGGAACAGGCCGCTGCCAACACTGGGGAGCAGCAGGAGGCGCCCTTGGTGCAGGGGAGCACCGAGGCCCATGCTGAGGGCGTGCCTGACCCTCAGGAGGCCCCAGCCGTGGAAGAAGGGGAGGCCTCCCCTCGAAGGAGCCCCCAGGCACAGCGAAGCCCTCAGCGGCAGCTGGAGACTGCGCCGAGTCCCCGGCGCGAAGCTTCAGGGCCGTCTGCAAGCCTAGAGGCTTCTGGGTCCCGCAGCGACGCGCAGGCCATAGTTCTACGGTGCCAACGCCCAAACGCTGCTCGCCGGGGCTCTATCTTCAGCTTGGCGAGGAATGCCATGGGCGAGCTCGAGAACCACCTCGCCGAGGAGGAGCTCGCCAACGCGGAGGAGCGAGCCGAGCTCGACAAGGCATGGGCCCAGCTTCATGCGGCAGTGGATCGCTGCCGCCGTGCGGATGAGGCGGCACAGGCGCGGCGTGAGGAGGCCATGCGCTTCGCGGAGGAGACCCGCGGCAGTGTGATCCGCGAGGCGGAGGAGACACTCACTGTGCTCAAGGGGGAGCGCGAGGCCATTGCGGCTGAGCGCGAGTCGCTTGAGGCAGAAAGCGCCTCCAAGCACCAGGAGCTCGACGACCGTGAGAGGAAGATCATCGCGGACTCTGAGGTCGTGAGGACCGGCTTGGAGAAGCACCGCAAGGATCTGGAGGCCCGCGAGAGGCTCCTGGGGCAGCGCGGCGAGGATCTTGCCCTTCGTGAGGATGAGCTGCGCAAGCGCGAGGAGCAGGTGGAGCAGGTCGAGAGGGACCAGGCTGCTCAGCGGGAAAGCCTGGAAGCTCGCGAGGGCAGCGTGGCTCGGGACGAGGCCAGCTACAGGGAGCGCCTTGAGAAGGCCAACGAGCACTTCCTCAAGAAGGAGAAGCAGCTCGAGGAGGACAACGCCACCAGAATAAAGCTCTACCACGACGGCTGCGCCAAGGAGTTCAAGGACAAGGCCAAGACCCAGGAGGACCGCTTCACGAAGAAGCGCAAGGAGCTCGAGGCCCGCGTCAAGGAGCTTGAGGAGCAGAACAAGTGGTCGGCCGGCCGTGTCCGAACGGCCAGGGACGCTCAGAACCGCGCGGAGCAGGAGCTGGCCTTGCTGAGGGAGGACCTGAACTCGCTCCAGGAGCAAGTGGAGCCTACCGTGGCGCTCGTCGAGCAGGCTCGCCACAACGCGGTGGCGCAGCAGGTCTTGACGCGCACCCGCAAGCGCATGTTCAAGTCCTTGGTGAGGCGTGCACGTGCCCTCCTAGATCGCCTGGAGGTCGAGGCTCCTGCAGTCCCTGCCGGAGGGGACGACAACGCCGCCGCGTACCTCACCTTCTACGAGCAGTTCCTCACCAGCCTGGAAGGGGCCATGGAGAACATCGACGAGCTCACTGATGAAGAGAACCGCAAACTCCTTGGCGTCGTTGTGTGCCGCATCTTCTCCAACCTCGTGCGCTCCGAGCCCACCTTTGACCTCAGGACTGTGACGGAGCCCGTCGCGCAAGAGCACTTCGCAGAGCTGCACGCCCAGGTGTGGCCAGACGTGGGGGCCTTCATTCAGCGCTTCCGGAGGGTGGAGACCCAGGAGGATGAGGACGAGGCGGACGCCGAGGAGGAGGGCGACGAGGATGCTGAGGAGGGTGACGATGATGCTCCTTCCGCTTGAACTGCCCTGTGGCATGATTATCTTAGGCTTTTGTCCTTTTGGTTTGTAAATAACTTATTTGAACATGTCATGTGTAATTATGCGCCTCTCGGGAGGCTTTTGTCTCTTTTTCCATGTCCTTTGTGCTCTACGTCCTTAGGACCCTTCTCTCAGTGCAATAGCACCGTCGCGTCGGTATGTTAGAGTCAGGGCTCAACAAGGCCGGGGGGTGCGTGAGGCTTGGAGAGGTAAGGGCTCTCGAGGCGCGATGCTCGGGAGCCCCCTTTAGGCGTGCAAGCGGCCCATGGGGCGTAAGAGAGAAAAAAGACTCGATAGGCGAAAAACCAGCGAGGGAATTTTAACAAGTTTTAGACTTAGCTTCGCGAGGCGATCGCCTGTGGAGGGCATCTTGCTCCCTGGCGAGGCTTTTTGCTCTCGAGGCCGCCTGAGACTGATCTCCGAGCCATGTTTTCCTGCGTAAGAGCAATAGGCATACCCACAAGCAACGTCTGGTTGTACAACTCACACGCGCTCATAAGTTTCCCTATGTGTGTCTCACGAGGAGAGTAAGCACCAAGGTCCTTGGTGAGGTGACGCGCATGGGAGCAGGCCCATGGGTTCAGAGCTCGGATCTGTTGGGTTTTGCGATGCTCTGCTGGGATGCTCCCGAGGCACAGGCACCGTGCTCAGCCCCGCTCGCGAGATACGCATGGGGGTAAGTATGAGCGTGAATGAGTGCAGGAAAATAGCTGCTTACCACAGGAATATTACATAACAGCGCGCGAAAGCGCATAGGTTCATGCTGAGATGAAATAGTTCGTTACATTTGGCTTGGCCAAAATAGAGTTCGCCATGTCTGAGCATGGGATGAATGTCCGCCATGTCTGGGCATGGGGTTCCACACGGAGTGGCTGAGGCATCTCGCGGCCCCAGGCGACGCATTGTAGAGAGAGCTCAGATGATGTAGCCCTCGTGGAGGGAAAGGCTTTGTCAAGCTCGGGGATGTGATGGCGTACGCCTCCCTCTTGAGACAAAAAATGCCTGACGTGACTTGATCACGGGTAGAACTTGCGTAGATGCTGAATGTTCCACGGGTTCTTGACGGGGATGCCGTCTTCTGTCTCGAGCCGCACCGCGCCAGGCCTGGAGATGTGCGTGACCTTGTGGCTTGTGGAGGCTTGTGGAGGCCTTCCCTGGAGAGGATCCTCCTGAGGACAAGGTCGCCTGTCTCGAGAGTGCGTGGCCGTATGTGGCTGCTGTGGTAGCGGCGGAGATCTTGCTGGTACCTTGCTGCCCTGAGGGCAGCGCGGCAGCAGGTTCCCTCTAGCAGCAGCAGGTCATTGTTGCGGAGTTCCTCTTGGTTTGCTTCATTAAAGGCAAGGACTCGCGGGGACCCGTGCGTGAGCTCGTTCGGGAGGACCGCTTCAGCTCCGTAGACGAGGGAGAACGGCGTCTCGCCAGTAGGCTTTGTGGCAGTTGTGCGAATGGACCAGAGCACAGATGGGAGCTCCTCAATCTAGTTCTTGCCGTGGGCCTTGAGGCGGTTGAAGCTCCTGGTCTTGAGGCCCTTGAGCACTTCGGCATTTGCGCGCTCGGCCTGCCCATTGCTTCGTGGGTGAGCCACTGAGGCGTAGCATATCTGGGTGCCGAGGCTGCCGCAGTAAGACTTGAAGGCGCCGCTGGTGAACTGTGTGCCGTTGTCGGTGATGATGCGGTTGGGCACCCCGAAACGGCACACCAGGCTCCTAATGAACTTCACCGCTGATCTTGCTGGGACAGTGCACACTGGCTCGACCTCTGCCCATTTAGTGAACTTGTCGATGGCGATGTAGAGCTAGCGGTAGCCCCCTTGCGCTCGTGGGAAAGGCCCCAAGATGTCCAGCCCCCAGACCGCAAAAGGCCAGGAGAGCGGGATGGTCTGAAGTCCTTGCGCGGGCTGGTGAATCTGCTTCGCGTGGAACTGACATGCCTCGCAAGACTGGACAATTGCAGTGGCATCTTGAAGCACTGTGGGCCAGTAGAAGCCACTCCTGAAGACTTTTCCCGCGAGGGTGCGCGCACATGAGTGGTGGCCACATTCTCCACTGTGTATGTCCCTGATCAGCTGGCGGCCTTCTTCAGAGGGGACGCGGCGCAATGCGATCCCGTTGGGGCGCTTGCGGTATAGGTCTCCCTCGAGGAGGTAGTACGACTTGGCCTAGCGAGCCACTCTTTCTGCCTCTACACAGTCCTCAGGGAGAACTCCGCCTTGCAAGAACTTCACGATTGCTGCTGTCCAATCCACGGGTCGACGTGCCAAGAACGCCAGCAGGTGATCTCCTGATGGTAAACCTGGCGCGCTTTGGCCGTTTCTGAGTTCCATACCCTTGAAGCGCTTCGCGAGCTGGTGAACTTCTTCGAAGTAGGCAGTCATGTAGCCGTCCTTGGGCTTATAGCTCTTGTTGGAGAAGTTGACGAGGAGCTGGGAGTCGCCCTTGATGAGTATGCGCTTGACGCCAAGGGCGATCGCAGCTCTGAGCCCGGCAAGGAGTCCTTCGTATTCGGCGATGTTATTGGAGACCTTGTCGCTGTGCGCGAAGCACAGCTGGACGGCGTAGAAGAGCTTGTCGCCTGTTGGTGAAGTCAGGACGGCAGCAGCCCCTGCTTGCTGGCACGCGAACGCTCCATCGAAGTGCATGGTCCAGTAGTTAGGCACTGCTTCCCCTGAAGGTGTGATTTCTTCATCCTGAGGCTCTTCCTGGCGAGGGTCCGTCCATTCTGCCGTGAAGTCTGCCAGCGCTCTGCCCTTGATGACCCTTGTGGTGTCAAATTTCAGCTCGAAGGGTTGCAGCTCGATGCCCCAGCCTGCTACGCGGTCTGTCGCATTTGGGTTGCGCAGGACCTGCTCTAGGGGGTATGAGGTGACCACCTTAATGGGGTGCCCCTGGAAGTAGTGGCGCAATTTCCTGGAGGCGATGAGGAGCGCGAAGAGGAGCTTTTGCTGCATCGTGTACCGCTCGCGAGCATCTCGCAGCACTGTGCTGACGAAGTAGCCGGGGTGCTCGACAAGCGTGGTCGCTGGATTTTCAGCGCTGGGCTCCTCGCGAGGCTCTTCAGGGGCCTTGCCGAGGTTGTCTTGCGGCAGGTCCTTGGCGAGGATACCTGCTGGCTGTGCAAGCTCGACTTGAGGCTCAGAGCCTGGAGAGGCTTCTTCCTTATCTGGGGGCTCTGAGCTTGGTGAGGCAGCATCTTTCTTGGTGAGGACTGGCTCTTCCCTTTCTGCCACCAGGACTGCGCTTGCTGTTTGAGGAGTGGCTGCTAAGTACAGCTTCAAAGGCTCGCGAGGTCGTGGGGCAACCATGATTGGTGGGCTGGCCAGGTACTTCTTCAGGTCCTCAAATGCCTTGTCAGCTTCAGACGTCCACTTGAACGTGCCACACCTCTTCATGATCTTGAAAAACGGCAGCGCCCTCTCGCCGAACTTGGAGATGAAACGGCCAAGGCTGGCCATGCACCCCGCGAGGCGTTGCATGTCCTTGAGGCGACGAGGTGGCTGCATTTCTTCTATGGCCTTGATCTTGTCAGGATTTGCCTCAATGCCTCGGTGAGACACTAGGAACCCAAGGAGTTTGCCTGATGGTACCCCGAAGACGCACTTGGCGGGGTTCAGCTTGATGCCCACCTTGCGCAGGCTGGCAAATTTCTCCTCGAGGTCCTTCAGGAGTGTGTGCTCATGGCGAGACTTGACCACGATGTCATCAACGTAGTCCTCTGCATTTCTTCCCATCTGAGCCCCCAAGGCCTTCCTCATGAGCCTTTGGAACGTGGAGCCGGCATTCTTCAGGCCAAAAGGCATGCAGACGTAGCAGAACACACCGCAGGGGGTGAGAAATGCTGTCTTCTCCTCGTCCTCCTGCGCCATCTTGATCTGGTGATAGCCTGAGAAGGCATCCAGAAAACAGAGGAGGTCGCAGCCAGAGGTTGAGTCCACGATCTGGTCTATCCTTGGCATGGGGTACGGGTCCTTGGGGCAGGCCTTATTGAGGTCTGTGAAGTCGATGCAGAGCCGGCCTCCACCAGTGTGCTTGGGGACGACCACCGTGTTGGAGAGCCAAGTGGGATGTACAACTTCTCTGATGACATGTGCTTCCTTCAACTTCTCTACTTCTTTGATAATGAATTCTTGCTTTCCTGGCGCTTGGCGCCGTGCCTTCTGCTTCACGGGGCGTGCGTTTGGACACACAGCTAAGTGGTGCTCGATCACCTCCCTCGGTACTCCGGACATATCTGACGGTGTCCACGCGAACATGTCAGAGTTTGCCCTGAGGAAGGCGACGAGTGCGCTTTCCTATTTGATAGGCAAGCCAGCGCCTATGGTGATGCTAGCCCCCGAGCCGCTGGCGTCCAGTGGCACCTTCTTTGTGGCTGCCCTCTCCTGAGAGAACAGCTGCTTCTTTTTTGCAGGCCTCGCGAGGGGCTCCTCTGCATCCTCGTCAGCGGGAAACGCTGCTGCGGCGTCCTTGTAGGCGTGCTCCACGGAGCGCATGGCGTCCTGGACCTGGCCGCGGATAGTTATGGTGCCACTACAGCCTGGAAGTTTGACGACGTTGTAGGCATGGTGAGTGACAGCCATGAACTTCGCGAGGGCGGGGTAGCCGAGGATGGCGTTGTAGGGCAGGCCACTGTGTGCCACGTCGAAGTCGATGAGCTCTGTGCGGTAGTCTTGCTCCGTCCCAAAGGTGACTGGGAGCCTCACTTGCCCCAGAGGGGTAGTGGTACCCTCTGTCACCCCCGAGAAGGGCCTGGTGGGCATGAGCCTCTCGTAGGGCACTTGAAGCTTCTCGAAGGTCTCGACAGAGATGACATTGAGGCCGGCGCCCCCATCAATGAGCGTCTTGGTGACGGCAATGTTGTTGATGGTGGGGGTGCACATCAGAGGGATGGTGCCCACAGCTTGGGTGGACTTGGGGTGGTCACTAGAGTCGAAGGAGATGGGGAACTGCGACCACTTGAGGGGCTTGGACGCCTCGATCCCAGGGAGTGCGGCATTGACCTCACGAGCGAGCTGCTTGAAGTGGCGATTGGACTTGGGCGCCTGAGCCCCGCCGAGGATGCATGCAGCCCCGCGAGGGGCTGATAGCCTCCAGGGTTCTCGTCAGGGAGATTGTCGTTTTGCCCAGCGAGGTTCTGCTGGACAGCATTCGCTTGAGGATTCTGCTTGTTGTTGTAGCGTCCGCCCCCGCGGCCACCGCGGCCACCGCCGCGGCCACCACGGCCTTGGCGCTGCTCGCGCTGCTCGCGGCTGTTGCTGAGCTTCTTGAGCTCCCAGCAGTCCTCAGTGGCGTGGTTGTGCTTCCTGTGGAGGATGCAGTATGGGCGCTTGTCCTTCTTGGTGGCCTCTGGAGCTGGAGCAGCTGGAGAGGTGACGCGCTTCTGCTTGGCGTCAGGCTCTGCCACAAGGGCAGCCGTGGTCTTGCGCTTCTCGCTGGTCTTCTTCTTGGGCTTGGTCCCCTCAGCCTTTGGCTCGTTCTTGACGAAGAGGTGCCCCTCTTCAGCCTTGGCGCACTTGTCCGCCAGGTCGAAGAGCTTCACCACAGAGGTGAGGCTGTCGTGGATGCCCAGCTTCTCGAGCATCCTGGTATCTGTGACACCTGCCCTGAAGGCGGAGATGACCTGCGTGTCGGGGATGTACGAAATCTTGTTGCGAACTTGGCTGAAGCGCTGGATGAACTTGCGGAGGGTCTCGCCAGGCTTCTGGCCCACAGCGCAGAGGTCATTGTAGGTCAGAGCGCGCTCGTACGTGACCTTGAAGTTCGCCACGAAGCACTTGCATGCAGAGCTCCTCCCACGAGTTGATGGTGTTCTCAGGGAGGCTCAGCAGCCATCAGAGCGCTGCATCCTTGAGGGCCATGACGAGCCAGTTGGCCATCACCTTGTCGTCGCCGCCTGCGGCCTGGATGGACACAGTGTAGAGCTGCAGGAACTCTAGAGGGTTCGGTCTACCGTCGTAGCGTGGAGGCAGGTCCGGCTTGAACTTGATGGCCAGATGACGCGGTGCAGCTCGCGGGTGAACGCAGAGCAGCCCGTGGCGTACACCACAGCGCCGTTTGCGAGCGCGTTGCGGTTCTGGCGCCCTGCGGCGGCAATCTCCTGGACGGCGCGGTTGTGGCGGTCCTTCTGGCGCTCGATCTCGACACGCGCGTCCTCTGGCGCACGCTGCACGATCATGCAGTCATGCGGTGAGGAGGCGTGCGAGGCAGCGCGGTGGTTCCCAGCTGGTTGCCCAGCTGGTGGTCCTCCTGGAGGAGGTGGTGGAGGTGGCGGCGGAGGAGGAGCGCCGTGCGCTATGCCCCCCCCCCCCCCCCCCCCCGCGCACCCAGAGTGGTGCACGAGCGAGCGAGAGGGTGCTTGCGTCGCAGCAGGCACATCGGCGTTGATGGAGGGATAATAACCCAGTAGGCCCATGAAGAGGGAAACGTGACCCGCCAGGAAGGAGGCCCGGTCAGGCCAGTTAGCCCTCAGCACGGGCCGGGTTATGTTTCTGGGCCGGCATCTTGGCGGTGACCTGGCTAAGGAAGGTGATATTCTGGAAGGTACAAGAGGCGGTTCGAGAGGCGGTTCGAGACTTGGAATGCACGAAGAATAAAGGAGCTAGGATAGGACTTGGAGTTCGGGTAGAACCCGGCTCTATTGTGTACGCGGTCAGAGGGCCCGGTATCTATATAAACCGGCCCCTGAGCCATAGCTAGCAAGACTTTGATAATCCCCAAGCTTTAGGCGAGAGAACCATCGAGAGAGACACACAAGCTTTGTAACCTAGATCGAGATCCGGCTCTGTTGTCGTAGCCGGGTTATCGAGATCGAGACCAAGATTAATAATAAGATAGCAGGAAGTAGGTCTTTATCTCCAATGGAGAGGCCGAACCTGGGTAAACCTGTGTCCCCTGCAATGCTAAACAATCTCCCAGACGCCAGTGTCGCCTTGCCCAAAAACTCAAGCTACCCCAAAGTAGCATCTGCCGTGTTATCTACCCCACGACAGTTGGCGCCGTCTGTGGGAATCGCGGCCAAAGGTGTCACCATCATGGGAGAAGCAAAGAGAGGGGCCGAAAACTTTGTTTTTGGCCAGATCACAGTCAATGAGCAAGGAGAATCCATCGTCGATGATTTTGGCTGGGGGCCGGAATCTGATCTGCTTGAATCAGGTGATGTTATTCCAATTGGCAAATTTAATGTTTTTGTGGGCATGATTACAACTAGATCTGCTAGTGATGGAGATTATGAATCTGTGTCAGGAGCCCCCACAATTGTTCAATCTGATGGAGAGGAATCAGTTGGCACAGCTGAAGTTGAGGAGGTCCTGAACACGCTGGAGGAACGGCTGGATGACCCGGCAGAAATCCCGGGTGACGCGGTGGAACAAGCCGGGTCGGAATCAATCTTGCCCCTGTTTGAAGGCCGGTTCGGGTATGATGCAGAAGAGGAAGATGATGAGGAACAAGAGTCAAGTCCAAGCCCGGTTCGTAGGGTAGCGGTGTACACCGCGCCTTCGTCCAGCATACAACCATCACCATCAGCTGTTGTTCCACCGGCCTTTACCCCGGGTCAACAGCAGCTGCCCCCGATTCTGGAGTTGGCAGAACAGAGAGTTGATGGAGATCCGGCTTCGGTCTCAGAGGAAAGCGAGGATACGGCAAGATACAGAAACAGTTTTGGGTTCCTGCATAACCGGGCCCAAGGAGAGGAAAGAAGTAACACAGCAGCTGCCCCGGCCTTGTTTAACAATGGCCTGGTCTTAGATCCATCAGCACTTACAAGGTTGGTTACTCCAGAAAACGCAGCAGTTAGAGCAATGGAATTGGATACAGCACGCCGAGCGCTGGAGCAGATGCGCAGGGACGCCGAGGCAGAGAGGCAAGAAATAGAAGCAAGAAAGAGGCAAATAGAAGAGGAGGAAAATCGCCTCAATGAGGCGACCCGGGTTCACCGGAGGAGGCACCAGAGCCGGCTGGCCCATGGAGAAAATATAGCAAATGCAGTGCCTGTAGCAGCGCTGTTCAGAACTCCAGAAGATCAGCCCATTGGCGCTGCTCAGGTGGCACCAGTGGCTAGAGTAAGTACAGAGCAAAACGGAGGAACGGGGAGAGCCGGTAACGTGGCAGCAGCAGCGCCGAGTTTGCCCGCTGGGGGAGCCAGGGGAAATCCGGGTCTGCCGCCCAGAACACCAAGGTTCCACACGCCGGCGGGTCACTATTCAAATCCGGCGGATAACGTGTATGCAGCAACTTTGGCGCTTGATCGTATTCCATTGGGAGACACGCCAGCGGAGATTGAAGCCCGGCGTGCCATTGACATGTTACGCACTGCAGTTGTCCAGCAAACTCAGTATTCAAGGGAGAAAAGTGCATTGCATTCCACAACGTATCGTAGTAAGAGTCGCAATGGAGGTAACCCGCCATTGGCCGGGCCTGTAGCGGCACAGCAGCAAAACCCGCCCCAGCAAAATCAAAATCAAAACAATCAGCAGCATCAACCCGCCCCAGCAGTTTCCATAGCTCAGCAGATAGTCAATAGATCACGCGCGGGGAGAAGTGCGGGCAATGCAAACCCGGTAGTACCTGCAGCAGGAGTACCACAAGGAGGACCGGGTCCTGCACCAGCCGCGTCTGCAAGCTCACCCGGTAATATCAATATTTCGGCAAGTTCTTCTAGTTTAGCCGGGCCAAAATGTCTTTCAGATTCCATTAGAGCAGAGCCTTTCCCTGAGAAGTTCAAGGAGCCAAGCAAGATATCCAATTATGAGCCCAGCATGGACCCGGCCAGCTGGTTGAGCAGTTATGAGATGGCAATGTGTATACGCAATGCCACAGAGAATGTTTGTGCCAAGTACATGTATTTGATGATGAGCGATGGAGCAGCGAAGTTGTGGTTTAAAAATCTACCAGAGAAGTCCATTAATTCCTGGGATGAGTTGAAGGCGGTTTTCACCAAGCATTTTCAGGGTACGTGCAAGCGTTTGTTTTCCATTGAGGATCTTGATCGTTGTATACAGAAAAAAGGCGAGTCAGCACGTCATTGGATGGGCCGGGTCACGGAGATCCTGCACTCTTCATCTGGTATTGAGCCCAAGGATGCAATTTCATCAATGGAGAAAACTTGTAAGTATGCACCACTTGTCCAGAAGCTGGGTCGCATGAAGGAAGGGCACCGGGTTAAGCCGGTCACCATGGCAGAGTTGATGGATGCTTGCAATAGGCACGCAGCCACGGACAAAACTCAGGATGAGCCTGAGGAGGAAAAGGGGAAAAGCACGGCAAATAATGGTGGAAGGAACAATAATGGCTCGGGAAACAACAATAACAATAATCAGAGTCAGCATAAGCGAGGTCATAATGATGGAAGTTCAGAGTTAGTAGCAAACACCAATATCGGGTTTCAGAGGCAAAGGATGGACGGGAACTACCAGGAAAACAGAGGTTATCAGGAAAATAGAGGTTACCAGGACAACAGGGGTTATCAGGGAAACAGTGGGAATCACAATAGTGGAGGTAGTTACCAGGGAACACGCCCAATGAGTACTGAGGAAGCTTTTAGGATGCCGTGCCCTCGCCATAGCAAGATGGGAAGACCATCCAATCATTCATTGGCACAGTGTGTGGATTTGAATAGGTGGAAAAATAATGAGGTGCAGAGAGCTCTGCAGGGAGCAAACAGAAGTGGAGGACCCGGCCAGGGTGGTAACCCGGCTGCGGGGCCTCTAACAGGAGCAAATGCGGTACCCACTGGAAACCCGGGTCAGGGTCAGAACCAGAATACAAGTAATCAGGGAGGATTTTCTCAGAACCCGAGGCAGTTGGGCCAGTATCACATATACACCAGTGGCACTACCAAGAGAGAGAGAAAGTTAGTCAAGAGAGCAGTTAACACAGTGGCTGTTGGGGTGCCAAGATATCTGAGGTGGTCAGAGCACACCATCACATGGAGTAGGGCAGATCATCCAGAGGTGGTGGAGCACCCGGGTCTGCTAGCTCTTGTGGTGGCTCCTCAAGTTCACAATTTCGAGTTGAAAAAAGTTCTGATGGATGGTGGTAGTAGTATTAATATCCTGTACTGGGATACATTTGTGCGTATGGGATTGAAGGAGTCACAGTTGCAGAAAACGTCAACAATTTTTCACGGTATAGTTCCTGGGAAATCAGCCACACCAGAGGGAAAGATTGCACTGGAGGTTGCTTTTGGCGAGTCTATCCATAATTTCAGATCAGAGTGGCTCACGTTCGAGGTAGTAAAGTTTCCAAGTCCTTATCATGCGTTATTGGGAAGGCCGGCTTACGCCAAGTTCATGGCAAGGCCGTGTTATGTGTATCTACAGTTGAAAATGCCGGGTCCCAAGGGGATCATTACAGTACATGGTAACAGAGAGATTGCAGCAGAATGCGATGAGGGGGATGCAGCCCTGGCAGAACAAACTTGTGCTAGAGAGGAGTTGAAAGCTTATAGATCAAATGTTGACCCACAGGATAACACGGCACTCAAGAAGCCAATGACAGAAGATGACAGGGCAAAGTTCAAAGCAGCAAAGGATACAAAGATGGTGGATTTTGTGCCTGGAGATTCCTCCAAGCAGTTCGCCATAGGGACAAACTTATCTGACAAATAGGAAAGCGCGCTCATCGAGTTCATCCGTGAGAATCGGGATGTTTTTGCATGGACACCTAGTGACATGCCAGGCATTCCAACTGAACTCGCTGAGCACCGCTTACATGTTGATCCTAAGGCAAGGCCGGTGAAACAGGTTTGAGAAAAATGAATGCAGAGAGAAGGAAAGCTATAGGAGAAGAGATAGCCCGGCTTTTGGAGGCCGGCTTTATCATGGAAGTGTTTCATCCAGAGTGGTTAGCTAACCCGGTTTTGGTTCTAAAAAAGAATAATGAGTGGAGGATGTGTATTGATTTCACGAGTTTGAACAAGTATTGTCCCAAGGATCCGTTTGCACTACCGCGCATCGATCAAATCGTTGACGCAGTTGCAGGCAGCGAGCTCTTGTGTTTTCTGGATGCGTATTCAGGTTATCATCAGATCAAACTTAACAAGGAAGATTGGGAGAAGACGTCGTTTATCACCCCCTTTGGTGCTTTTTGTTACAAGACCATGACTTTTGGGTTGAAGAATGCAGGAGCAACTTATCAGAGGTGTATCCAGAATTGTTTTCATGATCAGATTGGGCGCAATGTGCATGCTTATGTTGATGATGTGGTTATCAAGTCAGAAAAAGCCGGGTCATTTATTAATGACCTTGCAGAGACATTCAAGAATCTGAGAGAGTACAAGATGAAGCTTAATCCTACGAAGTGTGTGTTGGGGTTCCAGCGGGCAAGTTACTTGGTTTCATTGTGTCAGAGCGTGGAATTGAGGCAAACCCGGAAAAAATTCGTGCAATCCAGAGTTTGAAAAGGCCAGAGGAGTTGGCTGATGTTCAGAAGCTGACAGGCTGTGTGGCTGCGTTGAGCCGGTTTATTTCCCGGCTTGGAGAAAAAGCTATTCCGTTGTATAAGCTGTTGAAGAAGACAGATAATTTTGTGTGGAATCAAGAGGCAGATGAGGCCTTTGAGGCCTTGAAGAAGCAGTTGTCACAAGCGCCAGTTTTAGCGGCGCCGGGTCCCAAGGAACCCATGCTTTTGTATGTTGCAGCCGGGCCTCAAGCTGTGAGTGCCGTGGTGGTGGTTGAGCGAAAAGAGGAAGGAAAAGAGAACCCGGTACAAAGGCCGGTCTATTATGTCAGCGAGGTCCTATCAGAAGCAAAGCAGAGATACCCACATTGGCAGAAGCTAGTGTTTGGTGTTTTCATGGCTAGTAGAAAGTTGAAGCCGTATTTCCAGGAGCATCCAATTACGGTGGTCAGTTCTATTCCCTTAGCAGATATCATCAGAAACTCCGAAGCTACAGGAAGAATTGCCAAGTGGGCAATTGAAATGGGGGATTATCACATTGATTATGTGCCTCGCACAGCTATCAAGTCTCAGGCGTTGGCAGATTTTCTTAATGATTGGACACAGTTGAATGCACCACCTCTCACCCCGAGTCTCAAATCTTGGGTTATGCATTTTGACGGGTCTAAACAAGAGCAAGGTTCAGGAGCTGGAGTGGTGTTAACTTCTCCCAAAGGTGACAAGTTGAGTTATGTTTTGCAAATTCACTTTGATTGTACCAATAATGTGGCAGAGTATGAGGCCTTGTTACATGGTTTGCGTATGGCAAAGGAGATGAACATCAAGCGTATTAAGTGCTATGGGGATTCAGATCTTGTGGCGCAGCAAGTTTCAGGAACTTGGGACAGAAAAGATGCAACTATGGCGGCTTACAGGCGAGAGGTGGATAGAGTAGCTGGGTTCTTCTCAGGCTATCAGGTGGATCACATTGATCGCAGGAAAAACGATGCTGCAGATGCTTTGTCAAGACTCGGCTCACGCAGAGAGCCGGTTCCACCTAACGTTTTCTTGGACGAGTTATGGGCTCCATCAGTCAAGTCCCAGGATGAGGAAGAGTTGGTAGACCCGGATTCGCAGCTGGTGGCTGTAACCCGGGAAATTCCAGAGTGGACAGAACCGTATCTTGCATATCTTTTGAGAGGGGAGTTGCCCCAGCAGGAAGTCATAGCCCGGCAGATCGTGCGCCGGTGCAAGGCCTATGTGGTCATAGATGGTGAGTTATATAAGAGAAGTGTTTCAGGGGTATATCAGAGATGTGTGTCTGGAAAGGAGGGCCGGCAAATTTTGAAGGAAATTCACGAGGGAGATTGTGGTCATCATGCTTCAACCAGGTCCTTGGTTGCAAAAGCTTTCAGGCACGGTTTCTTTTGGCTCACAGCCCAGGCAGATGCAGAGCGCTTGGACGAGCTCGGCGATGCGGTTGATCCAGTCGTCGTAGCCCGCCTGCGCTGGGCGGTGGCGCATCAGCTCGTCTGCAATGAGCAGGGCAGCACTTGGGTTTGGAGCAGCACGACTCTGCGAGGAGGAGCCTGGCTCCCTGGACGGGTGCAAGGAGGAAGCTTCCTCCTCACCGTCGTTATCCTGGTCCTCTGGGTGCTCGACGCGGGGCTCAGGGTTGGTGCTGGGCCCTGGAGTGGTGTTGGTGCGCGGACGGCCGCGCGGGCGTTGCGCGACAGGCTCGGTGTTGACCCTGCCAGATGCCCGGCGCGCGAGGCGCTCAGCTCGAGTCTCGGCCATGGCGAAGGAGAGGTTGAAGACGCGCCTCAGCCCCCTACCTGGCGCGCCAAATGTCGGAGACTAGTCCCAGGAACTAGGGGTGTGTCTCGATGATGCCAGGAACGAGTAAGGGGCTGAACACGCGTACAAGTAACCCTCAGCTACCTCGGCGACGATGCTCGGCGAGCTCGCTGAGGGACATCACGACAGGGATAACACACGAGCTTTTACCCAGGTTCAGGCCCACCGTGAGGTGTAAGAGCCCTACGTCCTGCTTGTCTGTATTGCACTGCTTGGAGAGTTTACAGTACAAAGGGTGCTTGCCGAGGGCCAAGCAACAGCTATGGTGGAACTACTGTGGAAGAAGTCTTGCTCTCCTTCCTTGCTAACCAGTGAGCTGTGGGTGAGAATGAGCTGATCCCCCTCCTGCGTCGTACACTGCCCCCTTTTATATGAGCCCCGGGCCTCTTCCCTTATTGCCCTTTGGCGGCAAGGGCTACCACATGGCGACAGAGGGGGAGGACAGTGCACGGCGGAGAGGCTGTCCATGGGCTCGGTCCATGGCAGGAGAGCTTGTCCTTCATGGCTGCAAAGCCACCGTCCAAGGACGATAAGCCTGCACTGCAGAGCTCTGCTTCGTGCCCCACGGTGACGTTGGTCTTGGAGCGTAGCGGACCACGGTCCCCTTAGCACGGAAATGACAATTCTTGTAGTCCGCTTTGCTTGTTGCTGCTTTGTTGACCACCTTTAGCACGAAAGAGGTAACTGCGGCGCGGGCGTCACGGCGCGCAGACGCGCGCGTCACTCTGCGGCGGTCGCAGAGGCCATGTGCGCTCTGTCGGGGAGACAGAGCTGGCTTCCTTTGGAAGGAACCTCGCGAGGGGGGGCCTCGCGAGGGGGTGCGTCACGGCACCCTCACTTAGCCGTATTTCAGCTGCAGGAGAGGCCTCTCGAGGGAAAGGAGTCCTCTCGAGGCCGCTGTCTGGTCCTTAGCAGAAATTGTTTCGCTGGAGAAGGCCCTCGCGAGGGAAATCTCTTCGATAAAACCCCGCAGGGCTGAGCAGGCCGGCCCGTGGTACCCTGGTTCCCACTGGGCCGACAAGGAGGGTCTTGAACTTGTTCTTGGATAGGTGCTTCATTTGCTTCCATGGAGGGCGCCGGTTCAACTTGTGATGATGTGATCTCCACTTGAGTGGAGTTTGTACTTGCTTGAGGAGGCTCGTGATGGATTTCAGCGGGGCGATAGAAGCCAACGCCCATTCTCCTTATAGCATCTTGAGGTTCCTCATTATCTACATCACAAACATGAAATTGCGCCACTTGAGAGTCGTCATTCTCATCGAACCTCGCACTACAAGATTCCACAACTCTCCCTAAGGATTTGTCTTAGACTCTATAAGTGTGAGAGTCCGCACCGTAACCAACAAAAACACCCTCTAAAGTTTTAGGTTCAAATTTAGATAAACGAACACCTTTGATTTTGTAGAAACACTTACAACCAAACACACGGTAGTAGGAGATATTGGGCTTGTTGCCGGTAAGCATTTCATAAGGAGTCTCCTTTCTCCCAACACGAAAGAATAACCGGCTAGATGAGTGACACGCCGTGGAGATGGCCTCGGCCCACAAGAAAAGCGGAGACTTAAACTCCGTCAACATGGACCTTGCCATATCCATGAGAGTCCGGTTCTTCCTCTCGGCTACACCATTTTGTTGAGGGGTATAAGCAGCGGAATATTGATGACGAATTCCCTCTTCACTAAGAAACTCATTTAGGGTGTAGTTCTTGAACTCAGAGCCATTGTCACTCCTAATGGCCAATATGGGAACATTGTGTTGACGTTGAACTTCATTGGAGAAGTCGATGATGGCTTGCTGAGTCTCATCCTTCGACTTGAAGAAATAAATCCAAGTAAATCTTGAATAGTCATCAACAATCACCAAGCAATACTTCTTCCCACCAAGACTCGGTTGAGGAACGGCACCAAAGAGATCAACATGAAGAAGTTCCAATATCCTCTTTGATGAGATGATGGTCTTGCTTGAGTGGGGAGAATCATGCATCTTTCCTTCAACACAAGCCCTACAAAGACGATCTCTAGAAAAATAAACATCCTCTTTTAGTCCAAGAATGTGGCCACCCTTGTGAAGACTTTGCAAAGTTCTCATGTTGACATAGGACAAGCGGCGATGCCACAACCACCCCACGTCGGCCTTTCCGAATAGGCATATTGCTTGAGTGTTGGTTGACCCCGAAAAGTCCACCACAAACAACTCATTTTCAACATACCCAACGAACATGACCTTTAGAGTCTTGCTCCTCAAGAGTACCACCATATCAATAGTAAAATGGACATCAAAATTCATCTTATTAAGACCACGAACGGACATAAGATTGTAACCGAGAGACTCGACAAGCACGACATTTACAAGGGTGATATCCTTTGCAACTACCACCTTGCCGAGACTCTTTACCTCAGCTTTTGACTTATCACCATGTAACGTACCTGCACTTAGAAATTGGCAAGGTACCTGTGTATAGTGCAAACCCCTGGATCGATTCATTTGCACACAGTCTAAGATGAAATATCACAACATTGTATCAATTATTACACGTGGATCCAGTACTTAGGAAAATATCCTTTACAAATTGCATAGCACGAAGCTAGCTTTGAAAGAGTAAAGCAGCGGAAATTTATTCTTCATGGAGTCTCCATCATCATCATGTGCCACAGGCGAAAACATGTTGGTTGCAGACTCGAAACCCTTAACGAAACTCACTCGTCGTCAGAACAATCTGCAACAAATAAAAATTTGCAACAGAGTGGGTCAGATACCATTAAAAATGGATCTGGCAAGTGACACTACGTGGACACTTAATGGAATAACTCTATAGCCTATATGCATATTTGGCTGGTGGAGTTCAAGGCTGTTTTGCATAAAAGCCAATTTTGCCTAACACTTTGTAAAACATTTTCTTCAAATGTTTGAGACAATATGGCATGAAATCCATAGTATCGTCTACCCTTGTTCACCCATCAAAATTTTACTTAGAGAAATTGAGATGTTGGGAGCCTCCGTTGACATCCATGATCAGCTGCTTGAATTGTCCGTAACCGGGGACACGGCTAAGTACTTAGTTTTAAACTCTGCAGAGGTTGTGCACTTTCACCATTAGACCCAACAAACCCAAACTATCCTCAAGCACTCAATTTGTGCTAAGGAAAAGGAGAGAGTTGAGACGAGACTTTTCAGAAGCATATTCCCCATCCCATACCGGCTTGACCCGTTCCACCTACATCCTCCACATCTGCTTGTCAAGCCGGGAGGAGTCCACGCAACCTAATCCATCTAGCCAGAGCCCATATGACTAATGGCTGCACGGTAAGCAACTTCACTTAGAGAAACATTGGTCCCTTTATTCCTGGGTGGCAATCCACAAGTGAATATCCCGTAGAGGTCACCCCTAGGACAACACCCAACTCTTGCATCTTCTTGTCAAAACCAAATCCACCCAGGTGGTAAATTAACTTAGTAGAGTTAAGCTTTTCAATAAAACACTTTTGCATAGCATCAATATTTCTACTAAGTTATCAATAGGATTCTAGACACAACTAGTGTAAAGGAGATAGTAGTTTAGCATAGCAATACTATCCAACACATGCATATAAAGAAATACACTAAGTCATGCATAGAAAAATACTTAGGAGATTTATGGGGTGTGCCACTTGCCTTGGCAATAGGGAGTGCAGTAGTAGCAGTTGCAACCACCTTCGTCTCTCTCCGAAATTTCTAACACATCAAACAATTCACAATAAATATGCAGCCAAACAATACTTAAGAAAATATGACATGCATGAGATGCAGAATGATACAAGGAATTATGATGTGAATGACATACAAAACAAACTAAGGAAAAAGACATAAAATAACTTAATCCATTTGGCTAAGGCAAGGTCAAGGTTGAGCAAAAATAAACTTGATAAAACGACAACTTGAAAAGTTGTAAGGCTACTTCAAGTCTTCACATGTTTGATCTTCAAAACATCTTCAACTCCTTTGTAGTTTCATTGATCTTCAATGGTCTTCAATTAGCACTCTAGGAACTTAGTCATAAACACAGGACTTGGTCTATGTCCAAAGTGAAAGACAAAATTAGGAAGGAGGAAAAGATAGAAAGAAAGATGTAGTAGTTGGTCTTCCAAAGAGTCATCTTCAGGCTTCCTTGTCGCTTGCTCCTTGGTGTGTTGACTTCTTTGAAATTTGTGGACTTGATGGTTCTGCAGACTTGATGATGTTGGCATCACCAAGGTTGGTCTTGAATATAACTTAGCCACCATGAAGTAGGAAGAAAAGAGAGAAAGGAAAGAAAGACTTAGAAAATTGTAGGTAGTTGGTCTTCTTGAACTTCATCTTGATTTTCTTCTAAGTGCTTTTACTTCTTGGAGGTGCTTCTGGAGTCCATTTTCTTGGCTAAGTCCTTCATTGTCCTTCTAGCTTCATGTTGAAAATCCCAAGGATGACAAAATAATTTCTAAGGAAAGTACACCATTTATAAGGTGCTAAATTTTGCTAAGGAAAAGTTAACCATTTCGAGATGCCTAATATTTCTAAGGAAAAATATTGGCAAAAATAACTTTAACAAAATTTTCTAAGGAAAAGTTTGATCAATTGAGATGCAAAATTTTTCTAAGTACTTCCTAATGCATCTCAACTCTTCAACATACTCTAAGTTAAATTAGCTCGAAAATTGGTGAAGAAAATAAATTTTAAGCATTAAATATAATTAAAAATCCTCCTAAAAAGAGGTTAAATGCAAATAAATAGAAATTCGCAGAAAAATAATCTACAAAAATATTTTGATGGTTCCCACGGCCAAGTATTAATTAAACAAAGCCATAGCAATTGGATTCACTCACAAAGCTATTTTTAAACTAAACTTATGTAAAAAATACTCAAACTTAGAGTTTCAAAATCACCGAAATTTAGTTTCGGTAAAAGTTAAATATTTTAACAGATCTGAGCAGATCACAATTTTCTGAATCCGTAGACATAAAGTTTGTTAAATTTGAACATACGGTTTGAGAGATATGTAATTTACACGTTTTAACAATTTTCTGAAATGTTAGAACGATTTTTAAAAAGAAAACGCTGACTGGGCGCTGACCATGCGTTGACTGCTGACGGGGCTTGACTTGGCGCTGCCGAGGATGCTGACTGGGCGTCTGCTGGGCTGCTCGTTCCTATTGTTTCTCTCTTTTTTTTTTTGTTCAAAACCTTTCCTTTTTCATAACTTTGGTTTTAAACCTCCAAATGAGTTCAAACCAATTTGTAAAAACTTGTAAAATAATATTTATCTAAGTAAAATAATTGGTCACAGTGTTGTAAAGAATTTCAAACTATAATTTTAAAATATTGTATAATTGCATAATTGACAATTTATTTAGTTTATGTTATAAAAAGTTTTAAATAAATTGTAAGTTTGCCTCTCTGGACAGAGGATTTACTTGGAAAACAGTAACAAAATATTTGATCAATTTCGACTTACGGATATTTAATTATATTTTAAATACTACATAATAGTGTTTTGAATATCCGAAAATAATACTTCTGTAAAACTCAATTATGATTACAGATCTGAGTATATCTGAATTTTCTGGAACCGTAGGTATAAAGATCATAAAATTTGGATGTACGGTTAATTAACTACGAATTTTACAAGATCTATATGTTTTCTGAAATCTTAAAACGAGAATAGAAAAGAATAATACACGTGGTGCGACCCTATTGGTCAGTACCACTTGGGTAAGTGATCTAACATGATCCGTAGGATCGCGATCTAACGAACGAGATGGAGATGGACAGGGCACGGTGGTGTTCTCACCGAAAACGATGAAGTGGACGGCGACGGCGGCTCGGACGTGGTGCTTGACGGAGAACTGGTGGTCCTTCGGCTCCGGCGGTGTTCTCCTCAATATCCCTGGTCGCGGCGAAGGAGATAGTGTCCACGGCTTCGGCTCCCGGGACTCCAAACGGTGGTGACGTGCTCGATCCAAGGTGGTTCTCCGGCGATGCTCCGGCGACGATTACCGAGAGCTCTGGTACACGGTTTGAACAAAAGAGAGCTTAGGGAGGTGCGTAACAGAGAGGGGAACAAGATGTCAAGATGGGGTACGGTTGAAGGGCTTGGGTTGTCCCGAACAGTGGCGAGAAGAACCTTCCGCAGCTCGTCAATGGTGGCGGCGACGGCGAGCGATTTGGAGATCGATTTCGGCTAGGGTTTCGGAAGTTTTGGGGGCGTGGCGGCGGCACGGGGTCGGGTGTATTTATGGGGTGGATTTCGTGGGCAGGGGGCAAGAGAATTTGAACGAATCGGTAGAGATTTTTGTGGAAGCGAGTTCGGTACAGGAACGAACTCTGTGTTCGTTCGAAGCTACGGAGCTAGGAGACGATGGAAAAAAATAAAGGAAAATAGGCCGCGCTACGCTAGTTGGGCCGAACTGGGCCGAGCTAGGTTGTGCTCTTGTACGTGAGGCTTGTTCCAGTTTCTATTCTCCTTTGGTACGTACAAAAACATATAGGAGCGATGGCTGCGCTTTGGTGATCGGCAGGAAAAGAAAGAAAGTTTGAAGCACATGCTAGCAACGTGCTAGTGTTAGTGTAGCAAGGAAAGGAAATAAATTAGAGTGAAGCAACGTGATGGTGCAACCAAGGCATGCATGCACATATAGGATTTTGGATAGAATAGAATAAGTAATTCTAGAAAACGTGATTTTGGATATAAAGCTCCCAAAAATAGCAATTCAATTCAAGAAAACAAAATCAAATTCAAAGGAGGATATTTTAATATGGCGAAGCCAAGAAAATACGATCCAACTTGCAGAAAAAATAAATTAAAAGATTTATTCAAGTTTATGCTAAATTCATCTTAAGGCTTCATGTTTAAGGAAAGTCGAGTTAAGTTTTATATTATTTTATTAAACGAAATTTTCTAGTCCTCATTATTTTTTTTAAACGTTTTTCTTTTATATTTTTCACAGTTTTATTAATAACTTTTGATTTTAAACTCGGAATCGAGTCAAACCAATTTTGAAAAATTTGTAAAATCAAAACCTGTCATAATAGACATTCAACAACACTTTCCCAAAAAAAATTAGAAATTAATCTTTAAATTAAGTTTAAAACAATTAGACACTTAATGTCGAATTTAAAATATGTTTTAAAACAAAACAAATGTGGCTTGAATAAAATTAAGTACCACAATTGTAAACATTTGAAAATACTTATTTACCATAAATACAATCAAAACACAACACATAAAACCAATAAGGTAAAAATAATATAAATAGCATAATTGCTATTTTATTTTTAACATTTTCTCAAATAGGTTTTCAAGTGGAAATAATATTCCAACTTTTGAAATGTCAAATGCAACAATACAAAATGCAGATGAATGCATGCATGAATTTTATTTTCAGAGCAAAATACATAATAGTTTTCAAAAGTTTTAAATTTTCCTGATTTTTCAACTTTTTGAAAAACTTGGGATGTTACACACCATAAGGGACGGTTGAGTGATTTAGATTTAGTCTCAACTCCGTCATAATCTCCTTGCTTCCGGTCATATGACTAGTGTGTAACATCCCAAAAATATTATCAGTATTATTATTCCAAAAATGTGGGCCAACAAAAACTTTTGTTGATTATTATTGTGTTGATTGCAAGTTGTTGCTTGTGGTAATTATTTCTTGTTGCTTGTGTTGCTTGTTTGCTTGAATTGATAAAATGAAATACAAAAGCAAAAGTGAAACAAGAAAAATAAAAGTGACAAATAAGAAACTCAAAATTGTTCCAAACAAAATTCAGAGGAATGGTATATGAAACCTCTCATTTGCATTCTTATCACTTATCTCTCCCAAATATATTTTACACTATTTTAAAAATTCAAAAGTAAAAACAATTGAAATAAAACCAAAATACCAAATTCAAAACCCTATGAATGAAAATGATTCAAAACATTTTATTTTGAAAAGCCAAATTCCGTGGAGCTTCTACATGTTATGGGGAAGCCTCACAAATAATTGCAAATTTTTCTAAATAGTTTAAGTACCCCAAATAAATTCCAGAAAATGTTGCTGGACTGAAATGGAAATAGCAGAAAACAGAAGCAGAGAGGAGGCAGGGGGTTTTCTGCAAAAGAATCATCCCCTACCTCTCTCCCTCGCCCCGACGCGTCGCCGTGTCGCCATGCCGCTCCACGCCGTTCCCTGGCCGCCCAGGCCCCCCTGGCCGCGTTCTCCCTCGCCCCCGTGCCTCTGCAGCCTCTGCGCCGCAGAGGAGAGCACTCGAGCTCTCCCTCACCTCGAATCCACCCCAGCTCCGCCGTGGCAACCGCGGCGAAGCCGGCCCAAATTCGCGCATCTCTCCGCTCCTCGACACGCCGCACTTGACCGAGCCCTTCTAGAACACGCCCGGACCCCCCTGGACAACTCGGCCTCGAGCTTCTTGCACGCGTCGCGGAGGAATCGAGAAAATATCTCGCCGGGCGCAACCTCGACGCCGTCCGTGCGCCCCGTCCACGAACGCCCGCCCCTGCTCTATATAATCACCCCCACACCTTGCCAGAAGCACCACACCACTCCACACCCTCTCCACTCCCCTCTGTGCACGCTGCTCGCGTCCGCTGCAACCTCGCCATGCCCGAGGTAGATGAAGCTCGCGCAGCCGTGCTGCTGCTGCCTCTCTTCTCCCTCCGATCCCTCTGCTGTGTTTCCCCAACACTCCGCACTCACTTGCCCCTCTGTCCTGTGCCCAGGAACCCCAGAGAAGCTCGCCGTCGACGTACCGTGGCCGCGGAAGTGTAGCTGCTCGCCGTGGACGCTACACCCCTTCCCAGGATGCGCAACTCGGCCAGGAGCTCTCCCCAGGCCCCCGCAACCCTCCTGCACCCTCGCCGCGACTTCCCGAGCCTCGAGTTGAGCTAATCGAGCTCTCCCGCCGTCGCCGGCGCGGCAGCGCCGCTGGAATTTGGTCGCCGTCGTTGCGTTGCACGTGAGCCGTTGGATCGCGATCCAACGGACGTGTACCGCTTCGGTTAGAAGAGAAAGAGAGAGAGAGACTGATGGGCGGGCCCCACTCGTCAGGTTTTAAATCATTTCCCGCGCACGCGCTGTGCCGCTGCCATTTAGGCCCCACTTGTCAGAAATTTAAACATTATCCATAACTAGGTTTTCTCTGTATAAATTGAAATATGAAAACAGTACTGTATCCAACTTGTAAATTTAATATCTCAAGATTTATAGCTCCAAAAAAATCAAACCAATTGTTCTGAAAGCTTATGAAAATGTTTAACCAACCCAATTGGATTCTTTCCATTTAAATAAATAGTTAAAAAGTATTATTAAAAATACTACAGAAGGTTTAAATCCTAAACTTGTTTGTTTCTGATACTCTGTTAGTCCAAATAATTCCAAACCAATTTTGTTAGCTTAGTACTGCATTTATTAGCTTCCCTAATTTTGGTAGAATTATTTGTGCAGTAGTAATTGTTTAGTATAAAGTTGAAGTTTGAACACCCTTCTGTACTAAAACATTTAAATATGTTAATGGTTAACCCAAATGATTTAGCACCAATTTTGTTAGATCACATTTAGCTATGTTTAGTCACCCCTAAAAGGATTTAATTTTAGGATCAACAGAACTTATTTGGTAGCCAAAACTTGATTAATACTCACTGGATTAAAACAATTGTGTAGGGAGTTTGGTAACTCAAATTAGTCCAAATCAAATTGTGTTGTCTTCTACACATCAGTAGCTTTCTATAGAAATTTAGTTTGTATTTTTGTGACCAACAGAACTCAAGTTGTGAATTAAACATGTTCCACAAGTTTCTGCCATAATTTTGGACGTAAATAAATATTGTTTAGTTCAATTAATTTGAAACCAAATTGTATTGTTTGATGTGTGCAGTAGCTATTTGTGATGTTTATGTTGTTATGTTGAGATGATTGCTTGAGTAGTTTAGTGATTGTTGTATTTGTTTGTTTATTAATTAGACGAGAACGCTGTCGGATTTATCGAGGAAGGAGAGTTTGTTGAATCTGAAGATCAAGACCAAGTCCACTTTGCCGAGCAAGGCAAGCTACTCCTGAGCTTGCACCTAAATACATATGCATCTACTTTGATCAAATGATTTACTCTTAAGGCATTGGTTTACAAAACCTTTTCAAAAAGTATATGGATATTATTTTGCCACCCTATGTAGAAATATAAGTAGTTTATATAAAACTATAGGATGGGAAACAATGTTGTTTATTCAAAACTCCTTTGAAATACTTGTGTGGTTATGGAATGCCGAGATGTCGGTGTTGAAGTGGAGAAATGGAAAATGGGAATGTTTATGAAAAATGCACAGTGTCCTAGTACTATGACAACCAATCTTACTCTGTGCGACCACATTTACCCACATATGGGAAAGGGCTTAGTCATATAATTTGCTCTTATTAGTATGGGATACCTCATCGACGGAGATAACTCCGTTATGCATGAGGGGATGGTTTGTGATCCACCCCTGACCTGGGTCCTCGCTCAAACTCTATGAAAGATAAGGAGGAGGATTGAAGACTTCACCATGTGGTCGCCGGGAAAAACCTATGAGTCCTCCACTTAGATTCCGACGGGCTGGGTTAAGTGTGGATGGAAAGAATCATAGGGGCAGGGTCCTATACTAGCATGAGCAAAGGAGAGGCTAGGGTCGGTGGCTCAACTTCGCATACACCTTGTATGGCGGGACGTGGCTGACACGATGAGTTACCGGATGGATGTGGGTTAAAAGCGTGCTACCTCTGCAGAGGGTCAAAACTATTCGAATAGCCGAGTCCTCGGTTATGGACAATTGGGAGGCTGTCCTAAGATCATGTGCAAGTTTTTGGAAAAGCTTTTAAGTTTAAAAGAAACTGAAATGGTGATGGTGTTACACAGCTATACCAAATGGAGTGGTATGAGTTGTTGAAATAAATGGACCATGGTGAGCCATGGTCAGGAAAAGGAGGGTTTTTGGAGAAACAAATGAGATGGTGACTTCTTTTAAAGATAGTTATAAAACTCTTCTTACCTTTTTCAATAAAGATATAGAGATGTTTTAAATAAATAAAAGTTGAAAGTAAGATAAAACTAGTGCATACTCATGTTGGGGTAGTTTGCGAGTACATTCAAATGTACTCATATTGGTTTCGTCCCTGGCTATTGTCCTAGCCAGACTACGAGGAGGAGCACTACGCCGAGCAGGAGTATGGCGACTTCTACGCAAACTAAGGATCTCCACAAGTCAGCTGCCTGTCGGGTCGTCATCGTTAGAATATGATGTCTACTACGCCGTAGCTTCCGCTGATATTTTGGTTTGGCCCATGAAGGCACCTATGTAAGACTTGGTCTAAATGACCATTTATGTAAGACTTTTAATTCGGTATTGTAATGGATGTAAACTTTGGTATCCAATTCGGATTATGTGCAACGACAGACTGATCACGGGATCGTTGTGTTAAGCATAATCGGGTATTTCGGACAGCTAGTCCGGGGTCCCCACAGACTTGGTATCAGAGCCATCCTGACTTTAGGAAACCTTAGTTAGCATGGTCGTTAGACAAATGTTACAAAAGATTAATTTCTAAAAGAAAGGAGTGAAGTATTTTCGAAAACTGCTTATCTCCAATCCTCTTACTTATGCAAAATTTTACTCTCATTAAATATTACATTTTCCTTGTATCCTTAAAATTTTGCCACTTCTCATTAAGCTTAAAATTTGACTCACTTGTTGCCTACTACATTTAAAATTTTGATAACTTATCACCACTAACTTAAAATTTTGTTAAAAATTGTAGATGGCACTCCATTGGACCGAGTTCGTTCAGCTTGAGAAGGACAGCAAGCTGACGTTCGAGAGGGACTTGTTCGAGTTGAGCAAGCTGTTAGGTCGCCCCGCTCCAGAGTTCAAGGGAGCTCAGGTTGACGTTCACGGAGTCGGAGACTGAGTTGGCTCATCGAGTCATCAGTTCGCAGGAACATCAAGTCCCCAGTTCCAGGACGATCATCTTCACCACCAAGGCCTATCTGGGTTGACGGTCTCTGTACTGCCGCACAGAGGATGCTAGCCCGACTTTGTGAGGAGCACAAGACGGAGTTGGCAAACTCCCGTTTCCGGTTCTACGGGAGGCGCAACAGCGACGGACACCCTACTCCTACCCTTACCACCCGATGTTTGGGAGCTACATCCTGGACATGGAGCTCTTACTTCACTACACCCAGGATGATCTGATGCGCACTAAGGTTCAGCTTCACTTTGATCGCATCTCCTTGTTGAGATTCGCGAGAATGAGGAGAAGCTGCTGGAGGAGAAGGTCGCTCTTCTCAGAAGAGGGCCCAGCTGAGGAGGACCATCGTGAAGCTCCGCAAGAAGGTGGCAGAGCAGGACCAGCTGATCGAGGATCTAGAGCACCATACTGACGAGATGGAGGAGGAGGGCGAGGATCTCCGCAAGGAGAACAACGCTTTCCTCAGTGACGATGATGACTTCGTGGAGGAGATGGATTGTGAGGAGGAGGATGATGAGGAGGAGTTAGTTGACGAGGAGGAGGAGCCACTCGAGGCAGTACTCGAGGACGAGGAGGAGGAGCCACTCGAGGCAGTTCTCGAGGACGAGGAGGAGGATCCCGAGGAGCCACCCTACCAGTCAGATGCTGACGTGTTAGAGCTGGAGGTTCCACCTCAGTAGGCGAGTGACTTGATCACTACCGCAGGATTAGGTTGACCCCTATCGCTAGTCGAGTCGAAGTAGTGGTTCTTTTGGAAACCAGATGTATGTATCTTAGATGTAAGGTGATGTTGTAAGCTTGATGTTGTTGTGAACTCCTTGATGTGATGTTGTGAAATATAAGTATGTTTGTCTTGTTTGATCTGTGTGAAATATTTTCATATAATCCTTAAATTAATCAACCACTTGCGAAATCGTCTTTTCCCTTAGTCGAACTTTTCTTGCCTTGCCTCTTATACCCGGTGTGCTTCAGGATGCCGCCCCGTCGCAGCAACGGAAGGAGGAGCACCACCACCACCGGACCCAACCCCCGCCCAACTTCTCGCGCTTATCATGGAGGAACGTGAAAATGCCCGGCAAGAGCGCCAGCTCATCTCACTGCCCTGCACAACTCGCAGCCGCTTATAACAACAACAACAACAACAACAACAACAACAACAACAACAATGGTGGTAATGGCAATGGCGATGGAAACCAGCGATCCACCTTAGGCGATTTCCAGAAACCAACCCACCCACCTACTCCAAGGGACTTCACCCACTGGAAGCCGATGATTGGCTTCGCACCATCGACAACAATCTGGAAGTTGCTGCTGTGGGAGAAAATGAGAAAGTGTTGTATGCAACCCACTATCTCGCTGGACCTGCAAGAGCTTGGTGGGAAACTACCAAGGCTCTCCAGCAAGCTGGTCATGTTATCAACTGGGCTGAGTTCCAGGAGAAGTTCCGCAAGAAGCATTCCCAGCGGACTTATTGAGAGGAAGAAGGATGAATTCCGCAAGCTGAGGCAGGGAAGTAGAGATGTGGTCGGTTATCTGGATGAGTTTACCGACTTATCTCGGTATGCTCCTGATGACACCGACAAAGAAGAGAAGAAGATGGAGCGTTTCATGAGTGGACTTCATGATGAACTGCAGTGTGCTCTGGTTATCCATGACTTCCGTGATCTGGAGTCACTTGTGGACAAAGCCATCCAGCTGGAGACCAAGCGCAAGTCTATGTTGAAGGTCGCAAGAGGAGGATGAATGCTCAGGAAGGTTCGAGCAGCCAGAAACCTCGTATCTTTCAGCAAAACCAGGCCTGCCTATCGTCCACCCAAGCCCACGCCCCAATTTCCCTAACCGCCCAAACAACTTCAACCGCCCCAATGACAATAACCGTCCCAGAGGAAACTTCAACAACTTCAACCCCAATGCCAATGTTGTCTGCTTTGAATGTGGCAACAAAGGTCACTACTCCAGAGAATGCCCCAATCCTAAGAGGAATGTTCAGCGCCCCAATGCACCGAACAATGGTCAAGGCCGCAATGGAAATGGTAATGGCAAGAATGCCGCACCCCGCGGAAATGCTGCTGTTGTCAAGGGCGTCTGCACCACATCAATGCTGAAGAAGCTCAGGATGCGCCAGATGTTGTGCTGGGTACGTTCCTTGTCAACTCAGTACCTGCAACTGTTCTGTTTGATTCTGGTGCAACCCATTCATTTGTTACCGAGGAGTTTGTCGCTAAGGGAGGATTAGTAGAAGGCTTCCTAAATAAAACCCTGAGTATACAAATCCTGGCTCCACCATAGAAACCAAGAGATTTTGTCCAAATACTGCCATTGAGATTTCAGGCGAAAAATTTGCAGCCGACCTAATTATTCTAGGAACCCAGGCATAGATGTTATACTCGGTATGAATTGGCTAGCCAAGTACCATGGTCGAATAGACTGTGCCAGAAGAGCTGTATCCGTCACCACCGACAAAGAAGTAGAAGTGGAGTATGTGTCTGAAACCAACCACTCCCAACCAGGCTGCCATGAGAGCATAGCTCGACCCGCCCTAGATGAGATCCGTGTTGTTCACCTGTTCAAGGATGTTTTCCCAGAAGAATTGCCTGGTATGCCGCCAGACCGGGATATTGAGTTCATAATTGAGCTTATCCCAGGACACCCCATATCCCAAAGCCTTATCGGATGAATCCGGAAGAACTAGTTGATTGAAGAAGCAGTTGGCTGATATGCTCAGCAAAGGTCTTGTTCGTCCAAGCGCTTCACCTGGGGATCACCCATTATTTTTGTGGACAAGAGAGACGGTACCACACGCCTGTGTGTGGATTATCGCAAGCTAAATGACGTGACCATTAAAAACAAGTACCCTCTTCCCAAGATCGAGGATCTGTTCGATCAAATGAACGGAGCCCGAGTCTTTTCCAAGATCGATCTTCGGACAGGTTACCATCAGTTGAAGATCCGAGAGAAAGACATTCCCAAGACCGCCTTCACCACCCGTTACGGTTTGTTTGAATACACCGTGATGTCCTTTGGTCTGACCAATGCCCCAGCCTATTTCATGAATCTCATGAACAAGATTTTCATGGAGTACCTCGACAAGTTCGTGGTAGTTTTCCTTGATGACATCCTTATTTATTCCAAGACCGAAGAAGAGCATGCTGAACACCTGCGTCTAGTTTTGGAGACCCTCCGAGAGCACCAGCTGTATGCCAAGCTTAGCAAGTGTGAGTTTTGGCTCAGTGAAGTGGCATTTCTCGGACATGTTGTATCTGCCGGAGGAATTTCTGTTGACCCGAGAAGATCCAAGCCATTGTTGACTGGTTATCCCCAACCAGTGTGACTGAAATCCGAAGCTTTCTCGGACTCGCCGGTTATTACCGCAAGTTCGTTGAAGGATTTTCCAGTATAGCCAAACCCATGACCCAACTGTTGAAGAAGGACAAGAAATTTGAATGGACTCAGAAGTGTGAAGATAGTTTCCAAGAATTGAAGAAGAGACTAACCTCAGCCCCAATTTTGATTATGCCAGACGTCACCAGAGTTTCGACGTGTATTGCGATGCATCACGCCTCGGACTTGGTTGCGTTCTGATGCAAGAAGGCAAAGTTGTGTCGTACCTGTCCCGGCAGTTGCGACCGCATGAAGAGAATTACCCAACCCATGACCTGGAGTTAGCTGCTGTTGTTCTTGCTCTTAAAACGTGGCGTCCCTATCTTGCGGGACATCGCTGCGAGGTCTATACGGATCACAAAAGCTTGAAGTATATTTTCACCCAGAAAGATTGAACCTGCGACAGAGGAGATGGATGGAATTAATCAAGGATTATGATATTGGAATCCATTATCACCCTGGAAAGGCTAATGTAGTTGCCGATGCCCTTAGTCGCAAACCTTGCACCCTGAATGCCCTGATCCAAGCCGAACAGCCAGCCTTGTTCAAAGAGTTCGAAGATTTGGACTAGAACTTGTTAGCCATGGTTATCTCGCCAATTTAGAGTTAACCCCAACCCTGATGGATCAAATCAAAGAAGCCCAAAAGGATCATGAAAGCATTGAAGGAATTAGAAGAAGATTTCCCTCGGCAAAGCACCCGGTTTTACCGAAGATGCTGAAGGAGTGCTGAAATTCAATGACCGTATCTGTGTGCCCAATGTCACGGAACTTAAGGAGTTAATCCTGAAGGAGGCCCATGAGACCCCTTATTCAATCCACCCCGGCGGAACCAAAATGTACCAAGACCTTCGAGAAAGATTTTGGTGGCATGGAATGAAGCGAGAGATTGGTTCTTTCGTAGCCAAGTGTGATATCTGTCAGCGAGTCAAGGCTGAACATCAGCGCCCGCTGGATTGCTTCAACCTTTGAAAATTCCCGAGTGGAAGTGGGATGAGATTGGAATGGATTTTATTACCGGACTTCCAAGATCCAACCGAGGCCATGATTCAATCTGGGTCATCGTTGATCGACTGACCAAGGTTGCTCATTTTATACCGTCAAGACCACTCACAATGGAGCCAGTTAGCAGACTGTATATTTCCAGAATAGTAAGCCTGCATGGTGTGCCTAAGAAGATTGTATCTGATAGAGGCACGCAATTCACCTCAAGATTCTGGAAATCCCTTCATGAAGCCCTCGGAACCAAGTTAGCATTTAGCACAGCTTATCATCCCCAGACCGATGGCCAAACTGAACGAGTGAACCAGATATTGGAGGACATGCTTCGCGCATGTGTTCTATCCTATGGTTCCAAGTGGGAAGATTGTCTTCCGTTTGCAGAGTTCTCGTACAACAACAGTTATCAGTCCAGTCTGCAAATGGCCCCTTTTGAAGCCCTTTACGGCAAGAAGTGTCGTACACCCCTGAATTGGTCCGATACCGGAGAAGGCAAATTGTTTGGACCAGATACCCTCCGTGAAGCTGAAGAGCAAGTTCAGCTTATTCGTGAACGCCTCAAAACTGCCCAATCCCGTCAGAAGAGTTACGCTGACACCAAGCGCCGTGATCTCACTTTCAGTGTCGGAGATTATGTTTATCTCCGAGTGACACCCCTCAAAGGAATGCAGCGTTTCCATGTCAAAGGAAAATTAGCGCCAAGGTATATTGGACCCTTCAAGATCATTGCTCGTCGAGGAGAAGTATCCTATCAGCTGGAATTGCCCCGGAGTTAGGAGATTATCATGATGTCTTCCACATTTCCTTGCTCCGGAAGTGTCTTGAAGTTCCTGACCAGCCTGATGTTTTCAAAAACATCGACCACCTCTCCATCGACCTGAACCAAGACCTGACTTATCGCGAGAGACCCCTCAAGATTCTCGAAGAAGATGTTCGTGTTACCCGAAGACGCGCGATCAAGTTTACAAAGTCCAGTGGACTAACCACTCTGAAGAAGAAGCAACTTGGGAACGCGAAGATTATCTTAGAGCGAATTCCCAGACCTCTTTACCTAAGCCTAGCAAATCTCGGGACGAGATTTATTTTAAGGGGGAAGGATTGTAACATCCCAAAAATTATCAGTATTATTATTCCAAAAATGAGAGCCAACAAAAACTTTTGTTGATTATTATTGTGTTGTTTGCAAGTTGTTGCTTGTGGTAATTATTTCTTGTTGCTTGTGTTGCTTGTTTGCTTGAATTATAAAATGAAATACAAAAGCAAAAGTGAAACAAGAAAAATAAAAGTGACAAATAAGAAACTCAAAATTGTTCCAAACAAAATTCAGAGGAATGGTATATGAAACCTCTCATTTACATTCTTATCACTTATCTCTCCAAATAATATTTTACACCTATTTTAAAATTCAAAAGTAAAAACAATTGAAATAAAACAAAATGCCAAATTAAAACCCTATGAAAGAAAATGATTCAAAACATTTTATTTTGAAAAGCCAAATTTTGTGGAGCTTCTACATGTTATGGGGAAGCCCACAAATATTTGCAAATTTTTCTAAATTGTTTAAGTGCCTCAAATAAATTCTAGAAAATGCTGCTGGACTGAAATGGAAATAGCAGAAAACAGAAGCAGAGAGGAGGCAGGGGTTTCTGCAAAAGTCATCCCTACCTCTCTCCCTCGCCCCGACGCGTCGCCGTGTCGCCATGCCGCTCCACGCCGTTCCCTGGCCGCCCAGGCCCCCCCTGGCCGCGTTCTCCCTCGCCCCGTGCCTCTGCAGCCTCTGCGCCGCAGAGGAGAGCACTCGAGCTCTCCCTCACCTCGAATCCACCCCAGCTCCGCCGTGGCAACCGCGGCGAAGCCGGCCCAAATTCGCGCATCTCTCCGCTCCTCGACACGCCGCACTTGACCGAGCCCTTCTAGAACACGCCCGGACCCCCCTGGACACCTCGGCCTCGAGCTTCTTGCACGCGTCGCGGAGGAATCGAGAAAATATCTCGCCGGGCGCAACCTCGACGCCGTCCGTGCGCCCCGTCCACGAACGCCCGCCCCTGCTCTATATAATCACCCCCACACCTTGCCAGAAGCACCACACCACTCCACACCCTCTCCACTCCCCTCTGTGCACCGCCAGGAGGGCGTGCACGCTGCTCGCGTCCCTGCAACCTCGTGCCCGAGGTAGATGAAGCTCGCGCAGCCGTGCTGCTGCTGCCTCTCTTCTCCCTCCGATCCTTGCTGTGTTTCCCCAACACTCCGCACTCACTTGCCCCTCTGTCCCGTGCCCAGGAACCCCAGAGAAGCTCGCCGTCGACGTACCGTGGCCGCGGAAGTGTAGCTGTTCGCCGTGGACGCTACACCCCTTCCCAGGAAGCGCAACTCGGCCAGGAGCTCTCCCCAGGCCCCCGCAACCCTCCTGCACCCTCGCCGCGACTTCTCGAGCCTCGAGGTGAGCTAATCGAGCTCTCCCGCCGTCGCCGGCGCGGCAGCGCCGCTGGAATTTGGTCGCCGTCGTTGCGTTGCACGTGAGCCGTTGGATCGCGATCCAACGGACGTGTACCGCTTCGGTTAGAAGAGAAAGAGAGAGAGAGACTGACGGGCGGGCCCCACTCGTCAGGTTTTAAATCATTTCCCGCGCACGCGCTGTGCCGCTGCCATTTAGGCCCCACTCGTCAGAAATTTAAACATTATCCATAACTAGGTTTTCTCTGTTTAAATTGAAATATGAAAACAGTACTGTATCCAACTTATAAATTTAATATCTCAAGATTTATAGCTCCAAATAAATCAAATCCAATTGTTCTGGAAAGCTTATGAAAATGTTTAACCAACCCAATTGGATTCATTCCATTTAAATAAATAGTTAAAAAGTATTATTAAAAATACTACAGAAGGTTTAAATTCTAAACTTGTTTGTTTCTGATACTCTGTTAGTCCAAATAATTCCAAACCAATTTTGTTAGCTTAGTACTGAATTTATTAGCTTCCCTAATTTTTGTAGAATTATTTGTGCAGTAGTAATTGTTTAGTATAAAGTTGAAGTTTGAACACCCTTCTGCACTAAAACATTTAAATATGTTAAATGATTAACCCAAATGATTTAGGACCAATTTTGTTAGATCACATTTAGCCATGTTTAGTCACCCCTAAAAGGATTTAATTTTAGGATCAACAGAACTTATTTGGTAGCCAAAACTTGATTAATCACTCACTGGATTAAAACAATTGTGTAGGGAGTTTGGTAACTCAATTAGTCCAAATCAAATTGTGTTGTCTTCTACACATCAGTAGCTTTCTATAGAAATTTAGTTTGTATTTTTTTGACCAACAGAACTCAAGTTGTGAAATTAAACATGTTCCACAAGTTTCTGCCATAATTTTGGACATAAATAAATATTGTTTAGTTCAATTAATTTGAAACCAAATTGTATTGTTTGATGTGTGCAGTAGCTATTTTTGATGTTTATGGTTGTTATGTTGAGATGATTGCTTGAGTAGTTTAGTGATTGGTTGTATTTGTTTGTTTATTAATTAGACAAGAACGCTGTCGGATTTATCGAGGAAGGAGAGTTTGTTGAATCTGAAGATCAAGACCAAGTCCACTTTGCCGAGCAAGGCAAGCTACTCCCTGAGCTTGCACCTAAATACATATGCATCTACTTTGATCAAATGATTTACTCTTAAGGCATTGGTTTACAAAACCTTTTCAAAAAGTATATGGATATTATTTTGCCACCCTATGTAGAAATATAAGGTAGTTTATATAAAACTATAGGATGGGAAACAATGTTGTTTATTCAAAACTCCTTTGAAAATACTTGTGTGGTTATGGAATGCCGAGATGTCGGTGTTGAAGTGGAGAAATGGAAAATGGGAATGTTTATGAAAAATGCACAGTGTCCTAGTACTATGACAACCAATCTTACTCTGTTCGACCACATTTACCCACATATGGAAAGGGCTTAGTCATATAATTTGCTCTTATTAGTATGGGATACCTCATCGACGGAGATAACTCCATTATGCATGAGGGGATGGTTTGTGATCCACCCCTGACCTAGGTCCTCGCTCAAACTCTATGAAAGATAAGGAGGAGGATTGAAGACTTCACCATGTGGTCGCCGGGAAAAACCTATGAGTCCTCCCACTTAGATTCCGACGGGCTGGGTTAAGTGTGGATGGAAAGAATCATAGGGGCAGGGTCCTATACTAGCATGAGCAAAGGAGAGGCTAGGGTCGGTGGCTCAACTTCGCATACACCTTGTATGGCGGGACGTGGCTGACACGATGAGTTACCGGATGGATGTGGGTTAAAAGCGTGCTACCTCTGCAGAGGGTCAAAACTATTCGAATAGCCGAGTCCTCGGTTATGGACAATTGGGAGGATGTCCTAAGATCATGTGCAAGTTTTTGGAAAAGCTTTTAAGTTTAAAAAGAAACTGAAATGGTGATGGTGTTACACAGCTATACCAAATGGAGTGGTATGAGTTGTTGAAATAAATGGACCATGGTGAGCCATGGTCAGGAAAAGGAGGGGTTTTTGGAGAAACAAATGAGATGGTGACTTCTTTTAAAGATAGTTATAAAACTCTTCTTACCTTTTTCAATAAAGATATAGAGATGTTTTAGATAAATAAAAGTATGAAAGTAAGATAAAAACTAGTGCATACTCATGTTGGGGTAGTTTGCGAGTACATTCAAATGTACTCATATTGGTTTCGTCCCTGGCTATTGTCCTAGCCAGACTACAAGGAGGAACACTGCGCGAGCAGGAATATGGCAACTTCTACGCAACTATGGATCTCCACAAGTCAGCTGCCTGTCGGGTCGTCATCGTTAGAATATGATGTCTACTACGCCGTAGCTTCCGCTGATATTTTGGTTTGGCCCATGAAGGCACCTATGTAAGACTTGGTCTAAATGACCATTTATGTAAGACTTTTAATTCGGTATTGTAATGGATGCAAACTTTGGTATCCAATTCGGATTATGTGCAACGACAGACTGATCACGGGATCGTTGTGTTAAGCATAATCGGGTATTTCGGACAGCTAGTCCGGGGTCCTCGATGTCTACGCACGCTTCTATTCCTGTAGACAGTGTTGGGCCTCCAAGAGCAGAGGTTTGTAGAACAGCAGCAAGTTTCCCTTAAGTGAATCACCCAAGGTTTATCGAACTCAGGGAGGTAGAGGTCAAAGATATCCTCTCAAGCAACCCTGCAATTAAGATACAAGAAGTCTCTTGTGTCCCCAACACACCCAATACACTTGTCAGATGTATAGGTGCACTAGTTCGGCGAAGAGATAGTGAAATACAAGTAATATGGATGATTATAAGTAGTAACTGCAATCTGAAATAAAGATGGCAGCAAGCAAACATGTAGCAGAACTTGTTGTAAACGGTGTTTCAATGCTTAGAAACAAGGCCTAGGGATCATACTTTCACTAGTGGACACTCTCAACAATGATCTCATAACTGAATAAGTAAAAGCTACTCTTAAACACTCTCTTGTTGGATAACAAACACCATTCATTGTGTAGGGCTACAAAAGCACACCTCAAGCCGGAGTAAACAAGCGCCACAACGTCATAAAGGAATCACACACGGTGCACACACTGTCACCTTTACACCGTGGAGAGTACCGGAGTTCATATTAAAGTAACCTATAGAGTGCATAATAGATAAAGAGTAACATCTACATATTCAACTAGATTAGCACAACTGAACACAAGTAAATACTACTCGGGATTATTCTCCTTCTTGATGAACAAGAGTACTATGCGTAGGGCTGCAAAAGCACACCTCAAAGTCTGAGTAAACAAACACCACAATTCCCAAGAATAAGCCATGATAAATGTCTAAATTATTCATAGAGTCACACAAGTACCCACACTGTCACCTTGATACCGTGTTGTCACAATGACTCCAGAAACTAGACAAAATCACTTGAGTAGCATAAACATTATTAATGTATTCAGCGATACTAGCAATACACATGATCACATAAAGATCACACCATGGAGAGAGAGATGAACCACATAGCTACCGGTAGAGCCCTCAGCCTCGGGGGAGAACTACTCCCTCCTCATCATGGGAGTCAGCAGCGGCGATGAAGATGGCGGTGGTGTCGATGGAGATGACTCCGGGGGCAATTCCCCGTCCCGGCGGCGTGCCGGAACAGAGATTCTGTCCCCCGAAACTTGTCGTCGATGGCGGCGGCGCTGCGGAACTCTTCTGGAAATATGACTTGGTGTTTTAGGGTTTTCGCGTCTGAGGCAATATATAGGCGAAGGGGCGATGTCGGTGGAGGCCGAGGGGCCCACACCACCTGTGGCGCGGCAGGGGGCCCACCCGCGCCTGGGTGTGGTTTGGCCACCTCGGCGCCCTCCTTCGTCTCTCCTTCGGACTCCGTGACGGTGCTGGAAAAATAGGGACGTGGCCTTTTGTTTCGTGCAATTCCGAGAATATTCGCAGAAGTACTTTTCTGAAACCAAAAACAGCAGAAAACAGGGAACTGGCACTGTGGCATCTTGTTAATAGGTTAGTCCCAGAAAATGCATAAAAGTGATATGAAGTGTATATAAAACATGTAGCAAATGGTATAATATAAGCATGGAACATCAGAAATTATGGATACGTTGGAGACGTATCAAGCATCCCCAAGCTTAGTTCTACTCGTCCTCGAGTAGGTAAAACGATAACAACAAATAATTTCTGAGGAGACATGCTTTCACACAATCTTGATCAATATATTGCAAGGCTCATGTCATGAATGAAGTGACTCAAAGCAATGGTCTATAGTTTGCTAACAAATAGATAAAGAGTAAACAATGAATCATATAAGCAAAAACTTTTCATGAATAGTACTTTCAAGACAAGCATCAAAAAGTTTTGCATAAGAGGTAACTCATAAAGCAATAGATTCAAAGTAAAAGGCATTGAAGCAACACAAAGGATGATTAAGTTTCAGCATTTGCTTTCAACTTGTAACATGTATATCTCATGGATAGTTGTCAACATAAAGCAATATAACAAGTGCAATAAGTAAACATGTAAGAATCAATGCACACAAAGTTGACACAAGTGTTTGCTTCTAAGATAGAAAGGAGTAGGTAAACTGACTCAACATAAAGTAAAAGATAGGCCCTTCGCAGAGGGAAGCAGGGATTAAATCATGTGCTAGAGCTTTTTAAGTTTTCGAAAGCATATAGAGAGCACAAAATAAGTATTTGAGAGGTGTTTGTTGTTGTCAACGAATGGTAGTGGGCACTCTAACCCCCTTGTCAACCAGACTTTCAAGAGCGGCTCCCATGAAGGACGTTATCTCTACCAGCAAGGTAGATCATCCCTCTTCTCTTTTGTTTACACATGTATTTTAGTTTCTTTATAGATGACACTCCTCCCAACCTTTTGCTTACACAAGCCATGGCTAACCGAATCCTCGGGTGCCTTCCAACATTCACATACCATGGAGGAGTGTCTATTTGCAAATTAAGTTGCTTACTGATAAATCAGGGCAAAACATGTGAAGAGAATTATTAATGAAAGTTGTAATTAATTGGGGCTGGGCACCCCGTTGCCAGCTCTTTTTGCAAATTATTGGATAAGCGGATGTATATGCCACTAGTCCATTGGTGAAAGTCTGTCAGAAGTAAATGACAAGATTGAAAGATAAAACACCACATACTTCCTCATGAGCTATAAAACATTGACACAAATAAGGAGTAATAAAGTTTTGAATAGTTTAAAGGTAGCACATGAAATATTTACTTGGAATGGCAGGAAATACCACATAGTAGGTAGGTATGGTGGACACAAATGGCATGGGTTTTGGCTCAAGTTTTGGATGCACGAGAAGCATTCCCTCTCAGTACAGAGTTTAGGCTAGCAAGGTTGTTTGAAGCAAACACAAGTATAAACCGGTACAGCAAGAATCACATAAAAACATATTGCAAGTATTATAAGACTCTACACTGTCTTCCTTGTTGCTCAAACATTTTACCAGAAAATATCTAGACCTTAGAGAGAACAAATATGCATCCCAAGTCTCAACAAGCTCTACGGTAGTTCTCCACTACTAGGCTTTAACTACATGATGCAAGAGCTTAAACATGATCTACTTGAGAGCTCAAAACAATTGCAAAGCATCAAATCGAAACAAGACAATGATCTACAAGAATGCATATGTCTTTTCCAATACCAACTACTACATGTAGCATTTTCTTTCTTCCAAACAAACACCAATCAATTTATTTAAACATAAACTCTCCAAATGATAATATAATGCAGCAAGAGAGTATTTATAAACAAGTGCTAACAGCTCGAAGAGATGCATGAAAAACAGGAGCTAAAAGCACTGCAGTAGCTAGTTAAGAATACTCAACAAATATAAGTGAAGAACATGAGTATTCACATGAAAAAGCGGAGCGTGTCTCTCTCCCACACAAGGATTGCTAGGATCCGAATTTATTCAAACAAAAACAAAAATAAAAACACACAGACGCTCCAAGTAAAGCGCATAAGATGTGAAAGAATTAAAATATAGTTTCACTAGAGATGACCTGATAAGTTGTTGATGAAGAAGGGGATGCCTTGGGCATCCCCAAGCTTAGACGCTTGAGTCTCTCTGAATATGGTTGGGATGAACCACGGGGGCATCCCCAAGCTTAGGCTTTTCACTCTTCTTGATCACATAATATCACCCTTCTCGCTTGATCCTTGAAAACTTCCTTCACACCAAACTCAAGACAGTTCTCATTAGAGGGTTAGTGCATAATCAAAAATTCTCATATTCTGTAATGATACAATCATCCCAAAGCTTCTGGACATTAGCTACAGCCACCAATGCTTTGTGGAGCAAAGAAATCCACACAAACATCGTAAAAGAGCGAATGCAAAACAAAAGGCAGAATCTGTCAAAAACAGAACAGTCTGGAAGACGAATTTTTTCGAGGCACTTAAGTTGCTCAGATGGATCTGGCCAATAATGAAAGTTGCGTACATATCTCAGGAAGATGCGTGATTTTTTCAGAATTTTTGAATTTTCTACAGGGAGAAAGCTCAAATCGTGACAGCTAAAAATCTGTCACTGCGCAGAAATCCAAATCTTGCATCAACTTTCAATATAGAACTTTACTTGGCACAACAATGCGATAAAATAAAGATACAAAGGAGTTGCTACAGAAGTAACAAACCTTGACTCAAAACAAAAAGAAAACAAAAATAACAGAAAATAAAAACATGGGTTGTCTCCCATAAGCGCTTTTCTTTAAAGCCTTTTAGCTAGGCATAGTGATTTTTATGATGCCCACATAAAGATGAGAGTTGAAACATAAAAGAGAGCATCAAGAAGCATATATAAAACATGTTTAAATCTAACACTCTTTCTATGCATAGGAGTCTTGTAAGAAAACAAGTCAATAAAGCAAAAGTGACTAGCATAGAAGGCAAAACAAGTGTAACTTCAAAAATTTCAAGAGAGAAGACTTAATATTATTGTGATATATGAAATCGTGTCTCCCTCTCTCATAAGGACCAGTAGGTCTTAAAGTACCCAGCAAATAAAAGCAAATCAAGAGAAAGCTCAAAACTTCATCATAAAGAGAAGAAATTTAGTAACATGAAGATTTCTATAACCATACTTTCCTCTCTCAAATAATTTTCAGTGCATCATGAATAAATCAACAATATAGCTATCACATAAAGCATTCTTATCATGATCCACATGCATAAAGTATCATTACTCTCCACATAAGCATAATCAATTTTTTAGTAATAGTGAGAGTAAAACTATCACAACCATCATTGTATTCATCATAAATTGCAGGCATAGTATAATCATAATAAACTTTATCCTCCATAGTAGGTGGCACCAAAATACCACTATCATTATAATCATCATAAATTGGAGGTAAAGTATCATCAAAGAAAATTTTCTCCTCAAAACTTGGGGGACTAAAAATATCATATTCATCAAAACCAGCTTCCCCAAGCTTAGAGCTTTGCATAGCATTAGCAATAATGGTGTTCAAAGCATTTATAGTAATAACATTGCTACCATCATGCAAATAATTTTCCATAGGTTTTTTAATTTTCTCTTCAAAAGCATCATGTCCTAATTCAATATAAAGTTCATAAAGATCTCTAATTTTTTGTTGTTTTCCATTAAGCCTAACTAGTGAAAATAAAAACAAGAAACAAAAAGATATAATTGCAGAATCTAAAGGAAATAACTTCGAGCACTCACACACTAGCAACAATACTAGAAAATAGCTTTAGCCAGAGGATGTGAATACCTTTTACCTTACCTCCCCGGCAACGGCGCCAGAAAATAGCTTGATGTCTACGCACGCTTCTATTCTTGTAGACAGTGTTGGGCCTCCAAGAGCAGAGGTTTGTAGAACAGCAGCAAGTTTCCCTTAAGTGAATCACCCAAGGTTTATCGAACTCAGGGAGGTAGAGGTCAAAGATATCCTCTCAAGCAACCCTGCAATTAAGATACAAGAAGTCTCTTGTGTCCCCAACACACCCAATACACTTGTCAGATGTATAGGTGCACTAGTTCGGCGAAGAGATAGTGAAATACAAGTAATATGGATGATTATAAGTAGTAACTGCAATCTGAAATAAAGATGGCAGCAAGCAAACATGTAGCAGAACTTGTTGTAAACGGTGTTTCAATGCTTAGAAACAAGGCCTAGGGATCATACTTTCACTAGTGGACACTCTCAACAATGATCTCATAACTGAATAAGTAAAAGCTACTCTTAAACACTCTCTTGTTGGATAACAAACACCATTCATTGTGTAGGGCTACAAAAGCACACCTCAAGCCGGAGTAAACAAGCGCCACAACGTCATAAAGGAATCACACACGGTGCACACACTGTCACCTTTACACCGTGGAGAGTACCGGAGTTCATATTAAAGTAACCTATAGAGTGCATAATAGATAAAGAGTAACATCTACATATTCAACTAGATTAGCACAACTGAACACAAGTAAATACTACTCGGGATTATTCTCCTTCTTGATGAAGCAAGAGTACTATGCGTAGGGCTGCAAAAGCACACCTCAAAGTCTGAGTAAACAAACACCACAATTCCCAAGAATAAGCCATGATAAATGTCTAAATTATTCATAGAGTCACACAAGTACCCACACTGTCACCTTGATACCGTGTTGTCACAACGACTCCAGAAACTAGACAAAATCACTTGAGTAGCATAAACATTATTAATGTATTCAGCGATACTAGCAATACACATGATCACATAAAGATCACACCATGGAGAGAGAGATGAACCACATAGCTACCGGTAGAGCCCTCAGCCTCGGGGGAGAACTACTCCCTCCTCATCATGGGAGTCAGCAGCGGCGATGAAGATGGCGGTGGTGTCGATGGAGATGACTCCGGGGGCAATTCCCCGTCCCGGCGGCGTGCCGGAACAGAGACTTCTGTCCCCCGAAACTTGTCGTCGATGGCGGCGGCGCTGCGGAACTCTTCTGGAAATATGACTTGTGTTTTAGGGTTTTCGCGTCTGAGGCAATATATAGGCGAAGGGGCGATGTCGGCGGAGGCTCGAGGGGCCCACACCACCTGTGGCGCGGCAGGGGGCCCACCCGCGCCTGGGTGTGGTTTGGCCACCTCGGCGCCCTCCTTCGTCTCTCCTTCGGACTCCGTGACGGTGCTGGAAAAATAGGGACGTGGCCTTTTGTTTCGTGCAATTCCGAGAATATTCCAGAAGTAACTTTCTGAAACCAAAAACAGCAGAAAACAGGGAACTAGCACTGTGGCATCTTGTTAATAGGTTAGTCCCAGAAAATGCATAAAAGTGATATGAAGTGTATATAAAACATGTAGCAAATGGTATAATATAAGCATGGAACAACAGAAATTATGGATACGTTGGAGACGTATCAGTCCCCACATAGTGCATCCACTATCAACCACCCATTTAGACCCACCGGAAGCATAGTCCTATAAGAAATCATTGCTTGGATTTAGATACCCATTTCTCAATTGGTCCTCTTTTGTTAGCAACAAGGGTCTTAGGAACCCAAATAGAATAATCAATGTAACCATCATAAGGACCAACATATTGTGCATAAACATCCCCATAATAGTCGACATAAAGAATGTAGTTGGGATTGTTATGCCCCGCAAAGTCACTACGAGTGGTCTTGCCCCTAGTGGCATTACCACCCGCAATGGGAGTCTTGGCTTGTGCGGGCTTGGTCTTGTTCTCCTTGTTGTTGCTCACCTTCTTCTTTGCCTTGGCTACATAACCAAGACCCTCCTTCCCTTTGTGTGGCTTTTGCTCAAAAGCATGAACAACAACCTTTTCTTTACCTTTGGGAGTAGAGGTCTTGGCACTAGTGGCCTTGGCAAGATCCACCTTCAACCTAGCATTTTCCTCAATAACATTTGCATGATCACTAAAGAGAATAGAGGTACTAGGTGAATTAGATTTAGAAAGTTGAGTTTGGAGTTGCTCATGAGACTTGACTAGAAGAGAGTGAGTCGTCTCCAAGGCCTTGTGAGCCTTGTCAAGCTTCTCCATCTCCTCAAGAAGTCTAGCATTAGAAGCCACAAATTCGACTTTCTCCTTTTTAATCACTTTATATTTAGCAAAGACATGATCTCTATCCTTAATGATTTTAGCAATTATTTCATCATTTTTATCATCAAGAGACTCAAGTCTTTCCTCAAGCGTAGTTCTATATTCACTTTCTTCATCAAGAGAAGCATTCAAGGATGCTACGGTAGCTTTCAAGGAAGCAATGGTGAGAGAGTCTTCTCTCTCAATTTTTCCCTTGTCTTCAAGGAGTTCATCGGCCGCACTAAGTTATCTCAAGAGAGACTCAACATGTTCCTTAGCTTCACCTTGCAAGTTAGCCACAAAAGTATCGAAAGCATTGAGAGCAACAAGTTCTTTCTTAACCACAAGACTAGATTTATCATTAATTTTATGCGTGGTCTTAGGTGTAGAAGATGATACCTCGGTAAGTTGAGCCATAAGGCAACGAGCGTTGTTGGTGGGGAGATTTTCATTGAAAAAATTAAAAGGGGGATTCAAAGAGAGAAGATGATGGAGTTGATACAATAGCCAATGCGGCCACCTCTTTAGTGGGTTCATCTTCTTCTTCGGAATCTTCCGAAGGGTACTCTTCTTGCGTCACCAACACAATTCTTGGTGCCTTCTTAAAGAATGGCTTCCTCTGCTAGCGGGATTCTTTTAAATCAACTTTGAGTGATCCTTTAGGACAAGCCTTCCACCATGTTGTTCTCGGTTCTCGTAAGGACAATCCTTGATGAAGTGATGCTTGTCATGACAATTGTAGCAAGTCTTTGTCCTTGTGGCAAACTCCTTCTTCCCACTTGGATTGTTCTTTAGGACAACTTGAGCCTTTGCCTTGGCCGGGTCACGGCAAAAGGCTCTTGTGGCAAGGGCCACGTGACCATGGTAGGCTTGTTCAAGATCATCGAGGAGAATGTTGTTTGGGCATGCTTCAACCTCATCACGTTCATCTAGGCACACCACCTTGGCCTTCAAAGCAAGTGAGGGACCTTGTTTCATTCCCATGGCCCTAGCACGGTTGTCTTGAGCATTCTTGGTGGCAACCTTGGTGGCTTGGACTTCTTGCATAACTTCATTGGATGTCATTAGAAGATAGTTGTGTCTTCCTTGTATGGCCTTCAATTCAATGGGCTCGAAGGGCATGAGAGCATTCACATACTTCCTCTTGATCCAAGCATCATCCACATATTTTGCCCCTACATTATAAAAGGCTTTGGCAAGAATCTTGAGTCTTCCATACATCTCCTCATGAGTTTCATTATCAAGCATGTAGAAGCCTTCAGCTTCATTGCTCAAGGCATCAAATCTATTCCTCTTCATGCTTTCATTTCCAAGAAATACCACCTCAAGGCAATCCCAAGCTTCTTTGGCGGTGGAGACATGTTGAATGTGATGCATGCCACTTTCTCCAACGGCAAGTTCAATCATGTGTAGAGTGGAGGCATTGAGTTTCTTCTCGGCCACCTCTCTTCTTGACAAGTTATTTGGATCCACAACCTTGTATCCCTCTTGAATGATCCTCCAAAACTCGATAGAGGAACTGTTGACATGAGATCTCAGTGAGTGTTGCCAACTAGTAAAAGCTAATGCATTAAGCTTAGGTGGAGGACCTAAAGGGTTTATGCGGGTGTAAGGGATAGGTCGGTCGGGAGAGTACACATGAGAAACCGCATGGTAATCCTCGGGTTTCCCACCTTCCGCCTTGGATGTGGATGGAGGGGAATTTTTAAGTTCGGTTTCTTCATCCCCCTTCTTAAGTTTGGCTTCTTTAGCCTTCTTTCTTTTCTCCTTTTCCTCCTCGGTTTCATCGTCATTGGAGTCTAAAGGGGTGATGGTCTCCGAAGGACCCTTGCCATTTGAGAGTTTCATGATCAAGTCACGTATCTCATCAAATTTGACATCCATGGACGATTTCAATGATGTTTCCATCGTTTTGAGATCAGCCATGGATGCCGGAGTGTCTTGGTCCTTTGCGGAGTCATCATCACTTGTCATACTTCTCTTAGACGATTAAGCCCAACAAGAGAACCGAGGCTCTGATACCAATTGAAAGGATCGGTATGACACCTAGAGGGGGGGGGGTGAATAGGTGCTACTTCAAATTTTAGTTCTTTTTCAAATTAGGCTTGACACAAAAGGTAAATTCTCTAGATATGCAACTACGGTGAATTTACCTATATGACAAGCTAGCAACTAAGCAAGGAACACGAAGTAAAGACTATAAACAAGGATAGAAGTAACCGAAGTGAAAGCACGCGGAGACACGGATGTAATCCCGAGTTCCTCCTTTTTAGGGGAGTACGTCTCGTTGGAGAGGTGTGAGCTACCATGAAGGTCAAAACTCAACCGCCACAAAGGCGTCACCTTCTTCTCCGATGAACCGCACCACAAAGGTTTGGTTCACCTTCCACTATCGGAATCCTTCAAGGCGGAATCCGGAGCCCTTACAACAACGATCCGGGGCACAACCCACAAGAGGATTGGGGGCTCCCGAACAACTACAAACACTAGTACAGAATGACACATTAGATACCCCTCTATGGAAACGGCAACAAAAAAGCGACGGTAAAACGAACCCGCGCGTGGAAAATAAGAGCTGGCGCCCGTGAATCGCGACACATCGGAAACGGTTAAATTAATTTAACTGTTTGCAATGTGAAGACACAATATCGGACACGGTTAAAATTTAGCTCCGTATGCGAAAAAACGACGTTCATATAAATACCCAAACCCTAACCCTTTGCACCGCAGCCCCGTCCCCGTCCCCATCCCCTTTCTCGTTCTCTCTATCCTCTCTCCCCGAGCAGCCGCCCTTGATCCACTCCTCCCTATGGGTGGCACTGCTGTAGTGAGCAGAAGTCCAAGCAGCCCTCCGACGGCGCCGACCAGGCCGTGGACGAGGCGTTCGCCTCCATGATGAATGGTGGCCTCCGGCGAGCAGACGCTGCTCGAGGAGACTGGCCGGATCTACGCCGGCGCCTCCCGTCACAAGCAGGCCTCCTTCACCGTCTGTGTAGGCTTAGGCCCCGGATCCCGCATCTGGTACACTCCCACTTTCTTTCGTCTCTCCCGCATCTCGATTCCCCTCCAACGTGTCTAACCTCTCTCCCTTGAAAAAACAGGCGGCAGATGGCAGCAAATCGACGGGAGGCGGCGGTTGGCCTCAGGCAGCGGTGGATTAACCCAAGACGGCGACGGTGGCCGCTGCACATGATCTGTTCGTGGTCGATCCACACGACTGTGCGGGGCGCTGGCCAGATCCACGCAGCCTGAACTTGCTGTTGCTGCCATGGCGACCAGATCCGCATGTCCCACGCGAGCCTGACAGCGATGCAAAGTCCCATCAGACTACGCCTGCGGCCAGATCTCCTCCCGGATATTCCTGCTTCAACCTGATCTCTATGGTCTACGCATGCAACAGCTAGTACCATCGCTGGGATGCTGCCCTGCCGGCGTAAGTTAATTAAATTCATCTACCATAGCCTAAATTGACTTGTCAGTAGCCCCTGTGCACGCTGCTGTGAGAGGAAAAATTTCTTGCTTACCATCTAGCTGAAGTATTATCTGGTTGATTGAGGACTTGGGTCCTAGCCTATCTCGTGTTGGTTGGCATATTTCTAATCAATGATTGACGTGTAGGTTTAGCTGGCTACAGTTTTTTGTTGGTTGTGTGACGGACAATTGACTAGATTTTTTTTTCTTGCAAGCCATCGATGTATCTGTGTCAGTTCTCCAGTTTACCAACTTATGTGTAGTTCATTTGGAGTATGTATTGTAGACTGATTTTTAACTGCATATTAGGATTGCTTGTTCCATTCTATTTCATTTGAGGAGGTTTTGACGTTATCAACACTTCCTTTTGCAGGTTGAGAAGACAGGTCTTATGTTGTGTGAATTCACTTCAGCTTGGAAGAGTAGCTCACGTATGTAAATCGATGGAAACGAAAAGGTATGTAGCGAACATTGCTGATCTCCTCGTTTGTGTCAGTTCAGCAAATAAATACTTGCTTCCAAAGTTCCAATGCATGGATCTCCTCGTCTGTATGAGTTATTCAGTAAACTAATACTTGCTTCAAACACATGGTTGATCTTTCAGTGTAAATAGATTGTAAGTGAACACATATTTGCAGTAATTCAGTAAACACAATATTATGGTTCATTCAGTTGTCTAGTAGTAATTAGATTTATGTATCATTCCTGCGTATTAGTGCAGAGTCTTTTAGTATCTTCAATTATTGTGCTAAAATTGAAATAGCTGATCTGATGATACATACTCATGAACTAGTACATACTCTTGATCCAACTATGTCATTTGTCAGCAGTGTTGTTCTTTTCCTGTTTTGCTACTAGGATATTAATTGATTAATTCCATTTGGCAGCTTGAGGAGCGATATGGAAGTGCTGAACTTTGTTCCTCTGAACAACAAGGCCATGATGCTTACCTGTGAAGGAGCGCATCAACTCTGCACACGGCACTGTAAAGTGTCAAGTTCATTGCACTGCAACTGCAGCAACGCTGCCTTCTCCGAACAAGATAAGCTGCTGGATGCAAAAAGTCTGCCTTTTCCTGTGCAGTTTATACTACGGCGGCAACCTGCTAGACGGTAGCTGTTTTGTATATAAACTTTTTGTGCATAATGCATGTTTCTAAGTGTAACTGAATGTTCAGTGTTATATTGTGAAATGAATCACCGGTCAGATTGCTGCTGTGAGCCAGCTGCGAGCCGGCTGGCTGTATTGATTGCTGCTGTGAGCCGGTTGTGAGCCGGCTTTAATTGCTGCTGTGAGCCGGCTTTAATTTCTGCTACAGCCGGCTATTTTTTTAATATTTAATTCTCACATCAGAAACGGTTAAATAAAACAACTGTTTGCAATTTGCATCCCACGTTGGAAACGGACTTTTGGCCTCCGTTGCCAATGAGCCTTTTCAAGGTGCCAATGAGCCTTTTCAAGGCCTCCGTTGCCAATGAGCCTTTTCACATCAGTATCGGGGACGGGGAAATGGACCGTTTCTCCGTTTTCGATGGGCTTTTTAGTCCGTTTCCGATGTGTCGTTCTGTACTTGTGAAATCTGTCACAAAGACAACAAGTGAGATCAACAAGAAGCTAGGTTTTCCCAATGAAAACCCTAGCAAAGGTGCCCTCAAGTAAATAAGGGAGAAATGAAAAACTGCTTGGTGAACATGTAGATCCGGGTCTTCTCCTTCAATCATCCAAAGATCAACGAGTTTGGGTGGAGGGATTGGGAGATCTAGATGTTTCTTGAGCTTGCAATAATGGTGTCTTCAAATTTGAGCGAGCTAGCTGGCTGGAGGTAGGTGGAGGGGTATTTATACCAATACCCCTCCCAGAAATTGTAGCCGTTGCAGTCCACTTAGGCCGGAGACTCCGGACCAGGAGGGCCGGAGACTCCGGACGGGCGGAGACTCCGGACCCAGAGAGTGCGGACACTCCGGCCCGTGTGGAGACTCCGGGGTTACTCCGGTGATACTCCGGCACTACCACAGAAAGGGCTATCTGTGGCGCACCAAATTGCAATTCTGTGGCGCACCCCCAGGTTTGCTGGGTGCGCCCCAGAATTCTCGCCACAAAAATAATTTCTGTGGCGCACCTGGCTTGGTGCGCCACAGAATTCTCACATTTCTGTGGCGCACCTGGCCTGGTGCGCCACAGAATTCTCAAAAAATTCAAAAAATATATAAAAGTTTCAAAAAAAATCAGAAAAATCAAAATATAAAATAATATGAAAAATCCTAATTATTGGAATTATTTTCAGATTCTTTGAATTTTTTGAACTGATACCTTCCCGCTAGGTCACCCATCATGAAATTGCTCCAACCCTAACACGCTTAACTTCTAAGTTCCACCTACGCCACCTACCCTTGTGCTACTCAAGTTCTTATTAATATATATATCATATGAACCCTCTTAAGTATTTTATGTGTATATGTGTGGTATGTGTTATAAATGTGTGGTTTTAAATTTCAGATTTTTCAAAAACTTCTAAAGTTTCAAAAGTTTCAAAAGTTTCAAAAGATCCAAAAAATCAAAAAAATTCAAAAAACTTAAAAAAAATCAAAAAATCCCAAAAAATAAAAAAAATCCAAATAATTCAAAAAAAACGAAAAATTCAACAACCTTCTTTGTTATACATTTCTGTGTCTTTTTTGGACTTTTTAAATTTTTGAATTTTTTTCTTTCTTTTTGATTTTGCTGCGAAAAATCGTCTGTTTGAAATAACTTTTTTTTCTTTTGGAATTTGAGGAATCTGTGAATTCCTGACCGGGTGAAATCGAACTCCAATTTTTCTCTAGTTTTTTTTGACATATTAAACGTATTTTTTCGACGTCGTATGCAAAAGTTATGGCCGTTTTAATTTTTTTTTCCTGTTTGTTGCAAAAAAAAGGTCAAAATTCATATTTTAAAATTTCTATATCAACTAGACACTAAAACCTAACTACATCTGAAAGGATTTTATTTTTTGAACATTTTATCATTTTCTTTTACTTCCTGCAAGACTAAAAAGGCGATCCACGGGGGGGTGGGATTTGAAAAAAAAAAATCTGTGGCGCACCACAGAATGTCATTTTTTCTGTGGCGCACCTGCCAGGTGCGCCACAGAATGTCACTTTTCTGTGGCGCACTAGCCACGGTGCGCCACAAAATGTCCCCAGATGGACCTTGGCCCAATGATTGCTCGTGGGACCCACAGAAATTCTGTGGCGCATGGTCTCTCATGCGCCACAGAAGTCTGGCTTTCTGTGGCGCATGGGTGGGCATGCGCCACAGAATTCTGACTTTCTGTGGCGCATGGGCAAAAGATGCGCCACAGAAAGTCGAGAATTTCTGTGGCGCACCAGCATCCATAATGGTGCGCCACAGAATGCCAACCTCCCTATAACCCTTTTCCTAGTAGTGCGGACCCCTATACCGCACGCGCCGTCCAGTGTGTCAATTCGCTTCACAACTCGTCAGGGGCGGAGACTCCGGTCTGAATGTGCGGAGACTCCGGTGTAACTCCGGACAGACTCCGCACCCCTATACCGCAGCTGCCGTCCTGTAGTGCATTTGCTCCAAAACTTCGACTTGGCCGGATACTCCGGCCACAAAGCCCGGAGACTCCGGACTGGACAGGCAGAGGCATCCTTTTTCTTGTCAAGTGTTTCGATGCAAAGTGTAAATATTTCTTTTGATTCCTGTACCACTTAACATCATATTAGATATATCCTAGTGTTGTTGCCTAACACACAAAACACCAAGGGGATATAAAATATGCTCTTTCAAGCGGCCCCTGGGTCATAAGCCAGAGAAGGAGGTGGAGACGGTTGCTGAATTGCTTCTCCCGAGTGGGGGAGTCTGGAACACTGACAAGCTAAATGAGACTCTGTTTTGAGACAGATGTCAAGGACATTTTGAAGATACCCGTGGGTAGAGCTGGAACTGAAGACTATCTAGCATGGAATTACACCAAAAATGGGTGCTTTACTGTCCGATCGGCATACCATCTAAAGCAGCAGCTCAAACGTTGTAAGAATGACTAGGCAGGATCCTCTAACTCAAGCGATGAACATCAAGGGTGGCTTGCGTTATAGGGAGCAGATGTCCCAAACAAAGCTAAAGTCCATTGCTGGAGACTAGTGCGAAACGGGCTTGCTGTCGGAGAAGAGTTAAGAAGGCGACATATCAAAGAAGGGGTACGATGCATTGTCTGTAACCGTGAGGAGTCTATTCTTCATAGGTTTTGGAAGTGCCCGCACTCGTCGGATTTGGGATACTGTGAGGCAGCTTACAGGTTTTCCTCTCTGTGCACCGCCTTCGGATATTCGATCGCAGACAGCTATGCAGAACTGGTTGTTGGACTGGTTCAGATCGCTAGATGCTAGCGAGTTAGAGTTTGGGATGGGGACCCTCTACCAGATGTGGCTGGCACACAATGACGCGCGTGACGAGCCCAGGATCGAAGACCCTGATGCAATAGGTCGCCGGGTAGTGGCACAGTCGGAGGAATGGAAGAGTCTGAAATCTGCAGCTGTGACAAGAGACACGCCGAAGGAGGAGCACTGGCTACCTCCTGCGCCGGGTTGGCATAAGGTGAACTCTGATGGAGCTTTTAAGCAGGCTACGGGAGTGGGTGGGGGGTGCTGTCTTACAAGACCACCATGGCAATTTCGTTACGGGAGTTTGCCGTTTCCCCCCACCTTTCAGACCCGGAGAGTGCGGAGCTGCTGGCATGTCGCAAAGTTGTGGATCTTGTGAAGAGTCAGGGTGTGGCGAAGCTGGATGTGGAGATGGATTGCTTGGGAGCTGTAAGCAAGGTGGCGAGCAAGGAGTTGGACAGATCAGTCCATGGACCCCTGGTCGAGGAGATCAAGAACCTTTTGAAGGGTTTTGACGATTTCTCGGTCAAACACGTGCGACGAACTGGAAATGTAGTTGCGGATCGAATGGCGAAGGAGGGCTGCGAGAATAATGTGTGTAACACCTGGTTGGGATGCCGTCCGGATTAGTTGATGAACTTGTTAGATTCAGACTTATGCTATCAATAAAGGCAGCCCGTTTAAATCTCAAAAAAAAAGACATGGACGTGCCTTTGTTCAAGATCTTCTCGCAAGTCCCAATTTAAGAAGTGATACGATACTTTTGGTGTAATCGTATGATGCCGTTATTTGTTGGGTGTAACTAATTTTTAGTGAGGTGACATCATCAATATTTAGTTGCAACTCATGCCTAACACGAATTATGAAGCAAATTTGACCATCCAAATACATTATTATTCTTAGGTTCAACTTTACTTGCAACTGAAAAATTGCACTAATCACTATGCAAATCTAATGGTGTAACAATTGACTGAGCAGTAACTAATGTTAAGCAAAATTGTTATTTCTTTTTTCCTTACATGTGAGTCGGTTGACGTCGTCCCGTAATTTCAGTTGCAACCCGGTTGCAAATTACATGTCACATTAATCGCGCCGCAAATTTAATGGTTAGTGAGTTGCAACCGATGTGTAACTGAAAAAAATAGTTGCAACTCACTTGCAACTTAAAATCTTAGTTGTAACTCGCAGATTGCACGAATTGTGATTTAAATCTAATGGTTAGAGAGTTACAACTCATATGTAACTAGAAAAACTCAGTTTATCTCATTTGCAACTAAAATATGATACGAATTGTGATGCAAATGTCGGGGCGAAGGAGGTGACTAAGATTTAGTTTATTCTTAGGCGCCTCAGAACCAGTAATTCGGGATGAATTAACCTGCAACACTGGAGTTATGAGCTTTTATTTATGCTAAATATCCGGACAACATAATAATGGGGGGCGCTAAATTAAGCAGGTTACTTGCATGCGCCTTCATGTGATTGCTAGCAATGTGGAACGCAGATTTTACGGCTAAATTAAAGGTGCCTCGTCCCTAGAGTTTTGTTTCTCCACCTCCCCTGCCTTCCGGCCGCGCGCTCTTTCCTCTATTTCCTCCATGCCTTCCGTTCCCTCTTCCCAATGCCGCCACCGCACCCCGCCACCACCACGACCACCACTGGTTTGTCGCGTCGGCGTCCCCGACACCGCGGCGCGATGATATCCGCCTCCTGCTGCCGTGTCGCAGCCCTTGCCTCACTCCTCGCCGCGGCCACGGTCACCGCGTTCCTCACCTTCTCGCTCCCATCATCCCCCAGCGTGTCCACCATGAAGCACACCGGAGAATTGTCCGTTGTGAGCTCCCCACCGCCGCCGCATCCAGCGCTAGCTGTGGAGTCACCGCCGCTTCCAAAACCAGCTACGCTGGCTCCTGCCACGCCGTCCGCGGCGAAGCCTCGAAAACGAGAGGTGCGTGCGTACGGCATGCATGACAGTGTGAGTTGGTGATCGAAACAATGTTGTTTATTTTACTTGTGTGTTGGTGATCAGCCGTCGTATTGGAGGATGGCGCCCGAGGAGGCGCTACGGTACGCCAAGAAGGAGATAATGGCCGCCGAGCGGGCCGTCGACGAGCCCGACCTGCACCCGCCTCTGTTCAAGAACGTGTCCCAGTTCAAGAGGTAAACTATATAGGCGGCCTCAACAATTCTACAACTTTTTGTCTACATTATAACATAGTACTAATTCGGTGCAGCGGCTGAACGTACGCATCATAATTGTAGCGAAATGTGATCATCATCCAGGAGCTACGAACTGATGGAACGGATACTCAAAGTTTACATTTACCAGGACGGCCGGCGGCCCATCTTCCACACCCCTCCCCTCAGCGGCATCTACGCGTCCGAGGGCTGGTTCATGAAGCTCCTCAAGGAGAGCCGGCGGATCGTCGTCTCCGACGCGGCCAAGGCGCACCTCTTCTACCTGCCCTACAGCTCGCAGCACCTCAGGCTCTCCCGGCTCTACGTCCCCGACTCCCATAACCTGCGCCCCCTGGCCTTCTACCTGAGAGACTTCGTCAAGGGCCTTGCCGCCAAGTACCCGTTCTGGAACCGCAACAGAGGCGCCGATCATTTCCTCGTCGCCTGCCACGATTGGGTAATTATTAGTAAGTTCGATCCAGTCATCTTGATAACTGTAATAATGTTTTGATTTGATCTGAATTTACTTGCAGGGACCTTACACGACCACAGCGCACCGCGACCTCCGCAAGAACAGCATCAAGGCGCTCTGCAACGCTGATAGCTCGGAGGGCATCTTCATCCCTGGAAAGGACGCGTCTCTCCCGGAGACGACCATCAGGACGCCGAAGCGGCCCCTACGGTACGTCGGCGGCCTCCCGGTCTCCCGGCGGCGCATCCTTGCCTTCTTCGCCGGCAACATCCACGGCAGGGTGAGACCAATCCTCCTCCAGCACTGGGGCGACGGGAAAGACGACGACATGAGGGTGTACGGGCTCCTCCCCGGCAGGGTGTCCAGGAGGATGAACTACATCCAACACATGAAGAACAGCAAGTTCTGTCTGTGCCCGATGGGGTACGAGGTGAACAGCCCCAGGATCGTGGAGGCACTGTACTACGAGTGCGTGCCGGTGATCATCGCCGACAACTTCGTGCTCCCATTCAGCGACGTGCTGGATTGGACCGCCTTCTCGGTGGTGGTCGCGGAGAAGGACATACCGGACCTGAAGAAGATACTCCAGGGGATCTCGCTCCGGAGGTATGTGGCCATGCACGACTGTGTCAAGAGGCTGCAGAGGCACTTCTTGTGGCACGCCAGGCCCATGAGGTATGATCTCTTCCACATGATCCTGCACTCCATTTGGCTCAGCAGAGTGAACCATGTTGAACTTCACGAGTGAAAGAGATCATGTCGATGTATTTGTATAGCACTTGATGTGTAAATGTAAGATGGTTCGGAAAAGAAGAAGAAAAATTGTAGATGTAAGTTGTATATATATAGAAGGATGATCCATATAAATTAGTACATGGACGACTTTGAGAAATTCTACCGACTTTGAGAAACTGTGTCAGGGCTCAAGAGATGCTTTACCTCTTTACAAGGGTTTTCGTGAAACGTCAGTTTCCTGTTAGAACCATTCGTATATCTTTTGGCAACATATAAACTGCAAAATTTACATGAAGAACAGCGTAATTACGTCACTCCACACCCCAAAGGGATGAACCCTATCAGACTTTAGACCATGCTGAAGAGGTTAGCCGTGGAGATGAGCGAGTTTGCAGCAAGCGCGATGAACCCAAGGAAGGACAGCCACATGGCGGTGGTGATCTTCTTGTTGAATGCGTCCTGGCCAAAGCTTGACACCCAAAGATCGTTGCGCGACGCGGCGGCCGACGACGCCGACATCAGGAGATACGCCAAGACCTGCAGCAGAGCCAGGCAAATGAAGCGAGATCGCAAGGCAAGTAGCAGCAACAACTCGATTGGTCGGCGTGAACGTTTCGCTTGGAGTAAGGAAAATGTAGGGCACTTGCCTGATCAAGGAATAGGCTGAAGTAATAGCTTGACATGCTCCGGTAGGCAAACCTCGCCACAACCAGTCGTCGGATCTCACCGAGTGCTTGGGCGATCGAATAGACGCAGACGATTACGTTCACCGCGAGGGCGTACCTGACATGAAGTTGCAAAGAACAGAAATTATTTTTTCCTTCAGTAGAAGATATTAGAAGCGAAGAACTCTGTTTACAGAAGGCCAGGATAACGAATTCAGAGGGTCAGGGATTGCAGCAGTGCTGACTACTGAGCAATTGCCTCGCTTATTTGGGTGTCGTTCTGAACATATACCAGGAATGGCATTGTGTTCAAGTTTTAGCACAAGACGCAGCCACATGTGACAGCAAGTTATGTACCGCGCGTCCCCTGTTTTTAGTGGTTCTAAATACAGTATGTAGCACCAGGGCCATGCTTAACTTGAACTCAGTGATATAATATCCTAAATTGTTGCATTCAGTGTATGTCAACAAACAAAAATATCACTCTTAAGAAACACTGTTCAAGCTAAATTCCACGGTGAAATTTTAAATTCAGATCAAGAAATGCTAACGTGCTTGCTGCTGTCGTATCCTCTCCCAGAAGTCAGAAAGAAGTCAAAACAGAAATATGCATATACCCCGACAAAAAAGAAATCCTCAACAATAAACAAGGGATCAAACAGCGAATCAATAAATCCAAAAACTGAAGTAGCCAGATAGTACCAACTGCTTCGCTACAAGAAAGATACTAGTACCAACTGCTTGTTCAAGTACCAACTCCCTATAAACTTGCCGTTAAACAAAGAAAAAACTACCTATAAACTTCAAAACCGGACCCATCCGAACGAAATTCAGAATTTGAAAAAAAAAAGGAAAAGAAACATTGTAGTACAGTACTAAGCAATTGATCACCAACCTGTACTGTATGTAGCGATCGAAGTGGTCACCGTCCCAACCGGACGTCTTGGCGCTGGCGATCAGCGCGAAGGACGCCAGGCTGAGCAGCGCCGTGGTAATCCGCAGGGCCACCGACAGCGTCCTCCTCTCCCCGACCGCGGCCACGGCCGCTACGTCGCGCGGTACCGTGTTGGATACGCCTCCATTCTCCGCGGCCGCCGGCGTGGTGGCGCGAGCGCGATGACTGTCGAGCCGGGCCTTGCCCAGTTGCAGCGGCGACGTGATGGCCTCCTCGACCGGGTCAAACTGCACCGAGATGCCCGTGGCCGGCGGCTTCCATGCCTCGGTGCGCTTCGGCGTGCTCTGGACGGTCTTGCTGTTGGTTGTGGCGACGGGAGCTGGGGTTAGCGGCGACGGCGGCGTCACCGACGGCGAGGGCGATGGCGAGGGGGACTTGGCGAAGGACCCTTGAGACGGCGTCCGGACGAGGCCGGGAGTTAGGCGGAGCTGCGGGCGGCGACCGGGCACCGGCGCCTGCCCGGCGGCGGCGGCGGTGGTTGATTCTTCGCCGTTACCGGTGGGAGAGGTCGGCGGCGGCGACAAGCGGTGCTGCGTGGGTAAGCGCACGGGCGATAGGGTCGGGCTCGGGCTCTTGGCGTCTGCTCTCCCGTTGGTTTCTTGCTGCCACGGCGGCGTTTCCTCGCGCGCCTCGTCTAGCGACGGCGTCGGCGTGTGGTAATCCTCGCCCGGCGTCGAAGGCGACGACTCCGGCCGAGGCGGCGTCTCGGGCAGGGGAACGGGAGGCGGTGGCCTCGCCGGCGGCGGGGCACGGGGGGTCTCGGCCATTGAGCGTGGTCTGTGTCGAAAGAGAGGCGGCGGATCAATGGAAGGGATGGGTTCCGGTGTTAAGTATCGGAGGTTACGTGTTGCCTTCTCGGTTTAGTATTTGCTTCCTTGCTTCCCTCCTTTCCGCTCCCACTTCTTTCCTTTCTTTTTGTTTCTGTTTTCTTTTTCCGAACTGCCCGTTCGCTTTTTGGCTGCTCTGCTCCGATTTCCCTTATTTCACTCCTGAAATTTCGTTTGATTTGAATTTGATTTTTATTGAACCGCTGAGATACTCTGCCCCACCGCCAACAGAGCATGGTTTATAGCCATCTAAGTTCAAAACACACCACGGTTGCATTGCATGGGTCCCAAACAGACAAACCATCTAAAGTTCAGAACTGCGTCAAAAGTTACTAACGAGATCTAAAGTATGTCTGATGAGTGGGAAATGCCAACAGTTACGGTGGGTACCTTGTTATTTGCATGTTTTTTGAGTCATTTGCATATGTGATCCGGCAGGTAGTGGTTCTGAAAAAATAAGAACTAAATTGTTGTGCAACTCGTTTGGTTTGCTGAATTAGACTTTTTCCTTCTATTTTCTTGTTTCGTGAACTGCATCGCACTTCTTCAATAAAGGGAGCTTTATTATCTAAACAAGTTTTAATCATTACACCCGATCTCTTCATAACTAGAATGCACACTGGTTGCATGTGCACTGTCACTTACTCACCTCCTAACGTACACGATGAACTCATCTCACACCTTCACGCTTAGAACTAGTTCATCGAGTGACACTCTCCTCCATTGAAGTCGATGAGAAGCCTAGTCAATTGGTTAACATTAATAACAACTGCCTCCACTTTTATGAGTTTCTTGCAACGTGACAAAATGAGGCACACTTGTGTTGCAAGCTAACTGCAACTATTATAGATAGGGTTAATAACTAGTTAGAATTCGGATCTAGCTAGATCGCGACAGAGCTCGTGCTTATTCAACTTAGTTTGGCTGGCAATTGGTGTACTGATAGTAAATTATTAGGTGTTGTTGTCCTGAATAATTGCCATGTCATGTTCATGCCTTCATGGGCGGGCAGCCGGGATCTGTCTCTGACAGATACAAATGAAAGGTCAATAATGCCTCGAAATGATTGTTTCCTAGTTTGCCGCTTGATTATTCTATGTTTTGTTTGATACAATTACAAACTAATGCCCACTTACCAGTAAGGTGGGTCGGGTGGTCGTTCTAGAAAATTAGACACAACAAAGATCCGAGTTTTCATAATTTTTGTGGACTTGTGATTGTGGCGGCCACCCCTCTCACCCCCGTGTGGCGGCGCTGCGCCACACCGGGGTGCCCCCCGCCGACAACCCCCGCAACCCCCTATCACACCCTCCTACCGCCGCCGTCGCTAGGGGCGTCGCAGGCCTCTGCCCGTGTGGCGTGCCGGCGGCGGCGGCGGATCTCCTTGGCCACAATCTGGATCGGATCGGCGGCGCCCCGCTCCGGACGGATGCATGGCAGTGGGGCGGGATAGCGGCGGCTAGGGCTGGTGTCCGGAGATGTGCGGAAGGGATGAAGGCAGGCGACGGATCCGCTGGGCCGATGGGTTCGGGCGGGCCGAGATCTTGCCCTGATCTCCGACTCCATCAATGGTGTGCAGATCCTGGGCTACACCCGCAACATGAGGACGTCGTGGGCTCCGGCCCTGGACATGGTGGTGGTGGCCTCCTTCTCTGCCGGAGGGGGTCGGCCCGCTGATCACGATGGCGAGTTGGGGAGGTGCAGTTGCCGGTGAAAACCGAGCCTTGACTCCGGTCATGGCGGGCGATGGCGGCGTTTCCTCGCCGTTACCTTGTTGAAGGCATCGCCGTTGCAATCTGCGTCGACTCAATTGTGCTGCTCTGGGGGAAACCCTAGATTCGGATATCCGGATCGGACGATGAAGGCGCTTCGGCACCACCTCTTGGGGCATCGTTTTTGGAGCAGCAATTGGATGGAGGATGCAAGAAGTGAGCGGTGTACATCTACTGCGTTGTCGATGACAAGTCTCGGCGGCGCGGTGCAGCGGAGTCTTGGCGACGGGCGTATGACGATGGACTCATGCAGGATGGTGGATGTCGAGGGATCACCTCGGCAAGTCCCAGGGTCGAGTACCCCAGGTTTCGTATAGAGGAAGAAGTTGGCGCGCTGGTAGTTCCGTCGGCTGACAAGCAAGGATTTACCCAGGTTCGGCCCCTCATGGTGAGGTAAAGACCTACATCCTGCTTGTCTGATCTGTATAGATGATGATATGAAGTTACATGGTGGCCGCAAGGGCGATGGTATGAGACGTGGTCTCGCTAGGGCTATGCCTATCTGTGTATCCCGTGGGGATCTCCTCTATGGGGTGCCCCTGCCTGGCTTTATAAAGGGAGCCAGGTAGGGTTTACATGAGGTTCTTGTCTTGTACTTCAAGTTGTAGTTTGTTGGGCTTCATGGGCCTCCAGGTGCTGGGCTGCATCGGGTACGCCAACGGTCGGGTGCCCGGAGGGTATGCCCACGTCAGGAGCCCTCGAGTGTCTGGTCGATACGAAGAATCGGGCAGAGACTCAAAGCAGCATGTCGTGTAGGCGTAGTCGATGCGTCGGGTAAGTACTCTTTCCTCCTGGGCACGCCGTCTTGTTCCTGAAAAGGATAGTTAAAGAAATTCGACTCCGGCCGTTGAGGGCTTAGAAGATGCTTTAGTCGGTAATGTTTCGACTGAGTCTATCGGGAGCGCGAACAGTGCTCCCGATGGGAGTAGCCCCCGAGATTAAGCTGAATTGCTTGTAATTGAGGTTAATCTCAAAAAACCTCTCTCAGTCGAAAGAAATTTCTGAAACCCTCCCGATGGGAGTAACTTAAGGAATCACTGATAAAACAGTCTTTTTTTTCCAGCCTGTGGGCTTACTATATGTTGCAGTTTTCAGCCTGATGGCTTACTTGTGGACCTCGAATGAGTTTCGAGTGTTCGCTCAGCCTGACGGCCTACTTGTGGAACTCGAATGAGATTCGAGTGCTCATTCAGCCTGACGGCCTACTTGGTGGACTCGACAAACATATTGAGTATTTGCTCAGCCGAACGGCCTACTGCGTTGTTGGACCTGTATGGCGTAGCCCTCGAGTGTTCGAGTGCGGCCTAGATTTTCTTGTTGGACCTGTATGGCGCAGCCCCCGAGTGTTTGAGTGCGGCCTAGGTTTTTTTTGTTGGACCTGTATGGCGCAACCCCCGAGTGTTCGAGTGCGGCCTAGGCGAATTTGTTTGTGGCCTGTGCGGCGCGACACCCGGGAGAGCATCAGGTGTGGCCAAGGCAAATTTCTTTGTGGCCTGTGCGGCGCAACACCCGGAGAGCATCAGGTGTGGCCAAGGCGAATTTGTTTGTGCGCGGCGGACCGGAGTCGACGCGGCGGCGTCGTGCCGTAGACACAGTCGTCGTGCCGTAGAGGCAGTCGACGCGGCGGACCGGAGTCGACGCGGCGGAGTTGTGCCGTAGAGGCAGTCGACGCGGCGGACCGGAGTCGACGCGGAGGACTTGTGCCGTAGAGGCAGTCGATGCGGCGGACCGGAGTCGACGCGGCGGAGTTGTGCCGTAGAGGCAGTCGACGCGGCGGACCGGAGTCGACGCGGCGGAGTTGTGCCGTAGAGGCAGTCGACGCGGCGGACCGGAGTCGACGCGGCGGAGTCGTGCCGTAGAGGCAGTCGACGCGGCGGACAAAGTGGTTGTAGAAGTTGTCGAATCATGGATGCGATCTTGGCGAGTTGTGGATGTCGTAGTGGACGGAGTCGACGCCGTGAAGTGCGATGGAGGGAGTCGAAGCGGCGGGCCGGAGTCGACGCGGCGCGGGCAACACTCAGCCCCCGAGTCCCTTATTAGGCCGGCGAAGGGGAGTCGACGGTGCCGAGTCGATGAAGGCACTCGAGTTGCGTGTCGAGTGCAGCGATGAACTTGTCGTTGACGAAGCGCCAGCCCCCGAGTGTCGGAGGCGGAGTCGATGAAGGCGAGGCCGCCAGCCCCCGAGTGTCGAAGGCGAAGTCGATGAAGACGAAGCCGCAAGCCCCCGAGCGTCGGAGGCGGAACCAGTGAAGGCGAGGCCGCCAGCCCCCGAGTGTCGGAGGAGGAGCTAGTGAAGGCGAGGCCGAGTCGCCTGTCGGGTGCAGCGATGAACTTGCTGTTGTTGTCGACGTCGAATCACCAACCCCGGAGTCGACGCAAGGAGGAAGACGACGCAGTGGCTGCACGTCCAGCCCCCGAGTCCTTTTTGTCGAGTGGGCGAGGCGGAGTCGACGATGCGGAATTGAAGAAGGCACGTGAGTCTCCTTGTCGTGTGCCGCAACGAAGTTGATGTCGTTGTTGGCGAGTTGCGGATGCCGACTACAGCGAGTCGTCGTAGAGGCTGTGGAGCCATGAACGCTGGGACTCTGTCGAGTTGTGGTTGACGCTGCTCCTAGCGCGGGCGAGACGAAGGTGTATGCACGTGGGCTGTGGGCATGTATATGCGCCGGGTGCATATGCAGGGACGGACGGAGTCGACGCTGTGGACGAAGTCGACGGTTGCTGGGGTCGGATTTGTCCGCGACGCCGGCCGAAGCGTTCCGCGTATGTGATACGGAGGTTGCCCTTTGTACCATGTCCCTGATGATCATAAAGATAGATTGATCGGTGGATTAGAAAAGATCTAATTAAACATACTTGCGATGTAAGAAAGAGAGAGGATGATCAGTAGTAGGGTGCAGTAAATCTGATCGTGCATGCGGCCGTAGGCTGCTTCCCGCGATCGATCCGTAACATGTGATTAGCACTCTGGCCGCATAATCCATGCAGGTAGCCAGCTCGAGTCGCCGGTCTGACGAGTACGCGCAGTCGAAGCCAATGCGTCGTTCCGCGGATGCTGATTAGTGCCGAAGTCGACGCCCCACGGAGCCGCCGCCGCCGTTGTTGGCGAAGTTGAACGCCGCCGAAGTAGATGAGCCGGCCAGATGGGATCTAGCCGTCGTTGTCGATGAAGATTGGAGCCGCCGAAACCGCGATCCAGCGCGCGTTCTTCCCACAGTCGGCGCCAATTGTCGAGGGATCATCTTGGCAAGTCCCAGGGTCGAGTACCCCAGGTTTCGTATAGAGGAAGAAGTTGGCGCGCTGGTAGTTCCGTCGGCTGACAAGCAAGGATTTACCCAGGTTCGGCCCCTCATGGTGAGGTAAAGACCTACATCCTGCTTGTCTGATCTGTATAGATGATGATATGAAGTTACATGGTGGCCGCAAGGGCGATGGTATGAGACGTGGTCTCGCTAGGGCTATGCCTATCTGTGTGTCCCGTGGGGATCTCCTCTATGGGGTGCCCCTGCCTGGCTTTATAAAGGGAGCCAGGTAGGGTTTACATGAGTTTCTTGTCTTGTACTTCAAGTTGTAGTTTGTTGGGCTTCATGGGCCTCCAGGTGCTGGGCTGCATCGGGTACGCCAACGGTCGGGTGCCCGGAGGGTATGCCCACGTCAGTGGAGCTGTCTGGCGCCGTGGCGGTGCCGATGGCAGGCCTTGCAAGGTCATCACGTTGATCGCTCCTGAAGATCGGATGGCGGAAGATGGTGGCAGCGGCTTCTCGTGTGCGCTTTTGTGGCGTACGCTGAAGATCGGCTGGACCGGTTTGTGCTTCTGGCGCGCTGTCGGGCGGCCTAGTTGAATCCTCTGGATTTAGATGATGTGCGTTGGTGCGTGTATCTCTTCGGGTTGATCTCTGTAATTATCTTGTAAGGTATTGTTGAATAATTGTGGATGGCTGTGTGCATCACTCGATGCAGAGCCGGGATCCGCACCCCCTTTTCTAAAAAAAACGTTAGAAACGATAAATGTTGTCAATCGATTGTTGTTATACCTTACGCTAATGGATCTCGAAAACTAGATTTAATAGCGGATGTTTCACAAGGGCCCCATGAAAGATCAGGCGACCTATATTCAAGGTAAAAGACATATAAGAATTAATCTAAAGAGGAAGACAGAATGTCACAGTCCAATCATCATGGCTCCTCTCGCTGCTACTAAATCAAGACTGCTAACAGAATCTGGCTCAAATATGTCCAAAGAAAAATACTAACAAAACCCTTTTCATGAACATCAGCCACGGAGTTCATGCTAAAGCAAGGAGAAGGTGTTACCCGTGTAGGTAGGCTACTGCCAGTTTGGCAGCAGATTAGTGCTAAAGACGCGCAAATCCCAATAGGTGCGGTTCAATGGAATTGCTTTTGGAAAGAAGCCACTTTGATTGGTGGGGTATGCGTTAGATCCCTTTGCCTTTCGTCATGAACGCCTTAATGGTTAAGGTATCTCAAGCAATGCAAACATGTAGGCCAGTGTTGTATTTCTGTCATTCCTGCACCTCACACTGGTCCAAGACGGTCACCAAAGAGGTAGATTCGAGTCTTTTGGAACTGCCTGCAACAGAATCGACTTTGGCGGACAGTAGAGAGGGTTCCCCTCCCCCCTCTCTTGCTCCTGTTTGAGAGAGGCGAAAACCGAGTTCCACTCCTCGCCGACGGCCGATTCGTGGGTCTCCTCCCTCTCCGGCCGCCGTTGCGGTGGCGGGAGAGTGGGGAGACCCCGGATCCGTGCCCGAGGCTTGTAGATAGTAGGGTAGGTGTTTCTGGCGGCGCCGTCGAGATGGTGGAGGCGGGGTCGCGGTGGAATAATGGTGCGGACGTCCATTCCCCATCTCGGCGAGGTCCTCTGGGGCGGCGTCGATGGGCGTCTGGTGTTGGGTGCCTGCCGATCTACGATTCTGGCAGGTTTTGGTGCTCTGGCTGTGGTCGTGGCGGCGGAGGTGACGACTACGGCGTGGAGCTTTGTCCCCTGGCTCCGGCTCCGCGGCGGTGCGGTGAGCTCCGACCTCACCGTGGAGTTCCTAGGGGTGTTTTTGGAGCTTCTGCTACTTGCGCTCGTCTCGGGCTCCTCTGGCTGGCCGTGGTGGCAGGGGGTGGAGTGGCTGTGGCGGCGTTCGTGCATCTGGGGACAGTTCTGGTGTTCAGCTTCTTCGCTTCTTCTCCGGCCAGCCGTGGTGGCGTGGGGTGGAGTTTGCGGGTGCTGATCTTCTGGAGCAGAGAGGCTTGGTGCTCGACTCGGGCGCTGGGGAGCTTGGCGCGTTGGCGGTGCTTCTGGCATGGCTTGGCCGTCCCGGCGACGGCGGCCGGTGCTGGAGCTGGTCGTAGGGGCGGCTTGGCCGTGCTTCTTCATCGACTAAATCTCGTTGCTTGCGGCGAGTGGCAGATGCGGTCCTCTTCAATGTTGAAGGTCTTCCCTCTTCCAGGCGTTTGGAGGTTTGGTTTCTTCTTCTCCGATGTTCGTCGGCGTCGAAGATCTTTGGTGGTTCAGCAGCTCCTTTCTGCTGTAGTGCTCTTTGTCGAGTTCCATTTGTATGATCTTGCGTCTGTGCTTTCTCTCTGTTTTTGTTGATTGTACGCAAGCTTGTACTCCTCTCTATCAAAAAAAAAAAAAAGAATCGACTTTGGCGACACAGACCACATCAGAAGCTATGCCAAATGCCAAGATGTCATGTGTGCACTCAAAGTTGCTTGAAGCATGTCGAAAGGTGTGTCTCGTCTTTATTTGATACCTAGCCCTCCTTGCATCAAAGCGGAAAGAACAAAAAGAAATGCATATTCTTTGTTACCAACTTGCCAAGCAAGTGTTCTCAATTAGACGAGAAAACGAGAGATTTATTGATCAGAACATGAGTTACAAATCGGCACAGGTCAACTATTCAGCACTTGTCATCCAGCTTTTGACGCCAAATAAAGAAAATCGAGGGTCGTAAGGAGGCTCAGGGAGATCATGACTTTGAAGAACAGTGCGGTTGTGTTATCTTTGATTTTGTTAAGTTGTTCCCGGACACATGTTTCACTAAATGACTGCACTACTGTACTATTTTAACATCATAAGGCGACCTGAAATTTCTCGGGCACACGAAGCAGTGGTAGCTGATAGTCACCAAGCTCTCCCAGCTGCCCACAAGCAGCCATCTGATCGTCGCCTCTGCTTAGTCGAACCATAACGGTAAGGCCAGACTGGATTAACATGTTACGGAACTCGATAATTTTCTCATCGGGTGTGGGCTTGAATTGGACGCACTATGGGGATTGAAAGAGATGAGGTTGATCTTGCAGGGAATACCCTGAACCAGCTCTGTAAGCCTCTTCGCGTCATCCATGCTGTGAACACGTAAACCCAAACAAATCTTCAGAGCACAGTAAATCCAAACAAATGTTCAGGCTGCAACCGTGCAAGTGGAAACTTATTCACTGTAAGAGCTTTAAAACATTTACCTCCGAAATACAAGATTTAATTTGCCTACAACAAACTGGTTACAGCAACAACGGAAACTATGGTCTATGCTTATAAATTGTCATTTTGCCCGTCTATACCGAAAAAATGTATTGTTCTGAACAAAGGTAAGAAAACGGTACTTTTGCATATGTTAGAAGTAATCTTATCATATTTAAACTAAATATAACATTACATGCAAGATCTTTCATGAACATTAAGCAAGATAACACCAATCAAAACTTAATCGAGATTGCTGACCTGTCGTTCACTCCAGCAAGCATGACATATTCAAATAGCACTATGGACTTGGGTCTCAAACGAAGTTCCTCCTTTAAAGTGCCAAGAAGCAAGTTAAGATTGTACTTTCTGTTAATGGGCATTATCCAGTTCCTAACCTGGAAAAAAATGTTAGTATGCAGAACACCAAAGTAATGACAAAACATTTCACCACAACAGAACAACGAAATTCGGATTTCACCTCATCAGTTGTTGCATTAAGACTCACAGCCAGATCACAACTGGATTCATGGAGGAAGCGTTTTATCTCTGGAACCAGACCACTTGTGGAGACAGTAACCTTGCGAGGACTAAACTGAAGGCCCTGCTCATCAACCATTATAGATGATGCTTTTATTACATTGTCTACATTGTGCAGTGGCTCACCCATGCCCTGTATAAAGTAGACATTAATGAAACATTGTGTCGAAAAGGTGATACCATCTTTCTTGACCCAAGAAACTGTATGGAGGGACCAAAAGTAAAAAATAATCATAAAAAAAAATATTTACAAGAGCGGAATAATACACAAGAGCAGGGGAATATAGACTAGGGAAAGCTGTACAAGGTAAAAAAGGTGATACCATCTTATCAACAAATACAGCAGCATTATGTTATACAAATACAAGTAGTGCATAACTAGGGATGTAAACGGATAGGATAATTTCCACACCGAATCCGTCGCCAAACCCGTTTTAAAGAATCCATAGCCGGTTTCAAAGAATCCGACGGATAATGATATCCGTTTCCGAACGAAACTCCCGGATATGGTATAGGATATGGTATGTAAAATAGCATCTAAACATGGATTATCCAAAATTTAATTAGGATTATCCGATGGTTATAATCCAAATAATCCGATTTCCTACCAAAATGTCTAAACTAATAGAGCACAATTTGTTAGTGAGTTGTGGAGTCCATACGTTGAACAACAACTCACTTACATGGTCATTGTGTAGTCTCGCGATTACAACTTTGTTAGGTTATTAGGTTCTTGAGCAAATTTTTTTTTTGTCGGTTAATGATGTACATATGCCCGTACCGATCCGATTAATTTTATTTCCGCCCCGAATCCGCTTTGTTTCCGTTCCGAATCCGTGATCATACATAGCCGCCACGAATCCGCAACTCTTTATTATCCGATCCGAACCAAAAATGTGGCAACGGATATGGTAGAGGCAAAATCCCGATCCGACCGTTTACATCCCTATGCATAACCCATACATAAGCTTCCATAACATTCCTATCATTAGAGTCTAGACTTATTATCGTGGAACTTCAGAAGGACCAATACTATGATAAAGGAAGCCATAAATTAGGCATGAAAACTCAACAATACTGATACCGATGCCACTGAATATTGAATGCAGGCAGAAGCAGGGTAGTGCTCTCAAAAAACAGTGCTACATAGATGCGTTGCAGTTAAAGTATATAACATGAAGGATAGTTTTGTAGCAATTCAAGGAGAGGTGGCACGCAAGAGAAATATTAAATAGATCATGATAATACTACAAATCACCTGCTGACTAAATAACAAACACATAGCTAGTCTCGTCAATTACCATGAAGAAAATGCTTACCATAAATACAACATTTGTAATAGATCCAAATTCATCTGAAAATAATCTACGGGCAAACACAGCCTGCTCAACTATCTCAGCTGTAGACAGATGCTTTCTCAAACCCATCCTTCAGTAGCCAAAGAAAAATTAGAGAAATATATTAAATATGCACTATAAACTATTCAAAAGACACGCTGTTCAAAGAATGTAAAGAGACCTCCCAGTAAAGCAAAACTGACAATTCATGGCGCAACCACTTGACTTGAAACACAGACCGTTGTCCTGCCTCTGGCACTAGGAATGACAACTGTTTCAATCACCGAGGCATCTTCAAGAGAGAACAATATCTGTAACATCCTGCGATTCAAAATTAATCATATTGTGAAAACACCCAAGATGATGTCAGTGACACTGACAGAGCTACCTTTCGGGTTCCATCGGATGCAGTAATAATATCTTTTACAGTCAATGCCTTGAGATCAGCATGGTCACTTATCATTTTTCTCAAGTCCTTGTTCAAACCTGAACAAGATTAGAGGCAAGGTACCAAATTAATTCAACTACATACAATACAACAGAGAAAACATAACACTGTATCAAATAATAATTGCCGTCTGCTTTTGATTGTCACCCCTGTCTATCCATCGGTTACAAGGTAACAATTAATTAATAGCATTACATGGTACAACCATTACTTACTAACTGTTTAACTTTTTTCACGTGTGAACTGTGAACATGTTCTCTGGTACATCCAAACAAGCTCTTCTCTTCTGTCACGCATTTTTAATACATTGCATCCATATTAAACTAATAATCAACATCGAGTAAAACAAATTTAAACAATGAAAGTCCACAACCACTAATTAGAACTTATATACTGGAGAGCTAAAAATAACCAGATCTCAGACATTTCTTCGTCCCATGCTTTCTCAACTACTACCTCACATCTGACGAACGAACTACGATAATTAAAACCAAGAGATACGCAGGCGCCAAAATAACTGAGCCCTCAATTTTCCCTATAATGTTTTCCTTAAGCCTATTTTTTCAGGAGTAATAATAATCATGTATATTTTTTCAGAAGCCTATTTTTATAGTAGATGAAGCTACAAAAACCAGTTAATACTGCTCCGTGATAGTGATCCAAAACCTAGTAGTGAACAGAAATGTTTTCCGGATAATGAACTTGGTGGTTTTATCTTTTGGGGGTGAAAAAAGTCATCTGGCATGGACTAGATTGAGAGTTATTTATAATACACTGGAGATAGTAAAAACAGTGGCATATGATGGATATCCTCACAAGAAAAATTATAGCATTGGCTATGATAGCACTTGAAAATTATATTCAACACTTCACAAAGATCCAACTGAAGATTTTGAGACACGTTTCAGGTACAGAATACATTAGAAATTATGATTCTGTTTTTGTATCTAGACGACATTCTTGGAGAAACCTGTGGTATAGCTTGCAAAATAAATAGTTTCTTTGTTTTGTAACTGGCTTTTCTAAGACGTACGTGGGGGTTAATTTCGGATTTGGCACCAGGCACTGAATTTCTCAGATTTGGTTGCATATTCCGACTGTACTTCCTGTAAGGGAGCAAAAAATTGCTACATACCAGCCAGCTCATCTGGGCAATGCGCCCAGACGTTGTTCCCGTAGAGGCATTTCCACAGCATCATGGCCTGCCCCGGTCGGAATCCTTGCGACTGCACCCATTTCTACGAAAACCGCGCGCCAAAATAAGCTAAGAACACAAGCTCTGACCAGTAACTGACAGATGAATCTACGAACCTTGAAGGTTGAAAGAGAGCTCTTACCTCGAGTTCTGGGTAGTCCATTCCCTTGAGCATGACCCTGGAGCCGGGCTCGCATCGGGCGGCAGCGGGGGGTCGTCTGATGGCAGAGAACAGGCGCCGCGGCGGGGGAGGGCAGGAGTGGGCGCGGCCGCGGAGGGAGGACGCGCCCCACCGGAGAAGAGGCAGCGCCGCCATCGGAATTGCTGGCTGGTATGGTCCCGAAGCCTCCTCGGTTGGTACTTTTTTTGTCGCAAGCAAAGGTTGGATAGACTGAACAGTATGTGGGCTGGACTACTAATTTCTTGGGCTTTTAAACTTGCTTCTATGGGCTTCATGTTTGTTCGGCTTTTTCAGAACCAGGGCAAGACTCTGCTAGGCCGGCCCATGTCGGTTGATTTTCCTTATTTTTTTTCTGTTTCTGTTTCTTTTCTTTCCTTTTTCGTTTTCCTTTATCTTTTCCGTATTTTCTGTTTTTTTCCTTTCTTTATTATGTCATACTCCCTCCGTATTAAAATATAGGTCTTTACACAAATTTTCTACACACGCATCTAGACATATTTTAGTGCAAGATTCATGTGAACTTTGCACTAAAACATGTCTAGATACATGGAAAGTTGGTGAAAAGACTTGTATTTTGATACAGAGGGAGTATTTTTTAATGATTTTTGAAAATTGATCATTTTCTATAAAAAGAATCAAATAAAAAACGGTTCAAATTTGAAAATTATTCACATTGTTCATTTCAAAAAAAATCCAACTTTGAAAAAAATCGAATCTACAAAATGTTTAGATTTGAAAATTGTTCACATTAAAAAATTGTTTATTACAAAAAATCGAACTTGAAAGTTATTCATATTTGAAAATTGAACAAACTTAAATATTTTGGTCAAATTTTAAGTTTGTTCACATGTAAACGATATTTAGCTGCTAAAAAGCATAATAACCAAAAAAAAAATGTACCTTCATATTGGGCCGCTTCCAAGCCGTCCATGAAGCATTGCTTCAGGCGATGGAAGCTTTCCACGCCGCACTAAATGTATACTAGTTGAATTCGGCGCGGCGACACGTGTATCTAATCAAGCATTATATGTATTGCAAGGAAAGGTGGTAGTCTTAATTTGTATATTGTACCTAGCTGAAATTCAATTTGAAATCAATATATAATTAGAGAAAATGAGTTCGTATTATCTCGAAACGTGTATCTAATCAAGCTTTTTTTTTAATCCAACTACGTAATTAGAAAATTTTAAGTTATGTTGCTTCCAAATATGTTAGCCAAATCGAAACAATCAAATTTGGTTTAGTTTTGCTATAATTTTCTTATTTAGCACAATATTCTTAGGAAGTATATTACGTTTTCTACAAATATTAGCCAACCTGAGCATTAATTTAAATTTGGAAATGGACGTATTCGAGAATACTTTTAGAGTTGTAAACTATTGTAATTAAAAAAAGCTTACTTTGAAAAGGGTTCAGATTTAGAAATTTTTCTATTTCGGAAAGTTTTGCAAATTCGGGTTTTTTCTACATCTGTAAAATTATCAGAGTTGGGATGCATTTAAATGTTTCAAGTATCCATATTTGAAATTCGATCGTATGCCGTAAGTAGTTAGTATTTAAATTTGTGGTCATTTTGATATATCGATGGATATATTTAAAGTAATTGATTTTGTAACATGTTGTAGTTTTTGAAAATTGTTCGAATATTGAAGAACAACATCTATGAATCGTTTCGAATTGTTTAAAGCATGTTCTATTTTAAATTCGGTTTCTTTTCCGAAAGAAAACTTCGAAATTCATTTATTGCAAAACGGCGTAAAGGTGTTAAATGAGCTTTTTTTTATTATGTAAAAGAATTAAGGTTTTAAATAATTAGGAAAAGGTCCAAAGTATTTAAAATGGTTGTTTTCATTTCTACAATTTTTTTGAATTTGGTTTGAATTAATTTGGAGCTGTATTTCAAAAGTTAAAAGAGTTAATCATGCATGGAGATGCATTAACTGTGTAGGTTTCAATTTTCTGCAAATTTTGATATTTTATTTGCATTTTTTTGAATTTCATATTATAAGATATGGATTAAACAAATTTCATCCTTTTCTGTAATTACTAAAAGTCATACGTTCGTTGGGAACCCCAAGAGGAAGGTATGATGAGTGCAGCAACAAGTTTTTCCTCAGTATGAAACCAAGGTTTAATCGGACCAGTAGGAGATCAAAGTCATTTCTGAAGGTTGTTGGTGGCGAAATGTGGCGCGGCGCATCACCAGGGATTCCGGTGCCAACGTGGAACCTGCACACAAGACAATCAAACTACTTTGCCCCCAACGAATCAGTGAGGGTGTCAATCTCACCGGCTTGCTGAAAACAAAGGATTAAAAGTGTGGTGTGGAAAATGATGTTTAATTGCAGAGAATGAAAGAAAACAATGATTGCAGTAGGTTGTATTATCAGATGTAAAAGAATGGACCAGGGTCCACAGTTCACTAGTGGTGTCTCTCCATAAAGATAACTAACATGCTGGGTAAACAAATTACAGCTGGGAAATTGACAATATTGAAAGTGCATAATAACAATGCATGTGCAAGTAGTGTCTACTATGAGATTCATTTGGGCATTACGACAAAGTATACATACCGCTATCCAGCATGCATCTGTGCCTAAATAGTCCACCTTCAGGTTAACATCCGTACCCCTTTCAGTATTGAGTTGCAAGCAACAGACTATTGCATTAAGTAAAGTGCATAATGTAAGCAACACAATTATCCTTAGACAAAGCATCGCTGTTTTACCCTAGTGGCAACAGCACATCCACAACCTTAGAACTTTCTGTCACTGTCCCAGATTAAATGGAGGCATGAACCCACTATCTAGCATAAAAACTCCCTCTTGGAGTCACAAGCATCAACTTTTTTGAGGCGCAAAACAATAGGGAAAAATCCCTACTGCTTAATTTTCTATTTTCTCATCAAAATTGTACAGCATTACAAGGGAAGTGTTCATAAAGTATCAAGCCACCGGGTCATCCCTTCTTTAAGAGAAGGTTTGGCATTATGCATTACAAGATTAAAAGAATAAGTAAAGTCCTAAAAACAAATATCAAGATCAACAGGTGCATTGTCAAAAATGCAGCGATTCCTGTGGTTCCATAATGTCCAGCAACCTACTATCAGTGACTCCTTGAAGCAAATAAGATTGTATCTTCTCTTGGCATCAATAAGCATATTCATTAGATCCAAATCAGCATTCCATTCAAAATTCAGCTTCCACCAGAAATTTTTACTGAAATCACAATCAAAAAATAGGTGCATGAAATCTTCAGCTTCACCATCTGAACAAAGTTCACAGTCATATGACTCAATTTCAAAATGTTTCCGAGCCAGCAAATCTCTGGTATTCAACCTGTCTTGTAGGAGCAACCAGAAGAAAATTTTATGTTTCGGTAGCACACAAGATTTCCAAATCCATCTCAGTGGGGCTGGTGCAGGATCAGAAGGAGAAAGAGCTGCATAAACCCTTTTACATGAATAATTCATCCTTGTATTTGTCATTGTCCAATTATCATCAGATGAGGTCTCAGCATAATCAGTTAATGACCCAGTAAGCTCATTGCATTGCTCAGCAGCAATCATGGACACAGGAATATGAAACATGTTGTAGATGTCTGCATCTCGACAAATGGTGACAGCTTTACTAACCGAGATGTCTTGCTCCTTAGCAAAGGAGAAAAGATGTGGCATTTTATCCTTGAGCAGCTCATCAGACCACAAATCTTGCCACAGCCTTACAGTATCTCCTTTCCCAGGTTTACAGGTAGTCAATTCCAGGAATGTGTTAAAAAGTTTGATACAATCCTTCCACCAGAAAGAACCACATGGACCAACAGTTTGTGGCAGCTTGCCACCAGAATAATGTGCCTGCCAAATCAGCTTTACCCAGGGAATATCATGCTTGTTCATAAACTTGAATAGTTACTTCATTAAAAGAGCAATATTCTGTGTTCTGAGGTTAAGCACACCTAAACCTCCAGCCTTTTTTGGTTTACAAACATTTTCCCATTTCACAAGGCATTTACCCTTAGCATGAATATCCTTTCCTCTCCAGAAAAAGCCTCTAGTGCCTCCATCAATATAATCCAGGAAACCCAGAGGTAACTTCAGAGTGCACATAGCAAAATTTGGTATAGCAGAGATGATACTTTTAACAACAACCAGGCAGCCATCATAAGATCGGGTATCAGCAATGCCCACAAGTCTTCTATCAATTATGTGCAGTATACCAATCAAGTCTTCCATCCTTGGTTTAGTAGTACCCATAGGTAAACCAAGATAAGTAAATGGCAAGGACTCCACCTCACAACCAAAAACTATAGCCAACTCATTGTTTCTATCCATATTAACATTAATAGGCATTAATGAGGATTTATGGAAATTCACTTTCAACCCAGTGGATGCAGAGAAATTGTTCAGGATAGCCTTCAGTCTTCTAAGCTGTTCTGGACAAGCAGGCATGATGATGAGAGTATCATCAGCATATTGAATAATAGGATAATCAAGGCCAAATGAACTATCCAGTGGAAGATTCAATTGCCCCTCTCTCCATGCCTCATTAATTACATAATGTAGAAGCTCAGCAGTTGAAATAAAAAGTAAAGGAGAGAGGGGATCACCCTGTCTCACCCCTCTCATGCAGCTTATCTTTTTTCCTGGGACTCCATTCAGTAGAATAGATGTGGAAGCAGAGAATAAAATAGCTCGAATCCAACTGATCCATTTTTCCCAAAACCCAAGTGTTTCAGCATCAGCAGTGTCGTGTCTCGTTGCACGGACACCGGGAGTATAGGATACCCCCTTTTAGGTTCGGCACGGGGTGCGAAGGAGCCTGAGAATCGTCTTCTTGGGCGGAGTCTAGATCAAGCTCTCCTCTCCACGATCAAAGCATGCAACCAAAGGGACACAAGGAGCTACCCAGGTTCAGGCCGCCCGGAGGCTAAAAGCCCTACTCCTGCATGTCTGGATTGATGAGTTCTTCATAGTGTGGCTTACAATGGAACCTCCCGGACAGGGTACCCGGAAGGGTTTTGGCCCGAGGTAGAAGAAGGACAGATCCTGACCCGGAGGAGATCACCTTCCTCTCTACCTCCGCAGCCCTAGTCTAGTCTTGCTCTGGTTCTAGCTTGTTCGTCCTCGTTCTATCTTCTCCTCTTTCCTCCCCCTCCTCCGTGCCTTGGTCCTCCTTTTATAGGCTAAGGGGTTGCCACAGGGTCACGTGAGGGGCATGAGGGACCTTCGGGGTGAAGGACCCTCCTCATCTAGTTTAGGGGGAGACGTGGCCTCTCCTCAGCCTAGCGTCTCCTTTGGGTTAGGTGGGAGCGTCCGCCTTGGGGTGGACAGGAGCTGACACCACCACGGGGTGTGCTTCCCGCCCGCGCTGCCTTCGCCTTGCTTCCCAAGTCTTCTGCGGTGAGGTGGAGTGCTTATCCACAGGACGTGGGGAAGTACCCGAGAGGGAGCCTGGCCTCCTGCCGGGAACTCGGGCTCTCGGGTCCTTCCTGGCCTTCTTGCTTGGTTCGGGGACCCGGAAGGTCCCCAGGACCGGAGCCCTTAGTCGATGTAGGCCATGCGTGTCTGACGGTGAACCCGCCAGCTTGACTTGAGTCTTGGTCTTGTCCATCTTCATCTTGGGCCCACATGGGGTGGACCCACTTTGGCAGTACTAGGGGAACCCCATGTTCCACTGTTGCGACAGTAGCCCCCGGGCATGGTCCCGGCGGCTCTTGCTCCAGCTGCCGGGGCCATGGCCTAAAGATAGGTCAAAGTGGGTCCCGGGCACCTGGTCTTCTCAGCTCGCTTCACTGATGGCCTTGAAGGTCTTGGAGTTACTCCGCTCGGGGGAATAACTGCGGGGCCCCCTCGATTCCCACTAACGGAAGAACCGAGGAGACGCTTGGCAGAGGCACGCCGTGGCTATAAAAGCGAGGCGCACCCCTGGCCTTTTGGTCATCTTCTTCCTTGGTCCAACTCCAGGCCTCCCCACAAGCTGCCAGCGCCAATGGCGAGAGCGAAGAGAGGAGTTGGGCGCCCTCGTACTTCTTCAGCTGCTGCGGAGAGTGGCCCCTCCACTCGTGGTCGAGCTGTTCCGCGAGGTCGTGGGATTCGCGGTCGCGGCGGCCGTGGAGGCCGCGGCACCGCTGCCCCTCTTCCTAGGAGCATGGTTCATACCAGCTTCGCGCCGTTCGAGTTCGCCGTGGATCTGAACCGCAGGCCTCGCAGCCGGCTTCTCCTGCCGGATTCCTTCGCGATGGCGACGGAGGACATCGGACCCTCCGGCTTCTGGCTGCAGGTGGAAGGCTGCCCCAATGGCCCCTCCTGGGCCATGGCGGAGCGCACCACTGAAGGCGCCATGCTTCTGGGTCCGGGGTGGAAGTCGTTCTCCCGTGCCCGCCGCCTGTCCAGGGGGCAGTGCTTGGTGTTCCGGTACGACGGAGATGCTACGCTCTCCGTGAAGATCTTCGGTGTCGATGGCGGACGCGTGGAGTGCTGCATGGAGAGCAGCAGCGGCAGCTCGAGCTCCTACGACGAGGATGAAGATGAGGAAAACTCATCTGACATCAAGGTCGAGGGGAGCTCGTCTTCCTGAAGGCGAGGAGCTTCGGACGGGCGCCATGGAGATCTCGTTGACCTCCTCCTTGGCGGCCTTGACGTCGTACTTCTGGAAGTAGCGTCTTCCATTGTACGGCGGTGCTCCTTGTTCGGCGGGAGCCAACCTTTTTGTTGTAAAAAAGATCGTCCCCTTGTAGTCCTTGTAAATGAAGAAGATCTTGTTTTCCTCCTTGTCTTCGTGTCGCGTCCGTGTGAATGAGAACGAGTTTTTTGCAAAACGCGCTCCCATTACTGCAGCAGCCGTAGCGTCAAGGGGTAGGTGGAGCAGGGAGGCCTATAAAAGACCATCCAGACTCCACCCCTTCGCCACATCTTCTCGCCTTGCTCCGCTCCTCTTCTTCCTTTGCCTCCCCTCGTCCCGCAGAACAATGTCCGGCGAAGCAGAGAGGGCCTTGTCCGATGTGTCGACGGCGGAGTCCGTCTTTCGAGGAGCGGCGGAGGCACCCAGCGAAGCTGGAGCCCGAGCCACTAGAAAGGACGAGGTCGTTCCTCGCCCTCGGTCTCCTTGGTTTTCCCGCGGTGGGGAACATCGCCGGTTCTGCTGCCATGGAGGCATCGGTGGCGCTGGCGACCCGGAAGGACACCATCAAGATGGAGCTGTGGAAGGAGGCCGCAGGCAATCAGAGATTGATCCGCCTCCTCTGCGATCTTGACGATGTCTTCAAGGTAAGGCTGCCTTGGTTCTGGCAATACGACCCTTGGGAAGATCCTGCGCCTTGACTCGATTTCTTCCCTTCGTACAGGATGAGGAAGACATCATGGATAAGTTCGTGGACCACGTGCACCTCCTCTGCAGCCAGCATGTGCCGGGGTTTGCCCGGAAGTTCCCCGGCCCATGGGACCCCTGAAGATCCTGCGCGAATGCCCTCCTTCATCCCAGGCGTCCCCGGGAGTCCGGAGTTCACCCGGCAGGCAATAAAACAGAAAGACAGAGCTGCACAGCCAGGAGCCCTGAGCTGGCCTTAGTAGCATAGGCTAGATATGTATCCAGGAAAAGCTTCGACTGAATGTAATCCAGAATTGTAAACTCAGAATGTAAGTTCAGATGAATGCAATCCTAGGGCTCAACTCCCGGGGTCATTTCCCAAACCTCCCTTTGCACTAACGCGCCGTCAAGTTTTCTGAGGAGATCTCTTAGGTGACAAGTGCTCTGACCGCCCGCACCGTAGCAGCACCCCTAAGAGCACTATGCCTTCCGGGAGTCCACTCCACAGCCACGGGTACTAGGCCAGAAGGGAAATCTGACCGTTCGCCGGGGAGGACGCATTACCCCCGCAAAGGTTCTCATCAACTGTCAAGCATGCGCAGGTTGGTGGTATATTGACTCCGAGCGAGATATTATGCCTAGAATGCCAGATGCACATGCAAAGACTTAGCTGGTTTTTGCCGTGCCTTGATCTACTCTGTCCTTCCCGGGTATCCAGCTCCTGAGCCGCTCTTCAGCATCCATTCCTGTCCCGGGAGAGGCGCTACACACAACACACTTTCAGTAGGAAAAGAATGGACCCTCCCTTACATGTCGTGAAAGTGTTTCATCCGGAGCAACCCGCAAGCAAAGTTGAATGTGCATTTCTGTGTTTAGGTTCTTTAAAACACAGCACTGCCCGTTCCACTTCTTACCGCGGCAGTACGGCACGATCAGGTGGCAGCGCCTACTGATAGGCTGCTCGCGCTCGACCTGTCAGCCACCGGCACCATGTCAGCCCCCTGCTTGGGGGTTGTTACGGATAACACACTTCACGACAACAAGAGAGGCTCACGGAATTGAAAAACTTATCTTTTATTCCTTGGCGACGATTCTTACACCCTTATACAGAACACTAGCCCCTTGGGCGTGCTTAGTTGACTCGAACTATCTGCGATTCATGTTCGTATTCAGGGGTAGAATTTCCGGAGATTCTCGATGTTCCAGGCGTTGCCCTCCGGCCTGCCTTTCTCGTCCTCCAGATAAACAGCTCCGGGTCTCAGGGTATGCGTCACCCGATAAGGTCCTTCCCACTTGGAGGACAGCTTGTTCATGTTATCAAGCTTCTGCTTCTTGCGGAGAACCAGGTCTCCGGGTTCCAGTACCCGTGAACGGATATGGCGATCATGATAGCGGCGGAGCCCTTGCTGGTATCGAGCAGATCGTAAGGAAGCTCGGCACCGCACCTCTTCCAGGAAGTTGATGTCATCAATCCTCCTCTCAGCTTGTGCGTCTTCATCATAGGCAAGTACCCGGGGGGATCCATGCCTGAGCTCTGTTGGCAAGACGGCTTCTGCTCCATAGACAAGGAAGAATGGTGTTTCTTGAGTGGCTCTGCTTGGTGTGGTTCTGAGGGACCACAAGACACTTGGTAGATGCTCAATCCAGTTCTTGCCCTTGTCTTCTAACTTGTCAAAGGCCTTGGTCTTCAAACCCTTTAGGACCTCCGCATTGGCTCGCTCCACTTGCCCATTGCACCTTGGGTAGGACACCGAGGCAAAACACACCTTGATTCCCAGCTCTTCACAGAAGTTGAGGAAGGATCGGCTTGTGAACTGAGAGCCATTGTCCGTTATGATTCTGTTGGGTACTCCGAAGCGGTACACGATCCCTTCAATGAACTTGATGGCTGCTTGAGCTGTCTGTCTTGGTACTGGCATCACTTCCACCCACTTTGTGAACTTGTCGATGGCCACGAAAAGGTATTCATGGCCCCCGACAGACTTCGGTATCTTTCCCACGATGTCCAGCCCCCAGACCGCGAACGGCCAGGAGATTGGAATTGGCTGCAGAGCTTGCGCCGGCTGATGTATGTTCTTCGCATAGTATTGGCAGGCTTCACAGGTCTTGACTAGCTGCTCCGCATCACTGAGGACTGTTGGCCAGTAGAACCCGTGACGAAAAACTTTACCCGCCAGTGATCTTGATGCCACATGACTTGAACATGTGCCTTCGTGGATGTCCCGTAGCAGTACTTGGCCTTGTTCTTGAGGGATGCAGCGGAGCTTGACTCCGTTGTCCCGTCGCCGGTAGAGCTCGCCGTCGATCATGACGTAGAGCTTGGCTTGACGAGCCACCCGCTCGGCGTCGTGATCGTCCTCCGGGAGGGCGTGCTCCATGATGTACTTGACGATGTCCCGGGCCCAGGGTGGGTGGGTTCCTTCCACCGGTAGCACCATCCGACGGAAAGAAAGCATAGCTTCCTCCGCTGGAGGGGCTGCCGGGTCTTGAGCTTCTGGGCTGGCTACCCGTGTTGTCGAGGTAGAAGGGTCGCCAGCCCCCGGCGCAGATCTTGTCGCGAGCCTCTCGGGCGGGATCGAAGGTCGCCTGAGGACCTCGATGTAGATCCCGGGAGGCACTGGTTCTTGCTTGGACGCCACCTGCGATAGCTCATCCGCGGCCGTGTTTTCTCCCCGTGGGACGTACACAGCCCGGAAGTTGTCGAAGCGCCGCTGCAGCTTCCAGACCTCTTCAACGTATGGTGCCATCTGAGGGCACGCGTACTCCTTGTTCACTTGTTTGATGACTAACTGAGAGTCACCCTTGACGACGATCTTGTTGATGCCGAGGCCGATGGCAGCACGAAGTCCTGCGAGCAGGCCCTCGTACTCCGCCGTGTTGTTGGAGATGTTCCCTTGGTAGTGCATCTGGACGACGTACTTCAGCCGGTCCCCGGTTGGTGAGGTTAGGACAACCCCAGCACCTCCTTTCCCCTTGGTGTAGGAGCCGTCGAAGTGCATGATCCAGGCGCTAGGATCTTCCTTCCCGGGGAGGCAGGTTTCCTCTTCCGGGTCGTCGAACGCCGTCTCGGTCCACTCGGCCGTGAAATCCGCCAGCGCCTGACTCTTGATGTTGTCCGTGTGCTCGAACTTGAGACCGAAACCTTGAAGCTCCATGGCCCACCATGATATGCGACCAGTGGCAAGTGGGTTCTCCAGGGGGCTTCTTAGGTTGTACTTGGACACCACCGTGATGGGATGGCTTTGGAAGTACGGCCTCATCTTGCGGGAGGCAATGAGGATTGCCAGCAGCAGCTTCTGCATCATGGGGTACCGCTCCCGGGCGTCGCGCAGCACTGCGCTGACGAAGTAGACCGGGTGCTGCACCTTGCGGGTCGCCGAGTCCTGAGAGGGCTCGGCTTCCCCACGTCGATGTCTTGGGGTGGGGACGATGTAGCCCCCGGCGAAGTCTCGTCGGAGGGAGATTCTCCATTCCCGACGGGCTCCGCGTCGCTGGTGAGGTTGCAGTGACGCCAGGATCGTGAGACCCCTGGTCACCCGGCAGCCTTTTCTTGCACGGTTGCCCCGGAGAGAGTTCCCGGGTCGCTTGCCCTTGATCTTGCTTGACTTCTTCGGAGGAGCGTCACGCTCTACCACGAGCACAGCGCTGATCACCTGGTTGGTGGCAGCAATGTACAGTAGTAGGGGCTCCTTCTCTTCTGGTGCCACGAGGATTGGTGGCGAGGCGAGGTAGCGCTTAGGGACTGCAGGGCTTCCTCGGCCTCGGAGGTCCACTCCACGGGGCCTGATTCTTGAGCAGCCTGAAGAACGGTAAGGCCCGCTCCCCAAGCCTTGAGATGAAGCGCCCGAGTGCAGTGATGCACCCGTTGAGGCGCTGTACGTCCTTGACCCGCCGGGGCGCCTCCATGCGCTCGATTGCCTTGATTTTGTCCGGATTCGCCTCGATCCCTCGGTGAGAGACCAGGAAACCCAGCAGCTTGCCGGAGGGGACCCCGAACACGCACTTGTCGGGGTTGAGCTTGAAGTTGACCCGGCGGAGGTTCTCGAAGGTCTCGTGCAGGTCTTGGATGAGGGAGTCCTTGTACCGGGTCTTGACCACGATGTCGTCGATGTACGCTTCGACGTTGCGGCCCAGCTGCGACCCAAGGCATGCTTGCATTGCGCGCTGGAAGGTAGCGCCGGCGTTTCGGAGGCCAAAAGGCATCCGGGTGTAGCAGTAGCAGCCCTTGGGAGTGATGAAGGCCGTCTTCTCTTGGTCCTCGAGTGACATCATGATCTGGTGGTACCCGGAAAGGCATCCAGAAACACAGCAGCTCGCACCCGGCCGTGGAATCCACGATCATGTCGATCCGCGGCAGGGGGAAAGGGTCCTTGGGACAGGCCTTATTCAGGTCTGTGAAGTCGATGCAGAGTCTCCACTTGAAGGTCATGGGTTTCGGTACCACCACGGGGTTGGCCACCCAGCTTGGGTGGGGAACCGACCGGATGACACCAGCTTCTATCAACTTGTCCACCTCGGCGATGATGAATTCCAGCTTTTCCTTGCTTTGGTTCCGGAGAACCTGCTTCACGGGGCGAGCCCCCGGATTGACCGCCAATTTGTGCTCGATCACCTCCCTTGGTACGCCGGGTAAACCTGATGCCTCCCACGCGAAGACGTCAGAGTTTTCCCGAAGGAAGGCGACGAGCGCGCTTTCCTATTTGTCGGTGAGGCGGGCGCCGATGGTGATGGAGCGAACTCCGTCGCTGGTTAGCGCCACCTTCTTGGTCAGCTGCGGATCGCCATGGAATGGCGCCTTCTTGGGGGAGTAGATGTGGAGCCCCCGGGGTGCCCTTCGCCCCCGGGGAGAGCCCCATCATCATCCTCCTGTACACCTTGAGGGATATCCGCCGTGGTTGCCACCGTCTGGTTCAGCTGGTGAACGCAGTAGATAGCATCGTCGATGTCGGCCTTGACCTTGATCACGCCCCACGGCGCCGGAATCTTCAGCATGTTGTAGGCGAAGTGGGAGACGGCCATGAACTTGGCCAGAGCAGGTCTGCCAAGTATGCCGTTGTACGGTAGCGGAGTGTCGGCGATGTCGAAGACGATTTCCTCGGTGCGGAAGTTCTTGGAGTCGCCGAAGGTGACCGGAAGGGTGATCTTCCCGAGGGGTCGAGTAACACTTCCGTTCACGCCTTGGAACACCCCGGTGTCTTGCAGGCGAGACAGGGGATTTGAAGGATAGCCAGGACCTTCGCCGTCAGCAGTTGAGGCTGGAGCCTCCGTCGACCAGCATCTTGGTGACCTTGTAGTTGTGGATGACGGGCGACACGATCAGCGGCAGGGTCCCGACCCCGGCAGTGTTTGCAGGGTGGTCTTCTGGGTCGAAGGTGATGACTTGGCTAGACCAGTCCAGGGGCTTGGACGGAGCAGAAGCAACCGCGTTCAGCTCCCGGACAAGTCTCTTGCAGGCGCCGTTGGAGGGAGGCAGAGAAGACCCTCCGTGGATGCACCCGACAACTCCCGTGACTTCTTGATACTTGCCGCCGTTGCCTCCTTGGGGAGCCGGAGCTTCCCCGTTGCCGACGTGGGCGGCCTCCGGAGTGTTGTACCCGCGACCACCTTGACCGCCGCGTCCTCCTCCGCGGCCCCCGCGGCCACCGCCTCGGTACCATCCACGGCCGCCTCCGCCTTGGCGACCCGTGGGACAGTCACGAGCGATGTGCCCGGCAGTGCCGCAGTTGTAGCAACCGTCTTGACTGACCCCATCAGCTCGGCGTTGCTCCCGGACGGCGAGGTTCTTGAGCATGCGGCAGTCCTTGAGCAAGTGGTTGCCTTCTGGATGGATGTGGCACCAGGGATCACCTTCACCTTCTTCCTCGGAAGTCGGCGCGGGCTTGGTCTTCTTCGGAAGAGGCTCGGTGACGAAGATCCGCTTGTCGGGTCCAGGGTCCCGCTTCTTGTTCTTAGCTGGAGCGACCTTGTCCTCGGGTTCATCCTCCCCGGGGAACTTGGCTCCTTCTTCAGCTCGAGCGCACCGGTCTGCAAGCTCCCAGAGCTTACGAGCAGACTCGACGCGATGGATGCTCAGCTTCTCGCGCATCTTGGGGTTGCGGACGTTGGCGTGGAAGGACTGGATCACCAACTCCTCCTTGATGCACGGGATGGTGTTCATCTTCTGGGTGAAGCGCTGGATGAACTTGCGGAGAGTTTCACCCGGCAACTGCTTGAAGTCGTGGAGATCACTGGGAGCCCCCGGGCGCTCGTACCCGCCTTGGAAAGCCCCCAGAAACTGCTCCTTCAGTGCCCGCCAGGAACGGATGGAGCACTTGGGAAGGTTGAGAAGCCAAGTCTGGGCATCTCCCTTCAGGGCCAACGGGAACCAGTTGGCCATCATGACCTCGTCGGCCCCGGCAACCATCGCAGCAAGAGAGTAGATCTGCAGAAAGTCCCGGGGGTTCGTGGTGCCGTCGTAGCGGAGAACGTCGATCTTGAATTTCTTGGGCCAGTTGAAGTGGCGGAACTCGGGAGCGAGGGCGAGGCAGCCTTCGGCGAGGTCGATGCCCCGATCTTCCCGGCGGTGACGTTCTCGGCGACGCTCGATGCGGGTGCGCATATCCTCGTTCTGACGGCTGTTGAGCTCGTCACGAAGATCTGGGTTGCGCGAGGTAGACGACCCGATGGAGATGGCCTCGCCGTGATCGCGGTTTAGCCGATCAGCCATCGGTGGCGCGCGAGGAGGCGCCGTCTTGGCTTGACGTTCACCACGAGGCTGGCCTCGCGGATCACGTGTTTTGTCTTGTGCTGCTCCGGGGTTGTCGACGGTGGGAGCTTGAGTGGGTTCGACCCACGGACCACCATCGGCGAAGTCGAGGAGCCTCTCGACGCGAGTCCTCCATTCTTGGTAGACCTTGGGGTCGCCGCTGCTTGGAGGGAACTGCATCAGTGCCTTGGCAGCGACTAGAGCATCATGGCGAGCTTGCACGTCCGAAGGCGAGTGCGCGGAGGTCTTGCTCTTGGATGCTCGTGGATCCCCGCTGGGGCGAACGCCGTGGTTCCCTCCTCCAGCGGTGGGCTCCTTGCCGGTGCCGTTGCAGACGCTCTTCTCCCCTGAGCGAGGAGGAGGCATGGTGGCGCCCTTTGGAGCCGCCGCCCGGGCCGTTGTCCTTGTCGCGACCGTCCACTTCGTCCGGCGCCACCCTCTCCATGGGAGGCGGGGACGGAGAGGCGCTCCGCCGTGCGCCAGCAGCACGACGTTCAGCTGAAGCTTGAGTGCGTGAGGGAGAGACCGGCTTGGACGCCGCAGGATCTCCCTTCTTCCTTGGAGGCATGCTTGACGAAGAACTTGCCGATGAACTTGATGAAGATGAATCCAGCACTTGCGCCCCCTACCTGGCGCGCCAGATGTCGTGTCTCGTTGCACGGACACCGGGAGTATAGGATACCCCCTTTTAGGTTCGGCACGGGGCGCGAAGGAGGCTGAGAATCGTCTTCTTGGGCGGAGTCTAGATCAAGCTCTCCTCTCCACGATCAAAGCATGCAACCAAAGGGACACAAGGAGCTACCCAGGTTCAGGCCGCCCGGAGGCTAAAAGCCCTACTCCTGCATGTCTGGATTGATGAGTTCTTCATAGTGTGGCTTACAATGGAACCTCCCGGACAGGGTACCCGGAAGGGTTTTGGCGAGGTAGAAGAAGGACAGATCCTGACCCGGAGGAGATCACCTTCCTCTCTACCTCGCAGCCCTAGTCTAGTCTTGCTCTGGTTCTAGCTTGTGTTCGTCCTTGCTCTACCTCCTCCTCCTCCCGTGCCTTGGTCCTCCTTTTATAGGCTAAGGGGTTGCCACAGGGTCACGTGAGGGGCATGAGGGACCTTCGGGGTGAAGGACCCTCCTCATCTAGTTTAGGGGGAGACGTGGCCTCTCCTCAGCCTAGCGTCTCCTTTGGGTTAGGTGGGAGCGTCCGCCTTGGGGTGGACAGGAGCTGACACCACCACGGGGTGCTTCCCGCCCGCGCTGCCTTCGCCTTGCTTCCCAAGTCTTCCGCGGTGAGGTGGAGTGCTTATCCACAGGGACGTGGGGAAGTACCCGAGAGGGAGCCTGGCCTCCTGCCGGGAACTCGGGCTCTCGGGTCCTTCCTGGCCTTCTTGCTTGGTTCGGGGACCCGGAAGGTCCCCAGGACCGGAGCCCTTAGTCGATGTAGGCCATGCGTGTCTTGACGGTGAACCCGCCATCTTGACTTGAGTCTTGGTCTTGTCCATCTTCATCTTGGGCCCACATGGGTGGACCCACTTTGGCAGTACTAGGGGAACCGCATGTTCCACTACTGCCCGACACTAAGGGCTCCGGTCCCCTACCTGGCGCGCCAGATGTCGTGTCTCGTTGCACGGACACCGGGAGTATAGGATACCCCCTTTTAGGTTCGGCACGGGGCGCGAAGGAGCCTGAGAATCGTCTTCTTGGGCGGAGTCTAGATCAAGCTCTCCTCTCCACGATCAAAGCATGCAACCAAAGGGACACAAGGAGCTACCCAGGTTCAGGCCGCCCGGAGGCTAAAAGCCCTACTCCTGCATGTCTGGATTGATGAGTTCTTCATAGTGTGGCTTACAATGGAACCTCCCGGACAGGGTACCCGGAAGGGTTTTGGCCTGAGGTAGAAGAAGGATAGATCCTGACCCGGAGGAGATCACCTTCCTCTCTACCTCCGCAGCCCTAGTCTAGTCTTGCTCTGGTTCTAGCTTGTACTCGTCCTCGTTCTATCTTCTCCTCTTTCCTTCCCCCTCCTCCCGTGCCTTGGTCCTCCTTTTATAGGCTAAGGGGTTGCCACAGGGTCACGTGAGGGGCATGAGGGACCTTCGGGGTGAAGGACCCTCCTCATCTGGTTTAGGGGAGACGTGGCCTCTCCTCAGCCTAGCGTCTCCTTTGGGTTAGGTGGAAGCGTCCGCCTTGGGGGTGGACAGGAGCTGACACCACCACGAGGTGTGCTTCCCGCCCGCGCTGCCTTCGCCTTGCTTCCCAAGTCTTCCGCGGTGAGGTGGAGTGCTTATCCACAGGGACGTGGGGGAGTACCCGAGGGGGAGCCTGGCCTCCTGCCGGGAACTCGGGCTCTCGGGTTCTTCCTGGCCTTCTTGCTTGGTTCGGGGACCCAGAAGGTCCCCAGGACCGGAGCCCTTAGTCGATGCAGGCCATGCGTGTGCTGACGGTGAGCCTGCCAGCTTGACTTGAGTCTTGGTCTTGTCCATCTTCATCTTGGGCCCACATTGGGTGGACCCACTTTGGCAGTACTAGGGGAACCCCATGTTCCACTGTTGCGACAAGCAGTATAACATAGTATTCCACTTTATCAAATGCTTTTTCAAAATCTAATTTGAGAATAATAATCTCCTTCTTGGACTTATGGCACAGATGGATATATTCAAATGCCCATGCAAGGCAATCATGAATAGTTCTAGATTTAATAAAACCATACTGGTTCTTATGAATAGCAGGAATAATCACCTTCTGCATACGATTTGCTAACAGCTTAGGGAGCAACTTCAGTGTAATACTAACCAGAGAGATGGGTCGATAATCATTAATAAACTCTGGATCAGCTTTCTTTGGGATAAGCGTGATATAAGCAGAGTTAATACTGTGAATATCCAGATTTCCATCATAGAACTGTTCCTTAATTTGGCACCAGCACTTCTTCAAAAATGCACCATTGAAACCATCAGGTCCAGGGGATTTATCAGTTGGCATATGCTTAACAATATCATCAATTTCCTCCTTAGTGAAAGGCAGCTCAAGTTCAGCAAAATCAATATTAGGGTTTGGTGTGATTAAACTCTGCAGGTAAAATCTCATCACAAGATTATCAGATATACCAATCCTTTCTTTGTATGCTCTCCAAATGACTGCAGCTTTGGGTTCATGATCACATATGATGCGCCCATCCTCCATTGTTAAGCTAGAGTTATAATTACTCCTGAAGGACTTAGTAGCATAGGTGTGAAAAAACCTGGTATTTTCACCTCCCAACTTGGCCCATCTAATTTTTGCTCTATTTCTCCAGTATATCCTCTTTGCTTCCAGCAAATGTGCAAGATGTGCTTTCAGAAGTTTTCTGAAATTTCTCTCAATTATAGATAGCTGCCTCTGTTCTTCCAGACCGTCTAACAGAGCCAGAACAAAGCTACAAATATCAATTACTTTATTAAGCTGAGAGAGTTGTCTGCTCCATTTCTTTAGTCCATATCTAAGGGATTTAAGTCTAGCTGTAATATCCTAGGCTGCATTTTTGTATCTGCCAAAATTCTGCCAATTGTGTGAAACAGTTTCAGTGAAGCCTTGGAATTCCATCCAATAATTCTCAAATCTAAACAGCTGAGCCTCTGGGATATCTGTGCCAATTTTAATTTGAATTGGCACATGGTCAGAGGACAAATTGGCAAGTGGAGTAGCAAAAGTATTTGGGAAAATTGTGGTCCAGCTAGGTGAGGTAAAAATCTAGTCCAATTTCTCCAGTAGTGGGTCAATCTGCATGTTACTCCATGTGTATGCTCTACCTTTCAGTGCAATTTCCACAAGATCATGCTGACTAATAATCCTGTTAAATAGCAACATAGAGTTAATATCGCCTCCTGGCCTATTTCTATTATCAAGACCTCTCATGAGGATAAAATCCCCCAGAATCATCCAGAAATGCATTAAAGAGGTATTAATTCCTTGGAGCCAATTAGTGAATAGAAGTCTGTCCTCAGTAACAGTTGCCCATAAACATTTGTCAGATACAAAACATGCCCACTCAATTTGCAAATAAGCTGAACAGTGACATGAAAACGAGAGATACTAATTTGTTGTCCATCAAATAAAGAGCCATTCCATATAGTAATAATGCCACCTGAATTTCCAACTGACGGGGAGAAGGCAAATTTATCAAATCTGCGAGGACAGAAATTCCTGAGGTATTTGTGATCAAAATTCTCCCTTTTAGTTTCTTGAAAACACATGATATTGCAGTTTGATTCATCAATGTTTTTTCTGATATCATCCCAGCGCAGCTGCGAATTAATGCCTCTAAGGTTCCAATCAAATATAGTCCAGTTGCGACTCATTTTGAAACCAGTTGTAAATGCAGTTCAGGACTGAGCAGAATTAATAAGCTCAGTTTCAGGACTAAATCCATGATTAAGTTATTCAAGGAGATGGCATAGAAGCAGAATTGGGTGAAGCAGAGAACCAGCCAGACCAAAATAACATCATTAACAGCAGAAATAACATCACTAACAGCAGAGTAAAGCCAGATGGCTGCCACACAGTACCAGATAATGGCAGGTAACGATAGGAGTTGCCAGGTACATAACTTAGAACTAAAAGTAAAAGGCTTATTACATGCCATAGTCACAAAAGGACACCAAATAGATATGATAAGAGTTTCTGGAGGACACACGACTGGCATGCTGGACACTTGAAGCTGCTTATTCGATACTATCATTGGTACTGTCGTAATTCAGGCTATCCTCAGAAACATCCTCAAGATGCATCTGGCAAGCTTCAGTGGCGATGGCCTAGATCGTCTCAAGTGGCAGGTGAGGTGGAGGAGGGGCTTGACAGTCCCTGACTTCAGCTGCATAACTCTTGCTAGAGCTAGCTTCAGCATTGTTAGCTCCCTTCTTGAATCCATCACTTAGCTTGGCAAGTCTGATACTTCTCCTGACAAATTGCACAGTGTTGGGTGCCTTTTCCTTCTGCTTTCTCTTTCTGCAGGTGCTGGGCATAGGAACAAGAATGGTGCCTTCCTCTCCAATCTCAGATATCTGGACAGAGGACTGTTGGACAGGTTCATCCATCACACTATTCACCTGTAGGAAACATTTGCTCTGTATGCCAGTAGATGTATCCACTTCAACAATTCTGCATGATGTGCCAATCACAGTGGAGTTGGACAGCACAGAGATAACAGTGTCAGGTGATTCTGCCAGGTTAGATAGCATGTTCTGAACTACAGCAAGATGGTTATGAATGGGAGTCACAACAACTTCCTCTTGTGCAACAAATTCAGCAGGTGCAACAAGTTCTCCATCAGGTGCAACATTTGCAGCAGGGTTTGCATCAGGGACAGGGCTATGAGGTGGTGTCATTAGGGCAGGCTCACCATCTTGTGCAGGTGGAACAACAGGGGCAGCCTCTGCCTATGCTCCTTCATTGTCAGCATGCCACATAGCAAAATCATCAACAATAATGGCTACTGGGTGTGGATTCTGTCCATCAGGTGGCAGAGGGTCTTCATCTCCAGCACCAGCTCTTAGCATACGAGAGCGCAAGATAATGCAGGGGCAAGACCAGCAGCCACCATTGCCCTCTTCACTGTGGTTCTGGAGTAGAACAATGCTACCAGGAATTTTATCAATATCAAAGGCTCTAATCTTAACCAGAATCCTAGCCTTGTTGTTGTCAGCCTGATTCCACACCAGAAAACAGCCATAAGCAGCAAATGTGGTAACAATAGTTCTCAGGTTCCAACACTCGGGTGGGTAATTCAGAAGCATTATCCAAACATCATGAGTGAATGTAGCAGATCTAAAGTTCCTCCCCTTATCATGTGCTATCACACGCATAACAGTTTCACCAATGAAATAGGGGATGTTCTCTATAGCAAAATCTCTATCAATAACCCCCTCGAATCTGATGAGAGCGGCACCCATGGCGCAGCGGCTAACCTGCCTAATCTCATAACCTCGCTGCTGGAGCTGAGCAGTAATCAGAGTGGCAGTACCTTCAAATTGCTCCCATGCAGGTTCTGGTTCGAGGAGGATGATTGCCCAGTCATCTCCCACCTCCGGCATTGAGCCCCGACGACGACATAGCCGCGCTGCGGGCGAAGCGGATTGAACGGGACGTAGCTGATACGTCTCCACTTTATATCATTTTTATGCATTTTCTGGGACTAACCTATTAACAAGATGCCACAGTGCCAGTTCCTGTTTTCTGCTGTTTTTGGTTTCAGAAAAGTTGTTCTGGAAATATTCTCGGAATTGGACGAAACAAAAGCCAAAGTCCCTATTTTTCTGACACGTACACAGAGTCCGAAGGAGAGACGAAGGGGGTCCGTGGGCCGCCCTCACCATGTGGTGGCGCGGTCCCACCTCCTGCTGCGCCGCCACGTGGTGAGGACGTCACGGGCCTCCACCGACGTTGCCCCTTCGCCTATAAATTGCCTTCCTCGGGAAAACCCTAAGTATCCGAGTCAATTTCCACGAAAAGTTCCAGAGCCGCCGCCGTCAACCCTAACTTGGGAGGGTTCTGAAGCTCTTCCCGGCACCCTGCCGGAGAGAGGAATCATCACTGGAGGGCTCTACATCGCCATGCCTGCCTCCGGAGTGATGTGTGAGTAGTTCATCTTTGGACTATGGGTCCATAGCAGTAGCTAGATGGTTGTCTTCTCCTCTTGTGCCATCATGTTTAGATCTTGTGAGCTGCCTATCGTGATCAAGATCATCTTATTGTGATGCTACATGTTGTGTTTGCTGGGATCCGATGAATATTGATACTATGTCAAGTTGAATACTGAATATTATGTCTATGTTATTTATGATCTTGCATGCTCTCCGTTGCTTGTTGATACTCTGGCCAAGTGGATGCTTGTGACTCCAAGAGGGATTATTTATGCTAGATAGTGGGTTCAGTCTCCATTTAATCTGGGGGAGTGACAACAACCCCTAAGGTTGTGGATGTGTTGTTGCCACTAGGGGTAATCTAATGATGCTTTGTCTAAGGATGAATGTGTTGTTTACATTATGCACATTACTTAATGCAATTGTCTGTTGCTTGCAACTTAATACTGGAAGGGGTGCGGACGCTAACCTGAAGGTGGACTATTTAGGCACAGATGCATGCTGGATAGCGGTCTGTGTACCTTGTCGTAATGCCCAAATGAATCTCATAGTAGACACCACAACTTGCACATGCATGTTATGCACTTATCAATATTGTCAATTGCCCAGCTGTAATTTGTTTACCCAGCATGTTAGTTATTTATTATGGAGAGACACCACTAGTGAACTGTGGACCCTGGTCCATTCTTTTACATCTGAAATACAACCTACTGCAATCATTGTTTTTTTTCACTCTTTGCAATTAAACATCATTTTCCATACAACACTTTTAATCCTTTGTTTTTAGCAAGCCGGTGAGATTGACACCCTCACTGTTTCGTTGGGGCAAAGTAGTTTGATTGTCTTGTGTGCAGGTTCCAAGTCAACCGTCAGGACTTCTTGCACTCCCCAAGACGCCAAGTTTTCTGACACCGTTGACACCTTCAGAAGTGTCTTTACCTCCTACTGGATTGATAACCTCGGTTTCTTACTGAGGGAAGACTTACTGCTACACTCATCAAACCTTACTCTTGGGGTCTCCCAACGAACGTGTGGTTTACACGCATCAAGCAAGTTTTCTGGCACCGTTGCCGGGGAGGTCAAGCCTTCTGTTAGGGGAGTCTCTCACTTCCAATCTCTTTACTTTGTTATTGTCTTGATTAGTTTATTTTATTTTGTCTTGTTTGCTCTCTTTATCAAAAACACAAAAAAATTAGTTTCTTGCATTTAGTTTATTTCGTTTTTTTATTATGTTTAGTTATTTATTTGCTATCAATGTCTTCTCTCTTTGAAACAAAATCTTATTGGCTAAGTGGGTTCACGAAGGAATAACAAAATTATTATAGGGAATACCGCCTATCTCAAAAAGGGAAACACTTATGGGTACAAATATATAAATTGAATTGTTTTGCTAGAAACTTGTGCTATACTTATGATGAATCCTACTGCTTTAATGAATCTTCTCGTTGTAGAAGGCATAAACACCTCCCTTTCCAATCTCTACTATATAATACGAGTAAAGGTGTCCGTCGTACGTCGCGCCAATTTGCACTTAGCCCCTTAGATTGTTGCAAATCAACACGCAGTACAACAACTAAGTTTCGAGCACATTTGCATTTTAGCCCCAACCGCTTCGTCGTCTCTCTTTCCTCTGTTCTTCGACCGACAGCGCCACGACCCCCAATCCTCTCCTGCTCGAGCCCAGCGACGCCACCCATCCGTTGCCGCCACCAGCCGCCACGACGCGCCCCTCCACGACCCCTCCAAGGCGTACCATGTCGCCTCCACGGAAGACAGAGGCGTCGGCTGCGCCTCCACCTCCCACGCGGCGACGGCGGTTTCCGCCATGTCGCCCGGACTCGGCGGGGGTGGAGCCGGACGTGGCACTCGGCCAGGTCTCGCAATGGAGCTAACCCGACTAGCACCTCTACTCCTCCTCTTTTCCCACCATCGCCGGATCCTAGGCCTCCATCTCGTCCTTCCTCTCCTTCGCCTGACCCCTTTCAGATGCGGCCGTCAGAGCAAGGAGCAGCGGCGCATCTCGTATCTCAACTCGACCACGAGTTCCATCAGAGAAAGCTGAATTATGGTCTGCAGAAGGGATGTTTCGTAGGGAACTCTGTGATTTGCCCCTTGCAGAGAGGACTGAGGACATACCAATCGCGATGAGCAGTGTGGGCAAGGGAAAACGTCTGGATTATGTATGGAGTTGGTACGCAAAGGAGCACCTGAGGCATTAAAATAACATCTGGATTATTGATGCACTAGTCCGTCAACCCGTGCATCTGCACGGCCTAGCGAATGTTAGAAGAATTGACAATGAAGAGTTAAGCTATTTGATTGTGCATGTAAGTTTGTAGAATTTGAAATATCTTTAGAACATAGATCTTTCTATTTTTAATTAGGATCACTACTTTGAATCTTGTTTTTCATTGCTAAATAATCATGTATCCATTTTTATTTATAAACATCTGATGTATGCATTTTAAATAAGTTGCAACTATATGTATTATTTTTAATTCTATTGCTTTATAAGAATTACTTATCAAACAATGTTATTACTTACTTGTGAGATTCGTTTATATCAATTGTACCACATTCAGAGGATATGATATGCAGGTTTTCGATTTTTCTAAACGTTTCATAGACTAATTTTAGTGGTTGGAGGGTCCTCAATTTGTTTTATGGAACATGTTACAAAAACATAATTTCATATATGCAAGAACAATGCATGCACATGCTCGCTATTTTTTGTGAGATACATAATTTTTTATAAGGCTTAGAAGTACCCAAACATAAAATTATTATAAGGGAGTAGTTATTGATAGAGAAAAATGTAATTAGATAGTGATATGCTTATGAAATTGTACTATATGAAGAAACATGCAAGTATTCCCCATTGTAAGCACACATTTTCTAAGGTTGCATAGGTTCATTAGCTATTAATTATGGGAGTATGTGCAGTATTTGCTCAGGATGCCTCTGTTTCATAATAAGATAGTTTTGCTTATAACCTTTGAGCACTTTTATTGTGTCATATATTTAGAATGATAGATGGAATTGTATATTTGAACTACCCTAAATGTTTCTTTTAAAATATGATTTATTTATTTTGGCTTATAAGAATATTACAGTAGGCATTAGTTATCAGAGTCTTCATTTATAAAACCATGTCGATGTCCAAAATGTCATTATCTTTTAAACTGGAGTTGGTATCTATTATGCAGACATAAAAATTAAGATTATAATTATTTCAGTTATTTTTTATTTTTAGACCACGAATTGATTTAGTATTCGATTAGTAATTAAGGACGTGGGATTAGTTGGATAGGTCTAGATCACATTCTCACTTATATGTTTAGATAGTGGTGGTGTGTTCCGTCATTTGTTTCACTGGAAAAAAATATTGAGCACGGCCATGAAAAATATTAGCCCTTTCTTATCTGATTAATAAAGCATATTAACCTTCTGCTCTATTTTACTATTTAAAACCGAGTTAGACAGCCATGAGATGGGATTATCCACGTTCGTATGCCAACGTAGCTCTAGGCCAAATAATTTAATATCATGATTATACTATAAACTACAAATAAGGATTAATTTGAATCAGATATACTATTAGATAGATCAAAGGATTTATTAATTTTGACAGACCGATCACTAACCAACCTAGAGTTAATTAAGAAATATGAATGCAGAATTATGTGCTAGGTAGAATTCGCATGTTAGGAGGATTCTAGAGTAAGGGTATGTACCAGCCTGATTGAGTTTACAGTCGACCATGCATGATGCATCGGATCAAGAAGAGTAGTTCCGCTCGTGAGGATGCATGATGCATCGGATCAAGAAGAGTAGTTCCGCTCGTGAGGAATTCTGGTGGCATGACTGCAGCTCGATGGCAGGGCTTCATCATTTGGGCGCCAACGGCAGCAGCGCCTGTGTGGCCGTGGTCGCACTCACCGATAGAAGCCAGATGCGATAGAAGGCTAGCTTATTGCGGCGCGGCTCATCCATAGAAACCAAGGGGCGGTCGGCGGCCAGAGATGCAGCAGACACTTGAACTGATTGCGTTTATATACTTGTTCTGTCTGGAAAAAAAGTCACTAAAATTAATGTATATAACACTAAAATATGTATAGATACATCAAATTTGCGACATCATTTTTTATACCGAGGGAATACATGTTTTGTGGTTGGAAAGACCTTGCATGATACATCTGCGTCGATGCAAAACGTATACTTTTCAGTTGGATTGCATGCAATACAGAAACCATAAAATTAAAATTACATACGACACTGGTTACTACAAAGAGAATTAATTGCTGACTACAATCTACTCAATGCCACCATGATGAGATAAGATCAAGTCGTAAGGAGTGATTTGCAAATTAATCACCGGATCGTGGTGTATACCATGCATGCAATTTAATAATCAAGATTATACCGTGAGTGGATGCAGCAATCAATCAGGAGCCTTGGAGAAGCTGTCGGCCACTCGGCCGGAAGGAGAGTCTCATCATCTCGCTAGATCGATCGTTGTTACGGCCAGGACGCCGCAATCACGGAGTTCAGAAGATGTGCTTCAACAGTTTTCGTTGTTGCCTGCGCCGAACGCACGCGGCGAGAGGTATCTTGTATTTTCGTAAACATCAATTAATTAGAAGATGAGCGTGCACGTATTTTGGATCGAACTCGCGATCGTCTCCACCAGATCGGAATTAAAGAGACGTGCGGGTGCGAGAGGCAAGCCTCCATCTGACGGCTCTAAATCAATTATTGATTGATCCGATGGACATAATTCTCTAAACTCCAGGATTAACGTGGTGCCTCCTACGGTGCCTCCAATTAGTAAATATAAGATGGAAGTATTCGAAGTATTAGATCTTCTATGTATGCAAAGGTAGACGTTTTCTTTATTGTTGGGCATTGGTGATCTATTTTTAATATATGTGATAGCTATTCCCTTTGTTCTGATCATCTTAAAGTATGCATAGCTGACACGAAAGGATCAGAGCCTGCTCTGCTTGTAGTGGAAAATGCAGCTGAATCTTCATTGCTCAATCTCTCTGCATTTTCTCACAAGGAACACAGCCTGCTATGCTTGTATTCAGTAATGTGTTGCTACATGGACTGTGCACAAACTAACAAATTGCTAGCGCCATGCTCTTGCCAGGAAAAGCAATGAACCAAGAGCGTTGGGGGTGGCATGTGCTACCACTTGGGTTAAAGTTTGGCTCCACAACCATGTGTAACAAGCAAAGGTTTCACAACCCTAGAGAAAATTTTCCCATTGTATGTCCCTGATTGGAGAGCAACATGGTTTATTATGTGGTGCTCACATGTTGCATGTTTGCATCAGTAGTTGATTAGATGTCTCAATCCGTATAGTTCAACTCTGTTTTTTCTGGTCTCTGTTTCTCTGAACTCAGTCCCCGAGCTCCTGAAAATTCTTGCTGCAAATTGTGTTTCCTTGATAGACTTTAATTCAGTTAAGATCATCAACGTCCTAACCAACTGTTAAATTGTTAATTCAGTATCTTAACTGAAGCTAGCAGATCATTCTAGCAGAAATAGATGGAGTGCAGTTTTGGTCCAACATATTTAGACATGTAATTTACTGGGTATAAGTAGAAACTATTCAGATATTTGAGATCACAAATTGGTGCTAAAGATCATGCAAGTTGGGTTCAGTTAACTTATAGTTTAAACTAATTTCTCACTTTGCTTCCCACGAACTGATAATGTTGCTTTCTGTTGTTACTAGGTTCTGTGTTAAGAAAGTTTAATACAGTAACTCATTCAATGTTCAGACTTCTTATGATATACATGAAAACAACTCCACGAGCAGATTTTTTGGTTAAGACAATGAACATAAAGATACAGTTTTGGTTACCCGTAGCAACGCACGGGCATTCAGCTAGTATGATTATAATGATAATGAAACCTTGGCTCCTTATGCTAAAGGAAACTATGACTTTGGTAATCTTGAACAAATTGAGGAATTTGTTGTTTTTAAAGGTGCATATGAAATTGCTGGTTATATTCAAAATGATGATGCTCCTTGTAGAACTGAGAATTATGCAATACTTGGTTATTGCCTTGAATATTACAAGGGTTAATTATCAGGCTGTCCTCAGTTGTGTCTATGACTTCAGTTTTGCCCTCAGTCTCAAATCGTGCTCAGTTTTGCCCCTAGTCTGTGCACAAGGACTCATTCCGTGACTCTTGCCGTCTCCGTTAGGCTTGCTGACATGTGGGACCCAGAAGACAACCGTTGGCCGCGGTTTGTGGGACCCAGAATAGAACCGTTGGCGTGGCTTGTGGGACCCAGTTGTTGACCGTTTACTGGCGGCGGCGTGTGCTGTAAAAGCGGCGGAGCGCGACCCCGGAGCTCGCAGCGGTGAGCACAAAAATCAGCCGAGCGGGAGAGCGGCCACGCGCAGAGGTGGGCGGCGACCCTTGTTGGTAGGAAGGAGCCGGGCGCGGGCGACGGAGAAGGCGGCGTCCACGGGTAGCGCCGCCGACGGTGCGAAGATTGCCGTGGAGGGCGCGGCCGTCTGGTACAGCTACAGGGGCCGTGCGCGTAGGCTTTGAGATCCCCTTCGGCTCCGGGCGGTCGCGAATCGAGCTCGATGTCTTCTTCTAGCTCCCGCGCCACCTCGCGGATCGAGATTCCGGCGCGCATGGAGATGCCGATCTTCCTCTGTCCACGGTGCCGGGCGGACGTTGTTCGGAGGATTTCGCGCACAGCGAACAACACTAATCGTCCGTTCTATGTGTGCGGGCAGAATGGGGTAAGAATCGGAGCAATTTCACTATTTTAGTGCTGCGAGAATGGGGTAAGAATCAGAGCAATTTCACTAAATTGATGTGTTTGGCGTTATTGCAGATAAAATGTTTCTTTCTCTGGGTCGATGTTCTGGCCAAGACGCTGATGATTGAACTGCTAGACGAGCACGAAGAATGGTTGCCCATCGTGCCACAAAAGGCAGCGGCCGTAGCGCGAGCTCCGGAAGAAGAGACGGAGGGTGGAGCACGGATTGATGCTGTTGAGCTTAGGAGGTTGAACCAGAAGATTAAGAAGCTCGAAGATCAAGCACAAATTCCCCTTTGCAATTACATTTGGGCATTTGTAGGTGTGGTAATCGCACTAGGTGAAATGTTGAAATTGTATGGAAAGGCATGATGTTGGGAGCAATTTGTAAGTTTGAAATTGTATGAAATGTTTGAAATTCAGAACATTTATCAATGAAATGCAGCTCTGAATACTGATAATCCTTAAAAGACAAAATAGGATTCTGTCAAAAAAAAGTGAGAACAGACTAATGGGCCAACTGCATCCAATTAGGCCCATTCGTAGTGGGCAAATGGGATTCTCTGGAAAAAAAAAGGTGAGAAGGGTAGAAAATGAACAAAAATGGTGTGGCTGGGACTCGAACCCACGACATGATGTTGGGAGCAATTTGTAAGTTTGAAATTGTATGAAATGTTTGAAATTCAGAACATTTATCAATGAAATGCAGCTCTGAATACTGATAATCCTTAAAAGACAAAATAGGATTCTGTCAAAAAAAAGTGAGAACAGACTAATGGGCCAACTGCATCCAATTAGGCCCATTCGTAGTGGGCAAATGGGATTCTCTGGAAAAAAAAGGTGAGAAGGGTAGAAAATGAACAAAAATGGTGTGGCTGGGACTCGAACCCACGACCGCTTGGGTTGGTTGCCTGAAGGGCTGCGCTGGTAACCGGTGGGAGAGATGAAGAGATATTGAAAAGTAGAGGGAACGAAGCTATGTATAGTTAGTATATGACTTGGTTTTGGATTTGACTACGCATTTTTGTACTGATTTTTTTGTCACGTTGCTTAACCACTTGTGTAGTTCTATCTTTGGGCACACATAAATTTGAGATTTGGGCACGTTTAGTTTGATATTTGGGCAGGTTGCTTGACCACATGTGTAGTTTAATCTTTCAACACACATTGTTTTTTGAAACAACTCTTTCTTTATTAATTTGATATTTGGGCACGTTTAGTTTGATATTTGGGTATGTTTAGTTTGATATTTGGGCAGGTTGGTTGACCACATGTGTACTTCAATCTTTGAACACACATAGTTTTTTGAAACAAGTCTTTCTTTATTAATTTGATATTTGGGCACGTTTAGTTTGATATTTGGGCATGTGTTTTTTGAAACAACTCTTTTTTTTTGCGTAACCACTTGCTCTATGAAAACCTTAGGGCACGAACTTTTTTGACACATATAATGACTTGATAGATGCAAACGAGTACATAGGAAAACACATATACACGACCATAACATAGATATATAAATAAAAGCTCTTACATATAACACGACAAACATAAAAGCCCTAGATAGATAAAAAGTTAACAAACGACACAACATCAACATAGTAGTAGAAATTAAAAGCCCTAACACACTAGGGCAACTCCATCTTCACGACAACCGGCTTGATGCATGCCTTTAGCACCGTCTTCACTCCTGCTCCTCCTCCTGGCCGTTCTCTCCGAGATAGTACGGGAGGCTGTGGATGTTGCAGTTGGGGAAGATGCTCGCCACGTCGGTGAAGAAGTTGTACGTGGTGAAAGCGATGAACTCCTGCCCACCAAAAAACACCTGGCCGAGCAGGTAGTAGGCATCGAAGCGGTTGGTGAAGATGGCGCGGTAGCCTGTCGTCGTCGCGCCGGCGTGGGGACGCAGTTCCTCGAGGCGGAACATCCTCGGAGAGCCCGCCGGGAGGTGGTGAAAGCCCGCACGGAGGAACCCCTCGGCAAGGTCACGAGCACCCCTCCAGGGTGAGATCGCCCACACGCGGAGTTCGTTCTCGACGATGACTCCGGGTGGGTACCGCCCCTCCGGCACGGTGGTTGGCAAGCGGAAGGTGGGGGCGTTGAACTGCATCCTCGCTTCGCTTCGAGAGTGCTTTGGAGTTGGGTGAAGAAGAGAGAAGGGCGGCGCAGATGGAAGGTGTGGAGAATAGACGGAGGGTTGGGTGGTTTAAGTAGGGATAGAGCACCGCATCTGTATGCGTTCAAACGAGGCGTGTCGATCCATATGCGTCGTAACTGAAACACTGCCGCATCTGTATCACGCGTGGTGTTTAATGGCTCTGTATCAAGCGGTGCATCAGCTTCTGCGTGGCGAGTGAACGAGGCGCGGCGCGCATGCATGCAAATGGCGTGGTCTCCCGCGCGTGCATGCAGACGCTGAGACGACCGACGGCGCATGCACTGCTGAGACGACCGACGGCATGCACTGCTGAGACGACCGACGGCCTGCAAACGCTGAGACGAGCGCCGCCTTGGAAAGGCTGAGACGAGCGCGGTGCAGCACGGCCCGGCCCAACGGTTCATCGTGCGTGCCCTCTCCGTTTTAAAAAAACATTCCTCCAGCCAATCAGGTTGCAGAAGGAGGCATCTCGCGGATCGCGGTTGGATCGGACGGGTGCAGTAGGCTTGGGTTGGATCGACGGTGCCTTCTAGAAGGTTTGACCAAGATTTGACTTGAGCATAAAAAATACAAAAAAAATCCAAAAAATGAAAAAACTCGCGCACATTGTCTCCTTATGACATATACTAACGTCTCAAATCAATAAACATTGTGTACATACATTTCAACGAAATGAATGCATGATATATCGAAACTCAAACTATGAAGTCCAATGTTGAGTAGAAGTGGTTTTGGATGTGTAACATGAAATTTTGAAAAAACTCACCAAAGCTTCATTTTAGAGTAACTAAGAAGGATCCGGGCTTATTTTTTCATTTTCATGTTTTAAACTTGTTTAAATGTTGGTCAAACTTAGGTTTGACCAATTTTAAAATATTCATAATAAATTAAAAAAAATCAAAAAATAGAAAAACCTGCGCACATAGTCTTCATATGTCATATACTGACGACTCTAGTTGATAAACAAGGTGTAGGTACATTCAAACGATCCATGCATGGATGTGGTGTCATATCTCAAATCTCAAACTACGAAATCTAAAGTTGAAGAGAAGTGGCTTTGCATTTGCAACATAATTTTTTTTTAAACTCACCAAAGCTCATTTTGGAGTGAATAAGAAGAATGCAGGCTTAATTTTTCATTTTCATGTTTTGAACTTGTTTAAATGTTGGTCAAACCTTAGGTTTGACCAATTTTAAAATAATCATAATAAATTCAAAAAAAATCAAAAAACAGAAAAACCTGCGCACATAGTCTTCATATATAGAATAGATGTCTAGGTAAGTTATTTGGCTGATTTAGACAAGGTCGAAAAAAATCTTGCTTACAAATGAGGCCGTTTACCCTACCTTCGGAGCTCTTTTCTAGCACATTTTTCATGAATGTGAGTTTACTTCCCAAAAGGTCTCGGATTTTGACATTACTCAACAGAAATACAACAAAAATAGTTCTAACATACATCCCACATCATTCAACAGAAATACAACAGCATTCATAAGGGTTGTTTCATAGAAATACAACATCATTCATAATGTTTCATAGAATCTTGGTGCTTTTTGGCACCACTTTGCTCCTTGTGATCCTTGTGCTACTTGCCATCATTTTGCTCCTTGTGCTCCTTGTGATCACTGTGCTCATTGCTTCTTCTCTTCTCCTCTTGGGTGTCGGTACCTTAACTGTCTTCTTCGAACAGACCACAGAGCTGTACAAAGTGATAAATTCGAAGCATCATTTGGAGCAGAACATAAAGTGATAAATGTACAACAAATTCGAAAACACCAATATTGGCAAGATTTACATACCTAGCAGAAGGCAGAACCACAGCAAGGGGAGTGAAATCATTTTCAGCATCTGGAAACACCAATATTGGTTCAACATCTGGAGCATCTTTTGGCTCAACATTTGCATCATGATCGTCAAAATAATTATTTGGAGCATCATCATCAAAATAATTATTTGCAGCATGATCATCAAACTCATCATTTGGAGCATCATCATCTGAATCATCATTTGGAGCATCATCATCTGAATCATCATTTCGAGCATCATCATCTGTTGCATCCGGCTGCTGACCAGGATTTTCATCGGAACTCTCTCCGAACGCTGGATCTACTGCATTATCACAATACTTACCGAAATGACCAGACCCACCACACCTTGTGCACTTACGCTTCCTTGCTCCAAGTCCAGCTCCTTCGCTGCGACGCCTGAACCGACTCTTCCTCGGTCTACCTGCTGCTCTCTTCAGAACTGGAGCGCAAAGCTTGAATCCAGGGTCCACTCTGTCCCATTGTTGTTTTCCCTCCAAAGCAGGCAAGGCATGTGCATATGTGGCTTTGAACTTTGCAACAGAGTAGTACTCATGAACATACTGTTGTATGTTCCCTGCTGGACCTGAGAGAGAAGTGATGAAAAACAAAGCATGAATGCATGGCAACCCAGTTATCTGCCATTTCCTACAACTGCAAGTTCTAGCTTCTAAATCCACTGGATATCTCCAGGCTCTCTGCTCTTTATCCAATACTGATACCTCTGCAGTGGTATCCGACAATAAAATCATGTTCATTTCCAAGCCTTCTGTTTTCTTCTTCAGTTCAGTCATCACGGAAGGGATGATAATGTGGCCCATGAATTTTGCCTCAGCTATTCCATCACGAAAATGAAACTTCTGCGCGTATTCTATCCTTATCTTGTCAAGCAAATCCACCAAATAAAGATCCTTTAGTTTCCGGATCGTTGAGTTGAAAGACTCTGCAAGATTATTGTGCACATACTCAACTTTGCTCAGTTCACTGAATTGGCTTCTGGCCCATAACTTGGAGTGGTGTGTTTCCAAGTATTCCTTCACTTTGGCATTCATGTATAACTGCCTCATGTGGTAGTTATGCTTCCTCACACTGCAAGTCAAAGATGCTGGCCATAAATTGTCAGTATATATCTTTCCTTTGAATTTCTTCACAAAATTTGCAGCAAGGTGACGCATGCATTCTCTATGCTCTACTCCAGGGAACACATTGTCCACAGCCACTTCTAAACCCTTGCAGGCATCTGTATGAATTACCAACCCATTGGGATGTTCAATAGCCCGGCGCAGATTCTGCAAAAACCAAGTCCAGCTCTCCTCAGACTCTGTCTCCAGCACACCGTATGCAACTGGAAATACAAAATTGTGTGCATCTACTGCACAAGCTGCTACTAACTGTCCTTTAAACCTGCCTGTGAGAAAAGTAGCATCAATAGCCAAATATGGCCTGCAGCCTGCCAAAAAACCCAGGCGACAAGCCTCAAAGCACACAAAAACCCTTCTAAAGCATTCCTTGGTCCTTGTCACTCCCTTCAGTCTGTACTCCACTGAGTGGTGATCAATTTCAACAATACTACCTGGGCTTGTCCTCTCCACTTCAGCTTTGAATGAATACAACAATTCAAAACTTTCATGCCAGTTACCATAGATAGATTCCATAGCTTTTTGTTTACCATTGAAGACCCTCATGTATGGTAAATCTATCTTGAACTTGTCTTTGATGTTTTTCTGCAATTCCTTTGTACCCACTTGATGGTTTTCTGCCACCCACTTCTTTACTTCATCTGCCACCCATTTTGACTTGGCTCTACTGATTGTTTCCTTCCTGAGAGTTGATTCTTGGCATGTGTGGCTAAAAGGGTTCACTTTGACCTGAATATTCGTGCTTTTTCGCATTTTAGATGCGTGCATCCTCCATGGACAACCCTCAGTCACACAATGCACTGTGTAACGTTGTTTATCGCTCTTGTCAACAACGAATGCACGTTCTGCCTTGATGCAGTACGTCACAAGTGCATTTCTACACTCACTCATGGATGAAAAAATGGTACCTTCTGCCATATGAGGGTTCTCAGGGTCCCATTCAACAGCTGGAAGGTCTTCCTCCTCATCTTCTTGCTCACTGTCAGCCTCATCTGGGATTTCAGCAGCACGAGATTCAGCAGCACGAGATGTCCGTCGTAAATTCTGAACAACATCAGAATATAGCCTCTCTTCATCATCCCCAGATATGTCAGCATCAGACTCCACTTCAACAGGTACCCTTCTGCCGGTGCCCACGCTTGTCGAGCCACCACGTCGCTTTGGATGAACTGAACTATTCTGGCTAGAATTGGCTTTACGACGAGATGGTTCTGTCCGAGAAGATGAACCCGTCACCCTAGGTCCAACTTCCGGCACAACCACATCAATTTGCAGCCTCACATTGAATTTATCTTTCTCCTTCTGCTTAGCAAACATGGTAGCGAGTTCTGCATCATTGCTAACTTTCACCCAATTTTTCCCCCCATCGTAGTATTTGAATTCCACTTCGTCATGCAAACCCCAAGGATATGGGCTGCAAAGGACCTCCCCAAATTGCCTGAAACTCCAATTGCAATCCATTGGCACTGAATAATCGAAACCTCCCTGGAATTTCTTCTTCTGGGTGTCTTCATCCAGGATGTACCGTTCCCTTCTAATGCTCACCAAGAAAGCAAACCGCAACTCCATCCTAACCCACGAAAAACAGAGACGCAATCAGCACAAGCAAGCTCGGGAACCCATTTTCCAATTGCAGAAAAACAGAGACGCAATTGCAGAATTAACCTCAAATGCACAACCAAGCTATGTCCAATTGCAGAAATAAATAGCGTCCTATGTCGATCGACTGTTGAAATGCACAAACAAGCTAAATTGGAGGAAGCCCTACCCCTGGGGAACCCAGTCGTGGACGCGGCGGGTCTCCGGCCCGACGCCTGCCTCGCCAGCTACTCCGGGGTCGCTGCCGCTCGCCATTTCGCCGCCAACGACCTGGTGGGGTGCACCAGCCCCTCACCTATCAGCGCTCCGGCCGGGCGCACGGAAGGAGCCCCGCCGCGGGTCGAGCAGGTGGCGGCCGCAGTGGCGGAACGAGCGCCCCACCCGTGTCGTCGCAGGACGGTGGCGGCGGATCTGCTGGTGGTGGTGGATCTGGTGGTGACGCGGGACGGCCGTGGCGGCGCAGGTGGTGGTGGCGGCGGCGCACAACGGCCGGTCGGGAGCAGGCGCGCATGGACAGATTGGGGCATCAGGCCGTTGGGCGGTCCCACCTCTAAGCCCTGCACCCAGGCGGTCCACCTGTAAGTTGCGGACCCACTGTCAGTAACGCCATCACACGGAATAGACTAGAAACTTGCCGTTTAGGGCAAACCATTGTAGCTGCGAATGAACTAGGGGCAAAACTGAGGACGATTCGCAACAAGGGGCAAAAATGAGTCCAACAAGGCTGGTAGGGGCAATCCATTAAATGACCCATATTACAATGATAATCCTTATATTACTGAATATCTTGAGAAAACTTATTCTCAAGAACAACTTGCTTCCTTTCAGGAACCTATGGAAGAAGAAATTGCTGAAACTGTGATCTCATTGGATGAAAAAGAGGAGGAGAGTGAAGAACAAAAGGAGGGTCTACCTTCTAATGATAGTAACTCTTTAACTCTTACATTATTTGATTACCCTCCATGCCTGCCTAGGAGGAAGAGTGCTATATTGTTGAATGTCATGATTCTATTGAAATACCTACTTTTGATAAATTTGAAATAGCAAGCTCCTTGACTCAAATAGAAGAGGAAATTACAGAAATAAAACAATGGCTCCCTAATGTTAGATATGATAATTCTCTTGATGATGGTCCAATTTTGCCTGATGATATTAATCTTACTACGTACTATTGTCAAAAGTGGGTTTAATAACCCCACAGTTTTTGAGCTTAACAAAAATTATGTGTCTGTAGATCATGAAAATCATGCTTTATGTGATAGTTATATTGTTGAGTTTGATCATGATGCCACTGAAAATTATTTTGAGAGAGGGAGACATGGCTTCATATGTCATAATAATATTAAGTCTCCTCTCTTTATGTTGAAAGTTTTGAAGTTGTACTTGTTTTGTCTTTATATACTAGTAGCTTCATGCTTCAATAATTTGTTTCCTTGCAAGATTCCTTTTCATAGGAAGTGGGTTAGACTTAAATTTGTTTGATATTTTTCTCTTGATGCTCTCTTTTTTTTCAACTCTTATTCTTTTGAGAGCATCATTAAAATCTTCAAGCCTAGCTAAAAGGCATAAAAGAAAGCGCTTTTGGGAGGTAACCTATTATCTTTTGTTTCAGTTTTAGTCTTGGAGTTTGCTTACTTCTGTAACAACTCTTTTGTATCTTTATTTTATTGCATTGTTGTGCCAAGTAAAGCCTCTAATAGAAAGTTGATGCTAGATTTGGATTTCTGCGCAGAGACAGATTTTTGCTGTCCACCGTTTTGAGATGTACGCGCTCCAAAAAAATCCAAAATTCTTAAAAAATTCAGGCGTCATCCTCATATATTTACGCAACTTTCATTAGTTTTGACTTTTCGCATCTGAGCAACTTAAGTGTCTCGAAAAAATTCGTCTTTCCAGACTGTTCTGTTTTTGACAGATTCTGCCTTTTATTTTGCATTCTCTCTTTTACTGTGTTTGGGTGGATTTCTTTGCTCCACAAAATATCAGTGGCTGTAGCTAATGTCCAGAAGTATTGGAGATGATTGTGTCATCACAGAACATGTGAATTTTTGATTATGCACTAACCCTCTAATGAGAATTACTCTAAGTTTGGTGTGAAGGAAGTTTTCAAGGATCAAGAGAGGAGGATGATATGATATGATCAAGAAGAGTGAAAAGCCTAAACTTGGGGATGCCCCCATGGTGCATCCAAGCATATTTCAAGAAGACTCAAGCGTCCAAGCTTGGGGATGCCCAAGGCATCCCCTTCTTCATCAACAACTTATCAGGTCATCTCTAGTGAAACTATATTTTAATTCTTTCACATCTTATGTGCTTTACTTGGAGTGTCTGGGTGCTTTGTTTTTGCTTTATTATTTTCTTTTTCTGAATAAATTGGATCCTAGCATTCTTGTGTGGGAGAGACACGCTCCGCTTTTTCATGTGAATACTCATATTGTTCATTTATATTTGTTGAGTATTCTTAACTAGCTACTGCAATGCTTTTAGCTCCTGTTTTTCATGCATCTCTTGTTCAGAGCTGTTAGTTCTTGTAGAGAAGTACTCTCATGTTTCATTTTGTATTATTTGGAGAGTTTGTGTTGAAATAAGGTGATTGGTGTTTGGTTGGAAACAGAAAATGCTACATGTGGTAGATGGTATATTGAAAAGACATACTCATTCTTGTAAATCATTGTCTTGGATAATTTGATGCTTTGCAATTGTTCTGAGCTCTCAAGTAGGTCATGTTTAAGCTCTTGCATCATGTAGTTAAAGCCTATTAGTGGAGAACTACCGTAGAGCTTGTTGAAACTTGGTTTGCATGTTTGATATCTCTAAGGTCTAGATATTTTCTGGTAAAGTGTTTGAACAACAAGGGAGACAGTGTAGAGTCTTATGATGCTTGCAATATGCTTTTTATGTAAGTCTTGCAGTACCGGTTGATATCCTGTGTTTGCTTCAAACAACCTTGCTAGCCTAAACTTTGTACTGAGAGAGAATGCTTCTCGTGCATCCAAACCTTGAGCCAAAACCCATGCCATTTGTGTCCACCATAACTACCTATTATGTGGTATTTCCTGCCATTCCAAGTAAATACTTCATGTGCTACCTTTAAACTATTCAAAACTTTATTACTCCTTATTTGTGTAAATGTTTTATAGCTCATGAGGAAGTTATGTGGAGTTTTCTCTATCAATCTTGTCATTTACTCATGACAGACTTTCACCAATGGACTAGTGGCATGTACATCCGCTTATCCAATAATTTGCAAAAAGAGCTGGCAAATGGGGTGCCCAGTCCCAATTAATTACAACTATAACCTTAATTCTCTTCACATGTTTTGCCAATGATTTATCAGAAGCAAATTTCAAAGTGTTAAACATTATCAAATAGGCACTCCTCCATGGTATGTGATTGTTGGAAGGCACCCGAGGATTCGGTTAGCCATGGCTTGTGTAAGCAAAGGTTGGGAGGAGTGTCATACCAATTTATAAATATGCATGTGTAAACAAAAGAGAAGAGGGATGATCTACCCTTGGGTAGAAATAACGTCCTTCATGGGAGCCGCTCTTGAAAGTCTGGGTGATAAGGGGGATAGAGTGCCCACTGCCATTCGTTGACAACAACAAACACCTCTCAAAAACTTATTTTATGCTCTCTATATGATTTCAAAAACCTAAAAAGCTCTAGCACATGATTTAATCCATGCTTCCCTCTGCGAAGGGCCTTTCTTTTACTTTATGTTGAGTCAGTTTACCTACTCCTTTCTATCTCAGAAGCAAACACTTGTGTCAACTTTGTGTGCATTAATTCTTATATGCTTACTTATTGCACTTGTTATATTACTTTGTGTTGACAATATCCATGAGATATACATGTTGAAAGTTGAAAGCAATTGCTGAAACTTAAATCTTCCTATGTGTTGCTTCAATGCCTTTATTTAGAATCTATTGCTTTATGAGTTAACTCTTATGCAAAGCTTTTTGATGCTTGTCTTGAAAGTACTATTCGTGAAAAGTTTTTGCTTATATGATTCAGTTGTTTACCCTATATCTATTTGTTAGCAAACTATAGACCATTGCCTTGAGTCACTTCATTCATGACATGAGCCTTGCAATATTATTTGATCAAGATTGTGTGAAGCATGTCTCCTCAGAAATTATTTTGTTGTTATCGTTTTACCTACTCGAGGACGAGTAGAACTAAGCTTGGGGATGCTTGATACGTCTCCAACATATCCATAATTTCTGATGTTCCATGCTTATATTATGCCAATTGCTACATGTTTTATATACACTTTATATCATTTTTATGCATTTTCTGGGACTAACCTATTAACAAGATGCCACAGTGCCAGTTCCTGTTTTCTGCTGTTTTTGGTTTCAGAAAAGTTGTTCTGGAAATATTCTCGGAATTGGACGAAACAAAAGCCAAAGTCCCTATTTTTCTGACACGTACACGGAGTCCGAAGGAGAGACGAAGGGGGGCCGTGGGCCGCCCTCACCATGTGGTGGCGTGGTCCCACCTCCTGCGCCGCCACGTGGTAAGGACGCCACGGGCCTCCACCGATGTTGCCCCTTCGCCTATAAATTGCCTTCCTCGGGAAAACCCTAAGTACCCGAGTCAATTTCCACGAAAAGTTCCAGAGCCACCGCCGCTGTCAACCCTAACTCGGGAGGGTTCTGAAGCTCTTCCCGGCACCCTGCCGGAGAGGGGAATCATCACCGGAGGGCTCTACATCGCCATGCCTGCCTCCGGAGTGATGTGTGAGTAGTTCATCTTTGGACTATGGGTCCATAGCAGTAGCTAGATGGTTGTCTTCTCCTCTTGTGCCATCATGTTTAGATCTTGTGAGCTGCCTATCATGATCAAGATCATCTTATTGTGATGCTACATGTTGTGTTTGCTGGGATCCGATGAATATTGATACTATGTCAAATTGAATACTGAATATTATGTCTATGTTATTTATGATCTTGCATGCTCTCAGTTGCTTGTTGATACTCTGGCCAAGTGGATGCTTGTGACTCCAAGAGGGAGTATTTATGCTAGATAGTGGGTTCAGTCTCCATTTAATCTGGGGGAGTGACAGCAACCCCTAAGGTTGTGGATGTGCTGTTGCCACTAGGGGTAACCTAATGATGCTTTGTCTAAGGATGAATGTGTTGTTTACATTATGCACTTTACTTAATGCAATTGTCTGTTGCTTGCAACCTAATACTGGAAGGGGTACGGACGCTAACCTGAAGGTGGACTATTTAGGCACAGATGCATGCTGGATAGCGGTCTGTGTACCTTGTCGTAATGCCCAAATGAATCTCATAGTAGACACCACAACTTGCACATGCATGTTATGCACTTATCAATATTGTCAATTGCCCAGCTGTAATTTGTTTACCCAGCATGTTAGTTATTTATTATGGAGAGACACCACTAGTGAATTGTGGACCCTGGTCCATTCTTTTACATCTGAAATACAACCTACTGCAATCATTGTTCTTTTTCACTCTCTGCAATTAAACATCATTTTCCATACAACACTTTTAATCCTTTCTTTTCAGCAAGCTGATGAGATTGACACCCTCACTGTTTCGTTGGGGCAAAGTAGTTTGATTGTCTTGTGTGCAGGTTCCAAGTCAACCGTCAGGACTTCTTCCACTCCCCAAGACGCCAAGTTTTCTGACACCGTTGACACCTTCAGAAGTGTCTTCACCTCCTACTGGATTGATAACCTCGGTTTCTTACTGAGAAAAGACTTGCTGCTACACTCATCAAACCTTACTCTTGGGGTCTCCCAACGAACGTGTGGTTTACACGCATTAGTAGCCGGCACCAGGTGGCAGGTGGGGGATGGGGTCACAGGGGTAGTTGGCCATGGCGTCGCCGCTAGCCGCTGTCGGCGATGGTGGCCCGGTGGAGTCGCCGGAGGAGGGTTTACTGTAGACGACGAGGGTTTGGTCAGGAACAGAGGCAGGGCTGCCGCTTGGGTTTTGAGAGGCAGAATTAAAAACAGATTTCTGCACGATACGCCAAATATTCCGTTTATGTTTGTTTGGAGATAGACAGAAGCGGAAGGTATGACCATAATTCCAACAACCACGGCACCTGATTTTATTCCTGCAGTTATTCCTTGTATGTCTATGATCAAGGCAGCGTGTGCAGGTGCTTTGTTTCTGAAAAAACTGCGTAGCAGGTTGGGCCTCAGTGGCAGACGGATCGACATCAGTCTCTGTAACAAGCCCATTGGGCCAAGTGGGCCTAGTCACTGCAATCCACTGATAGTTGGGCCTATGGTTCGAATTCGAAATTCCAACGTCCCGCGCAAATAGCGGATCACGTAGATCACGATCACGGTGATCACGGTCATGCGAGGATGAACTAGCAGGCATCCCAGATCCAATTGGCGTGGTGTTTGCACCAGTGAGTACAGATGGAGCTACAAATCTATTCAAATCAGAATTTAGGCGATTGAAAGGATGGGAAACCAGTGGCAAATTCTATCCATTAGGCACATGGTTCTGACCAACAGATGCATGGGGACGAGATCGACGTGAACTGCTAGGAGTAATCCACTCAGATGCATTCTGTGAATACCAGATCCGTTCCTCTCTCTGCCAATTCGGTCCACCATTACCCCAAAGATGAAAGAAACATTTGAACTGATGGCAAGAATAAGACCGCAAATTCTGTATAAAGAAACCCAACGCTTTGCAACTGACCTAAACACTCGATCCCTCAGATTCAGAATTTCAAGTTCATCAAAAGCGGCCCCCAGACAAGCCGAGAGGGCAATACTCGCATTCAGATCAGACAAACGGAACGAGGATCGACCAAAGGAGACCACGAGGAAGAAACGATGGGACTTAGACACAAGGTTCACCGAGGAGGCGAAAGTTTGACGAACCTTGGCCCGGATTTTGTGACCCGGGTGAAATCCAGTTGGTGAACAAGGGAAGTGGGATCCGCGTAGGGATCCACACCTCTTTCCTCCACCATGATCGCCGCCGAGAAGTCCCTAGATGGAAGTGGGGTGGGAGTCGCCATGGAGATCACCTTGCGGGGGTGGGGTGGGAGTTGCCATACGATGGATTGGGGGTGGGGTGGGGTGGGGTGTCACAAGCATCAACTTGGCCAGAGTATCAACAAGAAACGGAGAGCATGCAAGATCATAAATAACATAGACATAATATTCAGTATTCAACTTGACATAGTATCAATATTCATCGGATCCCAGCAAACACGACATGTAGCATTACAATAAGATGATCTTGATCATGATAGGCAGCTCACAAGATCTAAACATGATGGCACAAGAGGAGAAGACAACCATCTAGCTACTGCTATGGACCCATAGTCCAAGGATGAACTACTCACACATCACTCCGGAGGCAGGCATGGCGATGTAGAGCCCTCCGGTGATGATTCCCCTCTCCGGCAGGGTGGCAGGAAGAGCTTCAGAACCCTCCCGAGTTAGGGTTGACGGCGGCGGCGGCTCTGGAACTTTTCGTGGAATATGACTCGGTTACTTAGGGTTTTCCCAAAAACATCAATTTATAGGCGAAGGGGCGACGTCGATGGAGACCCGAGGGGCCCACACCACGTCACAGCGCGGCAGAAGGTGGGGCCGCGCCGCCACGTGGTGTGGCCGCCTCCTCTGCCCCTTCGTGTCTCCTTCGGACTCCGTGTATGTGACAGAAAAATAGGGACCTGGGCTTTTGTTTCGTCCAATTCCGAGAATATTTCCAGAGCAACTTTTCTGAGACACAAAAACAGCAGAAAACAGGAACTGACACTGTGGCATCTTGTTATTAGGTTAGTCCCAGAAAATGCATAAAAATGCTATAAATTGTAAATAAAACATGTAGCAATTGATATAATATAAGCATGGAACATCAGAAATTATAGATACGTTGGATACGTATCATCAGGCGGACATGTTGTTTTTAGCAAATTTAAGTGTTCACATATGTTTGTAGTTTGACGGCGCAGTCGTGTGATTGCTGACTTTGTTCGTAAGCGTGGTAATATAACGATTAAACAACCGTGAGAAATTGTTGTTTCGAGTAAGTTTCAAATCGCAATTATATTTTATAGTTTTGACGTAAAATATTTTAGTGAAGATTGGAATAATAAATTCTAGAAAAAGCTGAAAGAATATATCTATACTGAATTAGAATTTGTTGTTTCGAGTATATGCGAATATCCAGCAATTGTGAATGATTTCCCATAAGCTGCGTAAGTAATATTTAAAAGTTTTGTTAAAGTTGTGTAAGCATGCATGGAGTTGTGAAGATTTCTTTTTTCTACAAATTTTGGTATTTTTTGTATTTTTTTGTATTTTTTGAATTGTTGTTTGAAAGCTAGGAATTTTACAATTTGAAGTATTTTGCAATTATTTTTCGCTAAAGTTGTGTAAGCATGCAAGGAGTTGTGTTAGTTGTGAAGATCTCTTTTTTGTACAAATTTTGGTATTTTATTTTTATTTTTGTGAATTATAGTTTGTAATCTAGAAATTTCACAATTTGAAGTATTTTTTTAGTTATTTTAAAGCGTCAGTGGGACCCACATGCCTTTTTTCCGGAAAACCTGTAGAAAATTGCGTAGAGGCCGACAGGTGGGGCCGTGCTGACGTCGCATGTGACGTCAGCCGACGGCGACCACGGCGGCGCCACCGAGCTCGCGCCCGCGCGCGAGGCCGGAGCCGTGCGGATCCACAAGCGGGCGTCGCGTGGAGGCGAACGGGCGGCGCGGCGGGCCATATGGTCACCGGAGCCGCCGGCGGCGACCATTTAGGCGGCGGCGGCGATTCCGGCGCCTCCGCGACGTCCCGGCAGGCTTCCGTCGGCGAGGAGGTGGAGGGCGGCGCGGCGGACCTTCCCGTGGCCGCGGATTTGGCCGGGAGGCGCGGAGCGAAAGCGGGGCGCGGCGGCGGCGCCGGCGAACTCCGGGCCGCGCGGGAGAGAGAGGCGGAGGGGAGGTTCCGCGGAAGGTTTTGCGGAAAAGTCCTCCGGTTTTTCTGTAATTTCAGGTCAGTCCTTTCCCTCATAAAAGTGTGGGATGCGGAGCTGTTCGCCGGTTTGCGAGGGGAATTTTTGCAAGTTCGTCGCGGGGATGCATCTGGGGCCGTTGGATCAACGATGGACGGCCTGGATCGCGCCAGGTACTGTAGAGAACTGTTCATTGAACAGTACCCGACAGATCCGGAACGTCGAATCTCGATCCAACGGTCCAATTTGCGAGCGCGGAGAGGGCTCTAAAATCTTAATATATAGGGGTTATATAGGAGTACCCATAATGAAGACTAATGCATAGGGATTTCAAAAATATTAAAAGGCATGGGCCAGTTGTGTCAAGTGGGTCTTAAAATACACGTGTCATAATTCTCGATCTTTTTCATGGCAGGTTCTTACCCATTCCAACGAGTCTTTGACCAACGACACATTGACCCAAGCGTGTCGCTGCACACGATGCGAAGAGGAATTAAGAAAACATGACCTCCTCATTTTTCAACTCTCATGTCCCTATCCCTTTTCCTTATTAGAGAGCTCACAAATGCGGCGATTGGCAGCGAACGATGAAGTAGCAATTGGAGCCCGGCGATATCTGATGACCCACAAGTATAGGGGGTGTATCGTAGTACTTTCGATAAATAAGAGTGTCGAACCCAACGAGGAGCAGAAGGTGTTGACAAGCAGTTTTGATGAGGAATTCACTATAAATACTAGCAGACAAGTTTTTAGGGGTTTTTGATATAACAAGTACAAGTAAATAAAATGCAGTAATAATAATTGCAGCGAGTGGCCCAATCCTTTCTACAGCAAAGGACAAGTCGGTAGGTTTACTTATGATGACCAAACGTTCTTGAGGACACACGGGAATTTCGTCAAGTGCTTTCGCTTCATATAATTGATTAATCTTCATTGTTTTGATAAGTGTTGTGTGGGTGAACCTATACTACCTTCCTAGGACTAATACATACTTGTGATTATACCCCTTGCAAGCATCCGCAAATACAAGAAAGTAATTAAGATAAATCTAACCACAGCCTTAAACTCTGAGATCCTGCTATCCCTCATGCATCGATATACCAACGGGGGTTTATGTTTCTGTCACTCCGGGAACCCCACAATTGTCAATCAAATACACAATGCATTCCCCTAGGCCCATAAAGGTGAAGTGTCATGTAGTCGACGTTCACATGACACCACTAGAAGAATAACACCACAACTTAAATATCAAACCATTAAATATTACTCAACATAATTCACTACTAACATCAAGACTTCTCCCATGTCCTCAAGAACTAAACGAACTACTCACAAGACATCATATGGAACATGATCAGAGGTGATATAATGATGAATAACAATCTGGACATAAACCTTAATTCAACGGTTTCACTCAATAGCATCAACCACAAGGAGTAATTAACACCGGGAAAGCTTCCCCTATGAACTAGACAAGATTCAACCCTAGATGTTACAGCGGAACGGAGTGGAGCGGTGGAGATGATGGTGCTGGCGGTGGAGATGATGATGATGATCCCAATGAAGTGCAGCTCGATGACGGTGACGATGGCGACGATTTCCCCCCTCCGGGAAGGAATTTCCCCGGCAGATTTCTCCCTACCGGAGAGCTTTTCTCTCTCTGGTGTTTTCCGCCTCGTGGAGGCGGCGGAATATTTCCTCGACGACCCCCCTAGGCTTAGGGTTTCCTCGGGATGATGTACGCGAAGGGGCACTGGTAGAGGTGGGCCAGGGCCTCCTCACCACCTGGCGGCGCGGCAGCAAGGTGGGCTGTGACACCACATGGTGAGGGCCCATGGTGGCCCACCTTGGTTCCCCCTTTTGGCTACCTCCGTCATCTGGCAAAATAGGAACTTCGGGATGTTTTCCACGAATTATTGATCTTCAGAAATATGGTGTCTTAACGGTCCTTTTTCCAGCAGAAATCTGACTCCGGTGGTTAATTCTCCAATAATCATCAAACATGCAAAATAGGTAAAATAACATAAGTATCATCCCTAAATATGAAATATACTAATGAATAACGGTAAATTATGATATAAAATAGTGATGCAAAATGGACGTATCAATATCCGACGTCCAGCGTTGGGAGAGTGGGACAGGTTATCTAGGACGGCTCCGAGTAGGCGGGCCAGTGACGAGGCACCAAGTTTACTATAAGATAGAACAAAACCTAGCATGGTCCCCTCGAGCTCCATATATTAATAAAAATATTAGATACATATGCATTATTTTAAAAGAAAAGGGTTTCATTCGAGTTTGGTTCTTTATTTTTTAGAGGCCACAAAAGAAGGGTCGTCTCCTCGGACCAGGAACGGAGCCAGGGGCACGTTGGGGCCATGCTCGCCTAATTTTTTTGCTTACTTGCCCTTCACATTATATCATTTTGGCCTCCAAATTTGTCGATAAAAATGCATATTGCCCCTCTAACCTATAGAATGTTCAGTTGGCTCCCTATATCTTTCATTCCTGGCCCCGTGCCTGTTCCGACCCGAGCGCGTGGCGAGGAGACAATCCTTCCTAGTTTCGCCTGTTGCGCTTAGATCAACAAGCTTTTTTTCTAAACAGACACATACGCTCACATATATGTGTATACACTCACCCATATGAACACACACACGCAATCCCTACTATGGGCACCTTCAAGAGCTGAGCCAGAGGTCGGGTCATTAAATTGATGAAATGACCACAAAGATTTGGTTGTCGATGGGAATGTCGCCGGCCACTGGAAAATAATCTGCTTTTAACCGAGAAACACCTGTATCATGTCAAATTTTAGGTTTGAACTTTGTTGGCTCAACAGCCTCCTCCAACCATGACGAGAGTGAGGAGGAGAGTAGAGGTTTGGCGGACGACACTTTTTGTCCTCCACAACTCATAATAGGTAAGTTTGCAGGGTCATTTCCTTGTGGATGCAATGTTTCATAAGTTTATTGGAACTGGTTCTCTATCCATGGAATCTCATCTATCATCAATATATAACGAACTGTTTTTTCTTTTTTCTAGGGTAAACAATTGAACTTTAAAAATTAAAGTGAAGCGACTTATTTTTTCAAAAAGATTAGATTTTCCATAATTCATCTATCTAAATTATTCAGGCATGCTCAAAAAACCAAACCAGATGCGAGTGACCATGGCATTTTGGAGTCTTCTAGGCCATCATCAACAAGTTGCTTTGGTTTAGGGTAGTTTTGTAAAAGATCGGCAGGTGATCCGTCCTTTCTCCTGTTGCTATAGACCGGTTGTGGGTGGCACAAGACATCGGTATAATTTCTGTTTTTTACCAAAAAAAAAACAATCCGTATAGAATACTCTGTCATCTGCACGTTTGATTTTGTGGATCATGTTTTAATAAGAAACGAAAACGTTTTATTCGGGGTATTATCCGCGATACGACAATAAAGTTGTGCAAAGACTTTTGGTGGGTCCTAGTGTCCACGACACGAGTCCTCCTCCCCACTCAGTTGCCTCCCTACTTCCATGCGCTCACATGGAGCGTCGCGCACGAACACGAGCCACCTCTGCGGCCTCGCCATTCGCAAGCCTATAGCACAGCAACCACGGACTGCTTCCCGACGCGGCAGCTGCACCACCTGAGGCCTTCAGCTCCCACCCTGCCTGATCACCGCAACCTCGCCGAGTCCCCTCCGGCGTGCTTCAAGCATGAGGTTTCCCAACGCGGGGAGCGGGGACGCGGGCTTCGTGCGGGCGGACCAGATCGACCTCAAGAGCCTCGACGAACAGCTCGAGCGCCACCTCAGCCGCCAGGAGCGGGCTGGGGAAGCCCCTTCGCAGCCAGGAAGCCGCCGTGGCGAATCCCCGAGGCTGGGGGAGCCGCAGCCGCCGTCACCGCCGCCGCAGCGGCAGCAGCAGCGGCGGCGCCGGGAGGACTGGGAGGTTGACCCCGCCAAGCTCGTCATCAAAGGTGTCATCGCCCGCGGTACCTTCGGTACTGTTCACCGCGGCGTATATGATGGCCAGGACGTCGCCGGTATCGTACCATCTCTACTTCACATTTACTGATTTGCTCGTACATTACCTCCCGGTTCCAGTGCCCGTAAGCTGCTCGATGAAATTACCGCTCTATTTGGTTGAGCGCATTAGCCACTCCTTGGTTCTCATCACTTGTTTGTTTTGCGAGTTTTTAGGAAACGTTGGTTCTTCTGAGCCTAGGATTCAGTGGTGAGTAGGATGAGTTGATCGATCCATCGCAATGTGTCATTTACCTTTCCGACTTGTTTTCGTGGGTCGTGTCACCAGTGCGCCTCCTTGTCAGCAAATTGCTAAAGTTGATACCTATGCTTTCCTGATTTCCCGGTGTATTCCGTGACTCCGGGTAGATAAGCCCGCCTTTTGTGTGTAGCCCTCCTCATGTGATTCGAACCAACTAACTTTAAAGTTTAAATAGGCGTGATCCATGTGTTCATCTAATGATGAGCCCCTGGAAGTTGGAGATATCAAATCAAAGCAGCTGGTCTTTTAGAGAGCAATTGTTGCAACTTGCAACTGGCCTTGTACTTTTCAGGGGACCAGGGTAATTGGGAAGCATCTGAGCCAGGTTTGGATTCCCAAAAATGTCTGGACTTTTGCTTCTAAATCAATATAAATGTACAGTTTTGCACTGTCTCGCCACATGACACACAGGGTGAAGCAAATGTGACCTGCTTGTCTTTGCCCGTCCAAAACTTTATCACTTATTGCATTGTGCCACCAGGAAATTCAATTAATTGTGTTAAAAAGGGCAAATCTCCATTTAGTTATGTAAAATGCAATTGGAATACCGTAGCAGATGCGTCAAAGCATTTGCCAAGTTCACTTAAGTTATTAAACTGCTTGTGTTCCCTTTTGTTCATACGATTTTCTTTTATTTATGCGATGAAATCAGTGAATAAGGTTTGCCAGTTATCAGTTATCACATTCTACTCCCAGACATTTGGATCTGGCTTTGCATGTTAAGTACTTCATTGGTGCAAGTATCTTTGATCCGGTTGTCCACACCACACATAAAGCTGTAACTACTACTGATATGCACCTTAAAGAATTGTTCTTTGACGTGCACAGCCAAATACTCTTCTCAAGAGTGCAAAAGCCATTTTGTTAATGAATAATATGTCACCTTTTTTTCTTATTAAGTGCTGCCCCAACATGTGAGATTTGGAGTTGCACGGGCTGCCTACAGTAACTCAGTTCCATGTGCAAAACTTAATTTACCATTGGTACTTCCATTTTGAAAATAACTGTTTAATTTTGTTCAGTGAAATTGCTTGACTGGGGGGAGGATGGGCATAGATCAGAACAAGAAATTACTGCACTAAGATCAGCATTTGCACAAGAGGTTGCTGTCTGGCATAAGCTCGATCATCCAAACGTCACCAAGGTAGGCTCTGGCTGAGGAGGCCCATTTCTCGCCCTTTCATTAATAGGTTAAGTTTGCTGGTAAAATTCATATCGAAACAATTTCTATTCATGTTTGTTTCGTAAAACAGTGATTGCAAGGGTGACAGGCTGAAATTGTTCTCCAATATCAATATAGTCCATCATAACGACATGGGCAAGCTTGTTTTTATCACAAGATATCTACTGAATACGACATTACAATTAAGTGTGCAATTAGTGTCCCTTACATTTCCATGGCTAGATATCTGCCATCGTATTGATAAGTAGCTGTGTGTTGCCAGCTATCTATATGCTCTTAGTTGTCATATAATTCTCATTAAAAAAGTTGCCATAATTTAATTGAAGGGGTGCCATGTACCATGAAACTCTAACATGTCTTTCTCTTCTGAATGAATGAATTGTTAAGGTTAGGTGACCCCTGGCAGAGAACATTAGAGCCTTGTATAATCTGAACATTACTTGGCTTTTCCAGCACTAGTGGCAAATTTGGTTTTGGTAATATGAGCTGTTGTGGTCCTATTTGCTGTAGCATGTGCTACCAAAAATTATATCAAACAATTTATAGGAGGTTCTAATTTTGCAATCTATCCAACTCATTGTGGATTATAAACAATTATTGTATTTTTACCCATTCATAAAGTAGATTTACTACTTCTCAACTGTCTGTACTAATAATATCTTGAACTTCAACTGGCAGTTTATTGGGGCTATAATGGGTGCAAGAGATCTAAATGTACAGACAGAACATGGGCATCTTGGCATGCCGAGCAATATTTGCTGCGTCGTTGTCGAGTACCTTGCTGGTGGTGCACTGAAAAATTTCCTGATAAAAAATAGGAGAAGAAAGCTAGCCTTTAAAGTTGTTGTCCAATTATCTCTTGACCTTGCCAGGGGGTAAGTCATAGTTGGGTTTTTGCTGGGTTTTTTAGCCCAAGTTCTTCTATGTTGTCCCTTCAGTTTCGGAAGATCTCATTGATTACCTTTGCATTTGAATAGATTAAGCTATCTTCACTCCGAGAAGATAGTGCATCGTGATGTCAAGACTGAAAATATGCTTCTTGACAAAACAAGAACAGTGAAAATAGCCGATTTCGGTGTTGCTCGAGTTGAGGCTTCAAATCCTAGTGATATGACGGGTGAAACAGGCACACTTGGTTACATGGCACCTGAGGTACGTTTGACATTGAACTATGTGTTTTCGGTTGTGTGTGGTTATAAGGATGACGCACGCACACCACCATCACACATGCACACACACCCGCTAGAACATCTCCTATGCACACGCCTAAATTGTCAGTCTGGGGATAAGCCGCAAATCTCTTGTTCATAGTGTGTGCTTGTGTTATCCTCGTTGGCTTACATATCTATGTGCAGGTCCTCAATGGCCATCCTTACAACAGGAAATGCGATGTTTATAGCTTTGGGATCTGTTTATGGGAGATATACTGCTGCGACATGCCATATCCTGATCTCAGCTTCTCCGAAGTAACTTCCGCTGTTGTCCGACAGGTAAGAATGAGCTGCTCATGTCGAGGATGTCCTGCTTCCTTTTCGCGTTGCTGGGTGTCTCCTCTGAACCACCGAAAACATAAATATCGTCCTTGATGTACTACAGAACCTGAGGCCTGAGATACCGCGGTGCTGCCCAAGCGCTCTGGCGAACGTGATGAAGCGCTGCTGGGACGCGAACCCAGACAAGCGGCCCGAGATGGCCGAGGTGGTGTCCATGATAGAGGCGATCGACACGTCCAAGGGCGGCGGCATGATCCCGGTGGACCACTCGCAGGGATGCTTCACCTGCTTCCGTCAGTACCGAGGACCCTGACGGTTTGGTCGGTCGCACCTGAACCTTACTGATGATGGATATCGCTAGATCTCACTCTAATTCCTCTGATCACATCCGCTATTATGGCCAATGGCTCTGGTGTAAATGCCCACTCCACGTCCTTGTATGCTTGACGTACCCTAGGATCAAGCTCTAGTTTAGCATGAGCTCTGACAGGGCAGTCTAGTCTCATGGTCTTAAGTGGGCCACTGTACTATTGCAGTTTATATCCTTACGAAATGTGAATAAGAACATAATTCCCGCTTGGAATATCCGAAATCATTTGGGGGCATGTGTGGTGGTGTGCCGTCAACAGCTCCAAGGTTTCTCGCCGCCAGAATTTGCTGAAGTCCTTGCCCTCCGTCGTGCGGTTCTGCTGGAAAGGAAAGCGGTGTGGAGAGGGCAATATTTGCTCCTCTCTTTGCTTCGGCGACTATTTTCCTCGACGATGGATCGATCTTCAGTTGGTGTTCTCGTGGCCGATATCAAGTCCATGACCAGCGCCTTCTTCGTCTATGTGAAACAATGTCTAAATGAAGCGGCGCGTATCTTGGCACAATCGTTGCGTACGGTTACCCTAGTGAGGTTTTTAGTTCTGTTCCGGAGTGTATCCGGCGAATTCTTTATATTGATGTTTTTTTGACAATCAAAACCACGATATATTATATGATCGAATAGTACATGGTAGAGATAAATAAGCTGATTAAATCGATTACAAAATAAAGTCTAAAAGAAATGAGCAAATATTCGAAATCTTCAAACTCTTTCTTCTTCCAAGACACAATCTTATACTTTTCTGAAGGCAGCCGTACAACGACAAAGATACCAAACCACAAACCTGTGAATATCAACGAAGATTCTCCCATAATTGTAATTTTGAGCCACAATGCCAAGGCTAGGTGCACGCACGCAGCCATTTAAATTAATCAACCAACATCGGCAAGAGTATCAACACCGATATTTCAGGGAAAAGAAACCGAACAGCCTGGTCGACGTCGCCGGGGGCCGATAGCACGAATCACCATTGTCGAGGACGTAGCAGTCGGGACAGATATAGCGAGGACAATCCTTCTCCTCGCAGCAGACATGAGAAACAGTCCAAAATCGATCTGACGAATCAAGATCTGAAGAACCATATCTAGACAAACTTAACCTTCCAAAACCACCATTGAAGTCGAGAAGAAGATCTTGCCGCTGAACGAAGGCCAGAAGATTGCTTATTGTAGACGATGACATCTCCATTGATAAAGAAGACGGCTACCAAAACCCTAACCAATATGTTGAAACAATACTATTATTAAAAACTCCACTCATAGATCGGGTTCCCCACCCCTCCTAACGCCGGCAAGGCCGGCCGGAGAAGGGGGAACCGATCTACGGTGGAGAAGTTCTTTATATTGATGTTATTTGATCAATAAAGCGTTGTTTTCTGTTAAAAAAAAAGATGTTTTTGTTTTTTCAGTTCTGCATGAGCTCTGACAGGGCAGTCTAGTCTCATGATCTGAAGTGGGCCCACTGTACTATTGCAGTTTATATCTTTACAGAATGTGAATAAAGAACATCATTCCCAACTTGGAGCAAGGGGTCTTTTCTTTTTCAGTTCTGCAGCAGAACTGTTGTGAAAATTTTGCGTTGCAACCGAGCCAAATGTCTCGATGCAGGAAATTTGTTCGCACAAGACGGACGGCCGGATGATCAGTTGATCACAGCTGGCTCCTTTTTTTTTTTTTTTTGCGAAACGCACGCGCACCTAGCCACCCCACGCATGCGCCGCCGCCACACAAGCAGGGAGAGGCGAGGAAAGGACAGCAGAGCACAACAAGGCCGCCGCCGCCCCCCGCCGATTCCTCCGCCTTTTTCATTGATCCCTGGCCTCCCGCTCCCCATCGCAAGCTCCGACCAGACCTCGTTCCCTCCGATGGCCGTAAGCTCGCGCCTGCCCGCCCCTCCCGCGCGCGGCCTCCTCCGCCGCTCGCCGCCGCGTATCCTCCCGGCCCCGCGCCTCGCCTCTGCGCTCCGCGCTGTCTCCGGGAGCTCCGGAACAGGCGGATCGTCCGTGCCCAGGCGCCCGTCTGCGCCACTAGACGCTGCGGCGGTCGCGCCACCCTCCTCCGCGGCGTCCTCGGCCATCGATTTCCTCACTCTCTGCCATAGCCTCAAGGTAAATCACATAATGCTTGCTCGTAAGTCGTAACCAACGCCTTTCGACACGTCGCTCCAAAAACCTTACCTTGTGTACGATCAGGCTGGTCCAGTCCTAGCAAAAAAAAAAAAACTGTGATAGCTTTGCTTGAGACGATAAATTGGTATGGTGAATTGGTGATCCATGAAGTCTCACAGTGGCTGGCTTGCTGTATTGTCTGAAGTGCACATGGTGTGTAGTTAGTGCATGACCACTGACTCGGTTTCAGTTTAATGCTCCCGTGTTTATGATGCTTAGAACCATCATATTGCATGATTTGGAGGCTTATTGGTTTTTCCCTTGTTCTCGTTTTATGCCTCAGACCACTAAAAGGAAAGGGTGGATAAATCATAGCATAAAGGGCCCTGAATCTATTGCTGATCACATGTATCGCATGGCTCTGATGGCTTTGATCGCCGATGATCTACCTGCTGTAAATCGAGAAAGGTCAAGTTTCTCATCACACAAATTCCCTAATTTTATCCTGTTGTATTGATATTAACAAAGTATCAGTTCTATGCTTCCTTTCCCATTTATCAGTACTACTCTGCTTGCTGCTGACGGAACATTTATTTTGTCTCTAACAGGTGTATCAAAATAGCTATCGTTCATGACATTGCTGAAGGTAGGCCAAAAAGCATCTTTATTGTAGGGAATCGCTTTTACATAATTGTCTACTATGTGCACTTATCAATTATGTATGCAGAATTTGTTCTGGCAGTGTAATTATGTAATTTGTTGTTAATGTGGGGCTTTGTATCCCTTCTATTCTCTGCATCTTTCAATTTTCATCGAACTGCTTCTCATCTATCTCTACTTTATTTTATTAACAGCTATTGTTGGCGACATCACTCCATCTGATGGCATACCTAAAGCAGAAAAAAGCAGGCGTGAACAAGAAGCTCTAGATGAAATGTGTGAAGTTCTTGGCGGTGGACCAACAGGTATGTCTCCATTTGGGAGATGAAATTCAGTTCATGAAGGATATCAATGTGTAAACAGAACTGTGATTTTGTAGCTGAGGAGATTAAGGAGCTGTGGGAAGAATACGAGAACAATTCTTCTGTTGAAGCCAATCTTGTTAAGGATTTCGATAAAGTAAGAATGATGTTATTCTGTAAACTGCATACATCCCACTTTTACCAATGAATACTGATTTGAATTTTGTTACACACGTCTAATTTACAATATATGTCAGGGTTATCATTTGTTGTCTACATTTTATTTTATTTTGAGTTTGAACGTTGTTCACTACCAATAATTTTTCAAGTTAATTAGTGGATGCACGCTTGATAGACTTGTTACAAGTTTCTTGTACAAACCATTTATAGATGAGGTGGTTGTGCAATATACTTCTTTTTCCGAGCTTGTATTGACATTGATAAAATATACAATGATTGCGTTTTTTGTGATGAATGGCTTAGTCACAGCTTAAATACTCCCTCTGTTTCAGTTTATTAGGTGTATTATTTCCCTGCCCAGTTACCAAGGCACTAATTTGAGGATAGTTTGAAGCGGAAATGCCCGTGGTTGCAATGTTGATTAGGGGAGTAATTACATGTCGCTAATTAATGATCCTTTCAATTTCGAAGTAGTAGAATAGGCGTCTACTGGGATAAAAAGGAAATACACCTAACAAGTTCGGAACTTACCCGAAAAACAAATACACATAATAAAAAGCAACGAATGGAGTAGCTCAATAGCTCTTCCTTAGGAGTGCAAGATGATCAACTTCGGTTTTCTTCCAGATATGCCAAGTTCTAATAATTCAAAGGACACAAGTTAGTTCATTTATATTACATAAATGGTGTCTCTTGCAAGATATTGTTCATATGCATTATTATGGTATACTCCGATGCATTTTCATCTTCTGTTGGGTCCACTGGATTTGACCTGCTGCTGTAATTATTTTTATTTCAGGTGGAAATGATCCTTCAAGCATTGGAATATGAGAAAGGTATTAATTATCTGTCGTAGTTGATTTTGTACATGGAAACAATTAACTAATTGCTCATTTCAAATAGTTCACCTGTATGCAAACTCTCTAGGGCGTAAAAGGTCTCTTTAGTCTGAAACAAGCCACATCTAAATCATCATATTCTTATTGCATCTTTCATAATCACTTGCTACTGCTAACAGTAATACCTATAGCAAAACATAAAGCACATACTTTAGAATTAGTTGCTACTTTGTGCAATAACATCACACTACTTGCTTCATACCGCCAAACTTTTTTGCTTCAGGCACCATGAATGGAATCATTCCTTGTTTATGTTTTTTTTTTTTGCGGATCATTCCTTGTTTATGCTAACTCTGCCCATCTTGAAAATTTGCAGAGCATGGCAAAGTGCTAGATGAGTTCTTTCTCTCTACCGCTGGTAATGTGATTAAATGTTGTTGCAATTACCGTAGAGGCCATAAAAGATCTAGTTGGCTCCTTTTGTTAAATATACTTTCAAACGTGCCATTGCAGGCAAGTTCCAGACAGAGATTGGCAAGAGTTGGGCTGCTGAAGTGAATGCAAGGAGAACCAAAACATGTGGACAGTAGTAGGAGTGAAATTTTCATGATGGGAAGGTGTGGTAAATCGCGGACTCCAGATTCAAGCCAACATTGCGGCAATCGGTAGGGAATAGCGGAATGGCATTGACAAAAATATCAGGATCCAAGTTTGGTTAGAGCTCAGTGATTTGAATTTGCACTAACTAGTACTATGTACTGAGCATGTTGTTATGTGTACTGTTGGTTAGGGATCCAGGGAATACATCGTTTTTGTTGAGTCGGGAAATAAAATGGCTTGAGGCTGCTGCTCCCTTCTGTCGGTCCAATTTGATTTCTCTTACAGTTATGTGCATGTTAACCATTTCACTGAAGTTTCATGGATGTATTTGGTGAAAGTTGTTGACGAACAAAGGTGAGGACACATCTCCTAGCAGACTAACACGAACTCATGAAAGGAATCATTAGTCATGCTGATTTGCTGGAGAAATGCCCAATCAGCAGTTGGTTTTTTAGAAGCACAAAATTAGCGGGGCTTTTGATCTTCACTTGTCGTTAGAGAAACATGTTAAATGTCGACAGTCTAAAGATGGTCTCCACCAGCACCCCCGAAAATCTATCCGGCACACTACAAAATGTGTCCGCTTTGGGGGACAAGTGTTCGGCACAATGGGGGTGGTGATCCACGGCACCCTAAACGGCCGGCCTGATCCATTTTTCGATCATTTTTCACATTTGCAACAAAATAGTCTATGCCGACAACAAATCCAGCTACCAAATTGTAGATAATCATGGTCCGGCCATACCACCGTAGGTACCAAATGAAAATTTCTGCTAACACCGGCCACCAAAATGCCTCTCACATCAGAACACATTGGCGGAAATGCATAAAGATCGTTCTTCGGCTGGCTTGGCCATTGCTTTTCTCTCCTCCCTGATGCGCTCTCTTTCCTTGGCAAAGTTAAATCTTTTTTATTGGGCTCATGTTGCTCGTGTCGGTGGACATGATCCTGCGCTCCTCGGCCCTTTTCTTGAGCTCATATCCTCTTGAGTCTGCTTGATCTCTTGGTCTTGCATGCCAAAGTAGGTGTCACACCTTCCTTTGGTTTTCTTTGTGCATCTTCACTTTGCGAGTCGAGCACAATGAGATCTTCTTCATGTACTCAGCAATCGAATCTTGGATGGAGAGAGAGGATGTCGCCTTCTTTCTCGCCGTTGCTTTCTTTGTCCCGATTGGCCGTTCCGAGCTGCCCCCCGCTCTTCATCTAGACCACCACCCTCCTTCGTTTTGCGATTCAAAGTGAGTCGAAGTGCTTTTCACTTTGGGCAATCTTGAATCTTGGTCCAACAATGCATCAAATTGAAGGCATTCTTCTTGTATATTTCCATGTACATTGCTAGAGTATCTCTCAACTAGATAAAAGGGCACAAGTCAAATATATAGGAACTTGGGATCATGAAAAATTATAGCAATTTCATGAGCATGCCAAGTAAATAGGAGTTTGTAGCATCTTACTTTGTCCGCTTGGATCTTGCCACTCTCATTTCTCGTCATTATTTGATCATGGAACCCGTGAAACTTGTTGCAGCGCCCTTGTATGGTGCCCCACCGATGTTCGATTGCATTCACATTAAATGTACAATTTGTCATGTGGCGGGTATTTCTTTCTTTCTTTGAAGTCCTTGTGGATCCTACTCCAATATGATTGACGAGTTTGTTGCGCCGGTAATGGGGTCTTGGATTATTGCCATCCAAATGTCACACACCAACTCATTCTCGGCGGCGATCCACCACTTGTTCCGAGCCACCCTCTTCCTCTTGGTTATCCTGTTCCAATATGATTGATGAGTTTGATGTGCGCCGGTAATGGGGTCTTGGCTTATTGGTAACACAGTGGATGAGGTTATTAATGGCGTCGCTGGCCTCCTCTACGACATTCAATGCACAATACAAATTGTCGGCTTCATTCAGAACACACATGCACAAGGCTGGCTTCATTCTATGCAAACATGTAAAAAAATACACACTTCGCCAAGGGCTGGCATTTTGCCAGCACGTTGCTGGCGCAGTCACCGAAGAGCTGATACCGGGAAGCCGTGATGGTCGAGTGTTCATTCGTGAGTCTCGATCGATGTAGAGCTAGCGATTCGCTGTACACAGCCTCCTAGTTGAGGTTGATGCCACGTCCTTGCTTGACGGGCGCAACCGGCGAGAAGCCCGGTTTTGGGTCGACATCCCTGACGTTGTTCTCATCCACCTTGGGCGATGCTGAGAAGCATGTTTGCATTGGGGGCACGGCGGGGTTGTTGTTATAGTTTGGGGAGGACGGCGAGAAACTCCCGGAAGGGACGATTGTCATGCTCCCTTGGCTCAAATCGGCAAGCATGTCGGCGACGGAGGGATCGACGCATATCGCTTGTAGTTGTGTCCTTTCTTCGCGCCTTGTCGCCGTCCATCTCGACTGGTGGACACCACCGCGTGAATCTGCGGCGGCATGAACACATGTGGCTGGTCCTCCGACTCGTGCTTCATTATCGTCGATTGCTCCTCGGCTCCCTACGAGTTCACGAGAGGCCGAGGGCCATTTGAGGAATCGGGTAAGGAGAGGGTTCTGACGGGGGCCGCAACGTGGAAAGCGAGGGAAGAATTTGGAGTATTGGCGGTTGGGCGGACGTAGAAGGGGAGGAAGAATTTGGAGCCTGGCCTCTGCCGCTCCGTGCCTATGACAAATGGGCCCCGCTGTCGGAGGACTTGTCCGGACATTGTCTGGAGCCCCCAAGCAAGGCCCAAGTATGGAGGGTGGCTCGGGCAGGCGCCGCACAGATTTTGGGTTGGCCCAAACAGATGGAGGTGCCGCTGGGGCCGATTTTTTTGTTTGGACCTTTGGAGGGTTGTTTGGGGGTGCCGGTGGAGATGGTCTTGTAATCGTCACTTTTGCTATCTTTGGGAGGTTACTAAATTACGGTCACAGGAGATTTTGATCATTATGGTAGTGGCCTCTACACGCGTCATTATGGCAAGCGGTGCCGACGGAAACAGCAAAGAAATAAACTTTCCAAGCAAAAAAAGAAAAATCGTTCAGCTAAAAAGGACTCAAGAAAATGTTTCGATCAAAATTTCAGTGAGATTTAAACTTATTAGCAAGCTTTATGCAAAAACAGTATAAACTTTTGGATCCAATTCCTCTGTCCCTTTCTATAAAACGTTATGGCAAGCCAAAAACTAAAAGGTGTGTAGAATGTAGATGAATATTTTTGGTACCACAAGAGATGGACAACGGATTAGGTTACACAACAGTACACTTCACAATTTTCACTTCATGGCAAACAGGTAATAGTCTCAAGATCTTGACTAAGGTCTACAATCACAGGCAAAATTACAAGAATCACTAACTAAACATTATCATCAGATCAATTTCGCAAAAAGGGACTAATAACAAGTCACAAGCTGCACCTTGCTAAGAAAAAGATTGGGTAACTGTGGAGCGTCACCAAAAACAATTATATTCCTTTACATGACTACTGGAGCCATATATCCATCCTACCTGAACCACCATCTCATGCAAGCGTTTATCGGGTCATGAAGAAAAGGGGTGTAACTGTGGATGTAGGGGTTAACTGTACGGCCAATTTTAAGCCAGATAGCTCTGTGATACCCAGCAGTGAAAGGAGAATGATACATGAGCTTCAGCAACTGCAATGCCAGATAAACACAGTGAGATAGGAATTTGCTGGGACATTGTGCTGTCGATATAGTAATAAGTTTGTAATCTGAAATACAAGCAAAATATCATGCAGATTCCTCCTTTGTCCTTAAACAAAACAAAGTGATACTTGGACCATGAAATGTTCTAAAATGTAGCTGATGATACCAGGTTAGCCATGCAGAACAGAACAACGGTTATTTAGACCAAATGATATTGTCCGACTCTATTAACAAGCACGAGTCTTGCAGCCTACAATTCACTAAACCAAAAGCAGTAAGTGATATACTGCTATTGTCAGACAAACAACACTACTGACTATAGAAACAACCAGACTAGGCTCAACAGAGTAGCAGAAGCAACAATCGTTGCCTAGGTCCTTCTCCAAATAGAAACGGCATATAGTCTAGTGTTTAGTCAGTGGCTTGACGCAGCTACTGGAACAGTTGCTTGGCTGGTTTCTGGAGATTGCTGCAAACATTAATTCTTAACTTGGTGTGCTCAGCACCAAACCTGGACTGTATTCCCCCTATATTTGTCATGTATGTACCCTTACATGGGCTTCACCAAGCCCAGGCTCCAGGAGGATGGGAGACAAGAGACGTGCCTTGGAAACTAAGTAGAGACTACTCCCTCCGTCCCAAAAATAACTGTCTTAGATTTGTCAAAAAGTGGATGTATCTAGACATTTGTATAGATACATCCATTTTTTGACAAACTTGAGACAATTATTTTGGGACGGAGGGAGTAGTTATTTTCATTGAACAAATAAGTTGTAGAATAATTCCTGTTATTACGATTTCGTACAATCAACCTCCCCTATATAAATGGACCTTTTGGGGATCGCAATAATAGGAGTTGGCGTCGAGTAATGACCAGCAAGAATAAACCAATCTAATTGCATGTGTCTCTCCTTGGGTCCTTCCTGCCGCCAAGGTGCCATTGCCCCTCTGGAGGTCCAGGCCAGTATCCTACCGCATTTATACCAATATAGGTGTTGTCCAAGTCAATACAAACACATTACAAAACTAAATGCGACACATGTTTCATTTGTCGTAGAACTCAGCAAGCAGTTGCTGTGATCAAAAGCTATATGTCAATCAAGGCCAGTCAAGCAGAGGATTCAACCCTTTTAGTGTGATGATACATTTTAAAGATCACGGTATTATATGCTAAAAACCAACATTCCAGACTTTCAGTTAACAGTAAACAAGAACTATATCATTTGGAGAAGCCAATCAATGTTTATTAGAAACTAACCTGCCAGTACATGAATGTTTGCATAGCATTGCGCTGTTTCCTACACAAGGTAAGAGAACAATAAGAATCTAAAGTTAAGTGGCTACTGGGAGGGGGAAATGAGAAATGAATAAGGAAGGTCCACTGACGAGAACAGGGATAAGATCAAAAGAAAGCCCAATAAAATCTCTGCATTTGCAATCAGAAAGTTGACTGCTGTTGTGTTCGTCTCAACCCACATGCAAAGCGGCTCCAGGTATGCCCTACATATTAACAAAACAATAGAGATAATCCATTTTACCAGCATGTTGAATATTGCAACTAATAGCAGATTCTGTTCAGAATGATTCTTCTGCATTTTTATCAGCTTGTCATCATACAAGTTTCATACACATTTAAAAAAAAAAATCTGTTTCACTAAGGGTGGACTGGGGCTTGCTCAAGCGTTTTGTTAGCCATGCCTAAGTGCCTAACAGCGCTACAGATAGTGCTTTACAGGGGTTAAATGCCCAGAGAGATGAGAGTAACTTATATAGCATATAACAAAAAAAGAGGCATGACAATAACCTAATGAATATGCAGATCATGCCTAAACTGTTGTTTATTTATCTGAAAAGCTGCAATGATAACAAGCATTCTATATGCAGAGAAGGCGCCAGGTTCTTTACCTGTACAGAGAGGAATTGGTAAAATGGCGCCGTAGAAATCTGGTCACATGTTCAAGTGCCCAACAAATTACCGGTACCATAACAACTGCCAGAAAAAAGTACATAAACCACAAGAAAACTGAGACATTTGCATACTAATGCAAATTTCATGTCAAATATAAAATAAATACTTCACATGCTTACGCTTCAAATGCAGTTTAGACGTAACAAACATAAGGCAGTACATGAATGGTAGAAAATCCTTTGACGAAGTCACATGGTGACCCCAGGCCTGAACAGCTTGTGTGCTCCCTACTCTGGGTAGCTGATAGGAAGATGAAATGGTACTTAAGTTGTGCAACATATGTTAAGTGGGAAGAACAAAATGGTAATTACTAATTACAACACTCAGTTCATGTTACCGACCCTAAAAAGAGCAAATAAGGCATAACCTGTGGTACAGGTTGTGCCAAGAAGTGACAATCGATATCCCTTGTGTTGAAGTTGTCGTGTTGTAAATGGAAGGATGCCAATCAACGCAACAATAAGAACCTGTCAGAAAAAATGTGTGCAACAAAGATAATGTGACTATCTAGAGGATTTTGCACACATCAACAAAAAGATTGCTCATAGATAACACATGGAAGTTAAACATAGCATACAGGGTTACATGTTCCTCATGCGAGAGTAGGTACAATCAAAAGTTGGGAAACTGATACTATAAAATGGATAATTTGATTCATTCTAGGCAAAAGTATAGTAGATGCATTTATGTAGTTCTTGGCGAAACTAAACATGGAACACTGAGTTCACCTGAGTATATGCTAATTGCCTATTGCTGTAATGATCCTGAACATCCATTTGCTTATGAAGCATTTTGAAATTAAACTTCCATTAGGCAAATAAAAGGTCTAGATGAAGGTATTTTCATGAATGCCAGCATGCAAACTTGGCTGAAGTAAAATTTCTCGAACAACTAGTTTGTTCGATTGATCTTCTTACACAATTTAGCTGTTGTTTTACACTGCATTCAACAAAACCTAAAAATAGTTTTCTGGTGGTGTAGCAGACTAAGATGGATCTGGCACTCTTAGTAGATGCACCAACTGAGACAAGACTATGATATTCAGCCAGGATTGATTTCGAAGTATAAATTACATGTGATACAGTAATTGCTAAAGTACATCTGTCCATTTAAAACATTTACCCAAGCATTAACTGCAAAATGCAACGACCGCTGATCCAACTGCAATGAAAGTCTGCTTCGTGCTGGTCCAGCAGAATCAGTACCTACAAAATCCATGAAGATCAAATTGACACATGAAAATGGCTAAAAATAGTTAGGTGTTAGATGTAGAAAGATGATACGACACAACAATATGCTTCTTACCTGGATCATGAGGTCTGGCATTATCGTTAGCTGTTGTAGATTCTCTTTCTGTCGATGCTGGGGGCTCAGAAGAGCTGGTTGAGGACATTCCTCCAAGAGAAAAACCAGGACCCTATGATAAAATACAGCATAAGAAACGAAGCTAAGCTCTTGTAGAAAACATATCGAAATAAAAATAGATCCCCAAAAGGAGTCCCAACAACTTTCATGACCGTATATACATTGTTCTACCTAGCACACTGACAGAAGTCACAAAGTCCAATGCGCAAAGATCAGAGTGGCTCAAATAGACACTAACAGAGCAGAATCAGAAATCCCACTCTGTTACTGAAAATCTTGTTCAAGCCAGCTAGGTTAGCTCTAAAAGGTATAACCTAGGAGGCAGGGATGAACTGAATTACTCGAGCGGAAGAAGGGGACGAATCTCTGCAACATTGCTCCGCCACAAACTCAAAACCGGCCAAAGAGGAAGACCCGAGCTCAAAGAAGCAAGAATCTTGAGAGACCCTAACCAATACCTTGAAGAAGTAGGCAGGGTTTAGCCTTACAGCACTCGAACCTACAATCCCGCCCAAGATCCCCCTCATACAACCTCATCTCTCGCGAAAGACTAGAACTTTTTATTTACGGCCAGACAATCCTCTGGCTCATGTGGCGGGAGGCGCCGGCAAGAAGGGCAGTTGTGCGCAATGCGGCGAGCCAAATCGGGTTTGGGGATTAGCAAAGTCAAATGAAGTACTGGTGCACTACAGAACAGGAATGGAGATGAGTAGTACTAGTAATAAGCAGCAGCAAAACCTAACCTGCGTAGAATAATCTTGGGCCGTTTGGAACGGAGCCAGTCGCGGATTCCGATACACCGCCGGGAAGGGAGAGAGAGAGGGCACTCCGTCCGGTCCTCCTCGAATCTAAACTCGGCAATCCCCGACGCAAAGGCGCACGCAGCAGCGCAGGGACAGAGGAAGAAGACTGACGACCACCTGTCTCCTTCTCCTCCTCGCCTTCTTTTTCTTTTCCTGTGGATTATTCTTTGCAGTGCAGGCCATTAACTATGTCGTTATGACGAACGCACACTAGCCCACACGGCACGACAGCGACCAGGGGGCCCCGCGATTACGGACGGACAGTTCAGGGACGAGATCGCAAAATCGGCGGGTTCCGTGGACCGTGGTGCCATCCAAGATGCCCCTTTTATTTTTCTGTGGCCGAGAAAAAAAAGGGAAATTATCGAAAGCAAACCGCACCAGATATCGAGAATTGCCTGACGGCAGTTAAGTGCGACGCCACCGCCGGCGAAGATGCACACCCTCCAAATGGGTTCCCCTATATGTCGCCTTATGCGAGTCGTATCTACGACTCGCCTGCGTACGGCTCCTCGCCGCAAAGGCCCAGTTTTCTTTTGTTTCATTCTTTCTTCGCGCGACGGCCGCAAAAAGGTAATTTCTGCGATGTCGGGACTCGAACCTGTACCAAGAAGCTACGAACCAAAGTACCTAGCCAGTATGCCATGATTGACAAGTGATAAATAAAACGCACATACAGAACTTGTAGGTAACACTCGCACGTTGTTTCTTTTCCGTTTACCTTTATTTTTTTATACTGCTACAATTGCTTTAGCCAGGGCTGCTATCAGTGTGATAATATAAAATGTTTAAATTTAAAATTATAAATATATGAATAACGTTCAACTTTTAAAATGTATCTTTTTTGTTAAAAAATCTTCAAATAAATTAAAAAATTGGAACCAATTTAAAAAAATTGAACTTTTTTTTAAATCGGAACAATTTTAAAAAAGGAACCATTTTATAAAAGGAACCATTTTCAAAAAGAACCATTTTTCAAAAAGAAACCATTTTTAAAAAGGAACCATTTTCAAAAAAGAACCATTTTCGAAAAGGAACCATTTTTAAAAACCGGAACCATTTTTTTCATTTGGAACCATTTAAAAAAATCGGAACCATTTTTTCGGTTCAGAACCATTTTTTCATTCGGAACCATTTTCAAAAATCGGAACCATTTTTTTCATTCGGATCCATTTTCAAAAATCGGAACTATTTTCAAAAAAGGAACCATTTTTTTCATTCGGAACCATTTTCAAAAAGGAACAATTTTTTTCATTTGGATCAATTTTCAAAAATCGGAACCATTTTAAAAAGGAACCATTTTTTCATTCAGAACCATTTTTTCGGTTCGGAACCATTTTCAAAAAAGGAACTATTTTTTCGGTCCGGAACCATTTTCAAAAAGGAATCATTTTTTCATTCGGAACCATTTTCAAAAAACCATTTTTTCGGTTCGGAACCGTTTTAAAAAAGGAACCATTTTCGAAAAAATGGAACCATTTTAAAAAAGGAACCATTTTTTCATTCGGAACCATTTTCAAAAAGGAACCATTTTTTTGGTTCGGAACCATTTTTTAAAAAAGAATCATTTTCGAAAATCAAAACTACTTTTTAGAAATAATTATTTTTCAAAATATGAACCATTTTCAAAATAAGTGAAAATTAAAACATAAAAAGGAAAAAGTAAACAAAAAAGGAAAACAAAAATAAAACCGAAAAAGAAAACAGAAAAACGGAAAAGAAACCATAATCAAAAAGAAAGAAAAAAAGAAAGAGGAAAATGGAAAACAAAAAGAAAGAAAAAAAGAAACAGGAAAGATCGAAAAGTAATGAAGAGGACGAAAGAAACCAAACAGCGAACCAGCGCGCCGGTGCACTGGCTAGCACGCCGCGCCTCTACCCGGGAGACGCGGGTTCGATCCCCAGCTCGGCCAAAATTCCCCATTTTTTAATCTAAAAAAGAAAGGACGAAGAAGTGCAGCTGGGCCGGCCCATCTAGGAATCTATGCAGGCGATCTATGCAGGCGAGTCGTAGTACCGACTCGCAAAAGGCGATAAATAGGGTTTGCGCTCCAAATCTCGAATCAGATTTTGGAGGCAAGGGGAGTGTTTTGGTGGGCTGCACCAGGCCAGACCAGACCCGCCAGCCGTAGACGCACCGCGTTTGGTGGCCCAGAAAACGTCGTCTTCAGGCGATGCTTGGTGAATCCTATTCTACACCCGTTGCGCGGGTTAGCCGCAAAACGCGTACCTCTATCTTTCGATTCCTTCTCTCGGACTTCTTTTCTGGGCCAGCACACCGTGTCGAGCTGGAGGGGTGACGAGGAAGATGACACGCCATGGCCGGGATGACCTCGCCGGTGTTAGAATTTGGGCCCATTTGGGCAGCCCAATAAGCAATTCCTGAAAATCTCAAATTGGCCCATGTGCATGGCAGAATTTTGGAGGTGCAATGTGCTGCTAAAGTTTAGTCCCACATTGCTAGTTGGAGGAGACAAACACCACCTTATAAGGTGGAGTGTTGTGACACTTGGTGTGCTAGTTGAGAACATAAGGCTCTCTCCCGTGCACTCCTCCTCCTCCGCCGCCGTCCGTCCTCCGTCTCGTCACGACACGCCGCGGGTTGCGGGAATGAGCCGAGCCGATGCCTATATTTTTGCTGTTCAGGAAAATCGAGTCGCTAGCGTACGCGTACAGCTTAGCCAGTTCGGGTCGCTCCCGGATCGTGGGCTGCTGCACCGACTCGAACGTGTGCGACGTAGCCGGCCCACGTTGTACCCGTTAGGTTTTCCCGAACCGCACTATATATTGTCGTGCACTGCGTGCGCCGTCACACACACCAAAACCAATCTAGGTTTTGCCAATCTCATGCCTTGCGCCGCCACCATAGTCTACTCCATCCCGTGCACCGGCGAACGGGACAGCAGGTCTCCGGAACCACTTGTCCTTGTGATCCTGTACGGGAGAGGGTGAATAAGGTTTTTGGGAAGCGCCCCGCGCGACTGCTTTCAAGTTCTTCATCACGGCTCGACTTCCTGGACGATCTCCGGGTCCGCGGGCGACTCGTCTCCAACGTCGTCTTCTTCGAGCTGCTACCGTCGCCGCTCAAGCTGCTGCCGTCGCTGCTCCAACGACTACTTCATCTACAATTGTTCGGTACGTTTGTCACATAACGATGGTTGTGTTCGTAGATGTCTTGCTGCTGTTCATGTTAATTAATACGTCTAGTATTTTCGAGATTAACATGTTAGTAGCTCTTGCGATCATGCTTTATATTCTGGAATTAATCATGGAAATTATGCCTAATATTCCAACAATCCAAAAACCTTATATTTGTTATAGGCAATTTCCTGAGTTAAACATGGGACATCTATCTGATGCGCTGAGGCCGGACAAGTTTACCGGTGTGGACTTTAAGAGATGGCAGTACAAGACCACACTGTGGTTGCGATCTCTGAAAGTGTTCGAGGCTAGTGAGGGTTTACCTGAAGGAACTATATCTGACGAGGATCAGAACAAGTTTAAGGAAACCAATACTGCCTTTGTGGGACTCGTTCTGAGTGCTCTTAGCAACAAGCTGTTTGATGTGTACATGCACATTACAGATGCCAAAGAGCTCTGGGAGGCACTGAACACTAAGTTCGGTGTAGCAGATGCTGGCAGTGAACTGTACATCATGGAGAGCTTCCATGACTTCAGGATGGCTAACAACCGTTCTGTAGTCGAACAGGCTCATGAGATACAGTGCATTGCTAAGGAGCTTGAGCACGCTAAGTGTGCCTTACCTGACAAGTTTGTGGCTGGATGCATTATTGCAAAGTTGCCCTCTTCATGGAGGAACTTCGCCACAACTCTCAAACACAAGAGACAGGAGATATCGGTTGAAAACCTGATAGCGTCTCTTGATGTTGAGGAGAAGGCTCGGGCTAAGGACACTGCTGAGAGAGGTGGTGAAGGTCAGTCTAGCGCCAACATGGTGCAGAAGAACTTTCACCATGGCAAGAGCAAGGCAAAGAGCAAGCCTTCCTTCAACATGCCTACCAAGACTACTTCTTTCAAGAAGAAGAAGAAGGTGTTGAACAAATCTGAGCTAAAGTGCTACACTTGTGGAGAGCCCGGACACTTCTCTGTGGACTGCCCAGATCGTGCAGACAAGAAAGGGAAGGCGCCAAAGCATGTCAACGTCGTGACCGCTAGCAATGCTGATGGGTACGGTAATTTACCGATTGTGCTTTCAGTATTTCAATCTCCATGTTGGTGGATTGATACGGGTGCTAATGTTCATGTATGTGCTGACATCTCTATGTTCACTTCTTATCAGGTCGCAGATTCAAGCGTCTTAATGGGGAATGGATCACATGCTTCTGTTCGTGGTGTTGGCACGGTAGATCTGAAGTTTACTTCGGGGAAGATCGTGCAGCTGAGGAACGTGCAGCATGTCCCTACTATGAACAAGAATCTTGTTAGCGGCTCCCTTCTATGCAGAGATGGGTTTAAATTAGTCTTGGAGTCCAATAAAGTAGTTGTGTCAAAGTTTGGACAATTTATTGGTAAAGGGTATGAGTGCGGAGGCTTGTTCCGCTTTTCATTATCGGATTTTTGTAATAAGTCAGTAAACCATATTTGTGGCAGTGTGGATTCGGATGCTAATGTTTGGCACTCTCGTTTATGTCATGTTAATTTTGGTTTAATGAGTAGACTTTCCAGTTTGAGTTTAATTCCTACTTTCACCATTGCCAAAGGTTCTAAGTGCCATAGCTGTGTGCAATCTAAGCAACCTCGAAAGCCTCACAAGGCAGCCGAGGAGAGAAACTTGGCACCTCTAGAACTCGTACATTCGGATCTATGTGAGATGAATGGCGTGTTGACAAAAGGTGATAAGAGATATTTCATGACTTTAATCGATGATGCTACTAGGTTCTGTTATGTATATTTGTTGCACACTAAAGATGAAGCTTTAGACTACTTTAAAATCTATAAAGCTGAAGTAGAAAATCAATTAGAGAGAAAGATCAAACGTCTTAGGTCAGATCGTGGTGGCGAGTATTTCTCCAATGTATTTGATGAATTCTGTGAGGAACATGGTATTATTCATGAGAGGACGCCTCCCTATTCGCCCCAATCAAACGGGGTTGCCGAGAGGAAAAACCGCACGCTGACCGACTTGGTGAACGCCATGTTGGACACTGCTGGTTTATCTAAGGCATGGTGGGGGGAGGCTTTGTTGACTTCGTGTCATGTCCTGAATAGAGTTCCTAACAAGGATAAAGAGAAGACACCTTACGAGGAGTGGTCTGGGAGAAAACCATCACTTTCTTATTTTCGTACTTGGGGATGTTTGGCGAAAGTCAATGTTCCAATTCCTAAGAAACGAAAACTTGGACCGAAGACAGTGGATTGTGTCTTTCTAGGTTATGCTCAGCGGAGCATTTGCTATAGATTTTTAGTGGTTAAATCTGAGATACCTGATATGCATGTTGATACTATTTTGGAATCTCGTGATGCAACATTTTTTGAGAACACGTTTCCTATGAAGGATATGCATAGCATTGCTAGAATTTCTTCTGAGATATTTGCTGAACCTAGTACATCTGTTGATCATTCTGAACAACCACTTGTTGAGGAAGTCCTTGAGAAGGATGACAATGAATCAGCTCCCAAGAGGAGCAAGAGACAGAGGACTGAAAAATCCTTTGGTGATGATTTCATTGTGTACCTTGTGGACAATACTCCCACGTCGCAGCATTTGCATCTCCTGATGCTGATGACTGGAAAGAAGCTGTCCATAATGAGATGGACTCGATTCTTTCTAATGGAACTTGGGAATTATCTGAACGACCCTACGGCTGCAAACCTGTGGGTTGTAAGTGGGTGTTCAAGAAGAAGCTAAGGCCTGATGGTACTATTGAGAAGTACAAGGCACGGCTTGTAGCCAAGGGCTACACCCAGAGCGAAGGCGAAGATTACTTTGACACCTATTCACCTGTTGCTAGACTCACCACCATTCGAGTACTACTTTCCCTGGCTGCCTCCTATGGTCTTATCGTTCATCAAATGGACGTAAAGACAGCTTTCCTTAACGGAGAGTTGGAAGAGGAAATCTATATGGATCAGCCTGATGGGTTTGTAGTAAAAGGTGAAGAGAGAAAGGTGTGCAAATTGTTAAAATCTTTGTATGGGCTGAAGCAAGCACCTAAGCAATGGCATGAGAAGTTTGACAGCACTCTTACGTCTGCAGGCTTTGCCATTAATGAGGCTGACAGGTGTGTGTATTATCGCCATGGTGGGGGCGATAGTGTTATATTATGCTTGTATGTTGATGACATACTTATTTTCGGTACAAGCATGATAGTGATAAATGAGGTCAAGTCTTTCCTGTCAAAGAGCTTTGATATGAAAGATCTGGGACAAGCTGATGTGATCCTGAACATTAAGCTGATTAGGGATGAGAGTGGGATTACGTTAACGCAATCACACTATGTTGAGAAGGTCTTGAGCCGCTTTGGTTATATAGACAGCAAGCCTTCTCCAACACCCTATGATCCCAGTGTGACACTCAGAAAGAACAAAAAGGAAACGAGAGATCAATTAAGATATTCTCAAGTGATCGGTTCACTCATGTACCTTGCGAGCGCGACGAGACCTGACATCTCTTTTGCTGTGAGCAAGTTGAGCAGGTTCATGTCTAACCCGGGTATTGATCATTGGCATGCACTTGAAAGGGTCATGCGCTATCTGAACGGTACAATGAGTTATGGGATTCACTATTCAGGGCACCCTCCGGTGCTTGAGGGATACTGTGATGCGAACTGGATCTCAGATGTTGATGAGCTCTACGCCACAAGTGGATATGCATTTATTCTTGGAGGTGGCGCAGTGTCATGGAGGTCTTGCAAACAGACCATTTTGACGAGGTCAACCATGGAAGCAGAACTTACTGCTTTAGATACAGCTTCTGTTGAGGCAGAATGGCTGCGTGAGCTCTTGATGGACTTGCCGGTGGTTGAGAAACCATTACCGGCCATCCTTATGAACTGTGACAACCAAACGGTTATCATGAAAGTGAACAGTGCTAAGGATAACACGAAGTCATCAAGACACGTCAAAAGACGCTTGAAGTCTGTCAGGAAAATGAGAAACTCCGGAGTAATAACTGTTAGTTATATTCAAACAGACAAAAACCTGGCAGATCCCTTTACGAAGGGACTATCACGTAATGTGATAGATAGTGCATCGAGTGAGATGGGGTTGAGACCCGTGAGCATTACACCATAGTGGTAACCCAACCTATGTGATCGGAGATCCCGTGAATTAGGACCTGGGAAGAACAAGCTAGTGGTTTAACAGAGGAGAGTTATTTTATAACCCTCTCCGTGGGAAGATGCATAACCCTCACATTCTGTAAGGCAGGTTGGCATATGCCTTAATGTGTTTCTGTTGGCTATTCGTAGCAAAGGTGCTATCCTACATAGCGACCTTGAAAGAACACACCTATATGAGTCCGACTGTTAAACGTCGCAGTCTATGAGATTTGGATGATCTCTAGTAAGCTCATGAAGAGACCAGGGAGTATGACGCATATGCTCCACCCGCGGGGTAGGCTACTGGCAGCCACGTACTGGTTATGACTTTGAGTGAAGTCTATTGGCACCAAACTTGCAATTCAAGGTTCGTCCATTGTTCAAGTTGCTGGTAGATGTAGCTTGAAGCTCTAGGCGGAAGTTCAACTTAACAGTCTCTGCTGAAACACTGGTATATAAACAAGAAACGAGGTTTGACAAAATCTCTAAATGGGAATTTGAGATCTGGTGGGGGATTGTTAGAATTTGGGCCCATTTGGGCAGCCCAATAAGCAATTCCTGAAAATCTCAAATTGACCCATGTGCATGGCAGAATTTTGGAGGTGCAATGTGGTGCTAAAGTTTAGTCCCACATTGCTAGTTGGAGGAGACAAACACCACCTTATAAGGTAGAGTATTGTGACACTTGGTGTGCTAGTTGAGAACAGAAGGCTCTCTCCCGTGCACTCCTTCTCCTCCGCCGCCGTCCGTCTCGTCACGACACGCCACGGGTTGCGGGAATGAGCCGAGCCGATGCCTATATTTTTGCTGTTCAGGAAAATCGAGTCGCTAGCGTACGCGTACAGCTTAGCCAGTTCGGGACGCTCCCGGATCGTGGGCTGCTGCACCGACTCGAACGTGTGCGACGTGGCCGGCCCACGTTGTACCCGTTAGGGTTTCCCGAACCGCACTATATATTGTCGTGCACTGCGTGCGCCGTCACACACACCCGAACCAATCTAGGTTTTGCCAATCTCGTGCCTTGCGCCGCCACTGTAGTCTACTCCATCCCGTGCGCCGGCGCGTGCACCGGCGAACGGGACAGCAGGTCTCCGGAACCACTTGTCCTTGTGATCCTGTACGGGAGAGGGCGAATAAGGTTTTTGGGAAGCGCCTCGCGCGACCGCTTTCAAGTTCTTCATCAGGGCTCGACTTCCTGGACGATCTCCGGGTCCGCGGGCGACTCGTCTCCAACGTCGTCTTCTTCGAGCTTCTACCGTCGCCGCTCAAGCTGCTGTCGTCGCTGCTCCAACGACTACTTCATCTACAATTGTTCGGTACGTTCGTCACGTTCCGATGGCTGTGTTCGTAGATGTCTTGCTGCTGTTCATGTTAATTAATACGTCTAGTATTTTCGAGATTAACATGTTAATAGCTCTTGCGATCATGCTTTATATTCTGGAATTAATCATGAAAATTATGCCTAATATTCCAACAGCCGGAGACGGGGACGACGCGGCTGGCCGTGGCATCGCCGACGGAGGAGAGTAAGCAACTTAATTGGGGGGGTGCGGTGCGGTGGGGTCCGTCGTCGCCGGAGAAGAGAGGGAGGTTAGAGGGAGCCGGGCGGCGACAGACCGACAGAGGCGGTAGCTCGAGCAGGGACGGTAGCATCGGAGGGAATCGGAGTTGGAGACGAAAGTCGTCAGCACGTATGGCAGTTGGAGACAATGGGCTTCGGCCCATCCGCAAGTCCTTCATGCGACGCAACGCTAACAAACGCAAAACGCGTCAAATAGGACCACCCGCGATGCTTTCCCGTTGGTCTCCTGAAGGGAGCTTCTTCTTGGGCCGTATTTGGAGCGGGCCCAAAGTATAAACTTGTTTTTTGCATTTCTTAAAAGCTGAATATAATTTTTAAATCTCAACAAACTTCAATTCTAAATATTTTCAAAACTCTATATTTCTTCAAAATCTGAACAATTTTCAAATCTGATTTTTTTTTGAAAGTATAAACAATTTTCAAATTTGAATAAATTATAAATTTGAACAAATTTGAAAATCTGAACAATTTTCAAAACTGAACAAATTTTGAAAATATAAACAATTTTCAAATCTGAACTTTTTTGAAAATCTGAACAATTTTCAAAATATGCAAATATTTTTTGCAAATCTGAAAAGAAAACGAAACAAAAGGAAAAGAAACCAACAGAAAAGAAAACCAAAAAAAGAAAACAAAAACAGAAAATAAAATAAAGAAGAAAACGAAAAAAGAAAAAAACTGTAAAATGGGCCGACCCATTAGCGGAATTGAAAGGACATTTCTTAATCCCCTGTGTTTTGTGTGTTAGGCAACAACACTAGTGATGATTTAACATGTAAATCAAGTGATGCAGGTTTTTGGTGATTAAAACATCTTTGCATCAAATCCAAAAAGGGAGTTGAAAAGAGCCTGCATTGTTGCTGGAGGGAATCGGATTATCCGATTAAGGATGTATCGGATTATCCGATTTGCAAGGACTGCTCGAATTCTGCTAAGGACTAGAAGCAACCGCACACTGAGGATATTCGGATTATCCGATTTGGGAAGAATCGGATTATCCGATGTCAGGAACTGCTGGAATTCTGCTAAGGACTTGGAGCAACCGCACACGGAAGTTATCCGGATTATCCGATTTGGGAAGATTCGGATTATCTGATGGAATCGGATTATCCGATGCTGACTTGTATCGGATTATCCGATTTACTTGTCTGCAACGGCTAGATTCTGGGAGCAGTATATAAAGGCCTTCTCCTACCTTGGAGAGGGCACCACGACCAGAACTGAATCCCCCACCATTGTTGAAAGCTTCAAATCACTAGATCTCTCTCCCTACCCACTCAAACACCTTGTCCTTCTAGGACTTGGGAGAGTTGGCCTAGATCTACACTTCCACCCAAGCGATTTGATTTTCCCCTCCGTTCTTGAGAGGGCTTGAAGCTTGTAAGTTCGTTGATACTTTGGATTGTCGTTGGTCGTTCTTGTGGCTTTGGGAGCCGCGGGGACTAGCCGGGAGCCTCCAATTAAGTTGTGGAGTCGTGCCCCGGCCTTGTGATTCTTGTGGCTTTGGGAGCCGCGGGAATTTGGTGAGAGCCTCCAATTCGGTTGTGGAGTGTGCCTCATCCTTGTAAAGGTTTGTTGCCGACCTCGAGGGCATCATATAGTGGCTCGTGGAACTCCTCATTGGAGGATAACACGAGGGAGATACGGTGTGCCATATCAAGGCTATTCGGAGTTCACTTTGTGACTCCGCACCGCTCCAACGGAGACGTAGCTTCCATTGGGAAGTGAACTTCGGTAGAACATCTCCGCGTCACCGTGTGGTTATCTCTTAACCTTCCTTTACTTGTATTGCTAGCTTATCTTGTTTAGAATATCTTGCTAGCTTGTTTATTGCTCATCATATAGGATTGTTCACCTAGTTGCATATCTAGAGAACTTATATTTGAGCAATTCCCAAATTTGTTAAAAGAAAAAGAAAATTTGTAGTTGCCTATTCACCCCCCCCCCCTCTAGTCAACCTACTCGATCCTTTCAATTGGTATCAGAGCAAGGTCTCTTTATTAAGGGCTTAACAGCCTAAAGAGGAGGATGACTAGCGACGAGGAGTTAAAACTTGCTAAGGAACAACAAGAGAAAAATGATAAAGAACAACTTGAGAAAGAACTAAGTGAAGCGGGGATAACCCCCCGATGATAATGCCCCGGTCACCATGAAAGCCATGATTGAACTCTTTGGGTTCATGAAAGGCAAAATGGTGGACGAGGTGTTTACTCGGGTCATTAATAATCAAAATGCCTCCTCATCAACCGGTGTTTCTAACGTTGAGGCCTTGGTTGTTAAGGATAACAAAGATCAACCTAAAACTAGTGAGAAGCCTCCTCATAACTTTGCTCCACCTACTTCATATCTCACTCAAGTTCCACCACCCAACCTCATATAACCAACCTAAGTAGGCCACCTCCTAAGCTTGATAATACTCGTTATTTCACTTGGAAGAAATCTATGGAGTCTTATTTTCGCAGCTCATCGGTGCATCTTTGGAGGGTGGTTCTAAATGGTTACAATCCGGTTGATCCCCAACTTGACAAGGCAAGAAGAGATTGATGAACAACTTGATGCAAATGCCAAGTACATCCTTGAGAGTGCCATGACCGCCCATGATGAAGATCAAGTGCGGAATCTCAAAACCACCAAGGAGCTTGGGATTTTCTCGCATCTATATATGAAGGAAATGAGGGCCTTCAACGCTCCAACACGCCATCCTTCAACATCAAGTGGACAACTTCATCATGCTAGAAGAAGAACCCGGATCTCTTCCGAAGACTCACCAAGCTTGTTGTGGCATGTAGGGAAAATGGAAAGAAAGATATGGATGATGAATGGGTCAAAGCCAAGTTCCTCAAGACCATTGTTCCATACAATGAAAATATGGTGATGAATCTCCATACTAGAGCGGACTACAAAACAATGTCTCCCAATGACATATTGGCACAATTCGTCACTTATGATACCTTGAAGGCCACTTCCAAGTCTTCCATCAACCAAATTCGTGGCACAAAGAACCTTGCCTTGAAGGCTCATGTGGAAGAACATCCAAGATATGAAGAAAGCACAAGTGGTCATCATGAAGAAGATTTTGTGGGTGAACTCAATGAGGTGCTTGCTCTTGCCGCCACCAAGTATTGGAACAAAAAGAATATCAAGAGCAACTTCTCCCCTAGAAGCAACTTCTCCCCACAAATGAAAAGAATGTGCTTTAATTGTGGAAAGGAGAATCACCTTGTGAAGGATTGCCCCTATGAGAGAAGAGAAGATTTTGGAGGCCAACTCATCTTAAAGAAGAAGAAGTTCTTCACCAAGCCCATCAAGTACCTCATCAAGAGAGAACCTCAAAAGGCTCTTGTCACCGCAACACATGAAGAAGAGTATGAGTCCGGTGGCGAAGAGGAGGATGATGATACAAGTGAGGAAGTGGGGATGGCGGCTCTTGCAATGGGCAACCTTCCTCCTTCATTGGCACCCCTTTTCTCCGCTCCAAATGACAACAAGATCCCAAGCCTATGTGCCTCATGGCCAAGGAAACCAAGGTGAATTCCCCACCTAAAATTACTATCTCCTCTAAACCATCTCTCTTGGATTGTGTTGAGGATGTAGGGAAAAATGAGGAGAAAGAGGATACAATTACCCTCTTTATAAACAAGCTCCAAGGTCCAACCAAGAAAATGGTTGAGGCTCTCATGTACCAATATGGAGAAGCCAAACACCTCCTTGAGGAGAAGGAGAATAGGATTTATGAGCTTGAGGGGCATGCACGTGATCATGCCGATAAAATTGGTGAGCTAGAAGAGCAACTTGTTGAGGAACAAGTGTTCCGGGAGCAACTTGAGGAGACCCAAGCCAAGGATTTATCCAAGGCAAAAGAAACCCGTGAAACCTCTATTCAAGTTGCTAGTGATCTAAAAATTAAAAATGATGAGCTTGTAGAGAGTCATAACAAACTCCTTGAGAATTTTGAGCAACTTAGGGAAACCCACAAGGTGACCTCAAGTGAGCTCACCAAGCTCAAGGGGTCATATGCTAAATTACAAGCTCAATTTATATATGCTAGCTTCACCACTCCTCATAATGATAAAGATGCCAATGCTTGTGCTACTAACCCTTTATGTCTTAAAGCATCTCTCATGGAGGAGAACACTAGGTTGAAGGCCCAACTTGAAAAGGGTCTAGCCACTTGTATCCAAGGGGAAAAGAACCTCAATGATCTTTTGACCAATCAAAAGGGAGTGGTTAGCAAGGAAGGGCTTGGGTTTGCTCCCAAGTCCAAGAAGGCAAACAAGAAGAAGATGCCTACCTCCCCTTCAAAAGATATTATTTTTGTGAAGGAGGGGGAGTTGGGCAAGAAGAATGTTGAACCCATTGTGGGTGGTAAAGCCACAAGGGGCAATGCCACTCACAATGACTTTGCCGGAAAATATAACCCCTCATATGTGCTTATGAAATCTAGAAATGGTTATGTTTTTGCTAAATATGTTGGTACCTCATATGGAGATGATTATCACTATGCTATTTGGGTTCCAAAGACCCTTGTGACTAACAAAAGAGGACCCATTCCAAAATGGGTACCTAAATCAAAGACTTGATTTATTGTAGGGCTTTTCTTCCGGTGGATCTTCATGGCTCATTGATAGTGGGTGTTCATCTCACATGACCGGAAGCAAAGAAGTAGTAAAGGGCTTATTGAAACAATTACTCTCATTCTCTCATGTCACCATTGGGAACAATACAAGACTTAAGGTATTGGGATATGGCAAGGTGGTGATCACACCGGAGTTATCAATTGAGAAGGTCCTCCTTGTTGAATCCCTTTCATATAATCTACTTTCCGTTGGTCAATTATGCGATGCCGGTTACACCGTTATCTTTAATAAATACCACGTGACCATCCTTTTCACAAAATCTCTTAAAGTAGCCTTTGTTGGATTTCGTGAGAACGGTTTGTATGTGGTCGATTTCTCGAAAGAGACCACTCAAATTGCCACGTGTCTAATGGCTAAATCCGACAAGGGTTGGCTTTGGCATCGCCGGCTAGGCCATGTCGGTATGAGAAATTTACAAACTCTTGTAAAGGGTGGACACGTGGTAGGACTAACCGATGTTAATTTTTCCAAAGATCGTCCTTGTAGTGCTTGCATAGCCGGAAAGATGCATGAAAAGAATCACCCCAAGAAGACCATTATCTCCACTAAGAGGCCTTTGGAGCTCCTTCATATGGATCTCTTTGGGCCTCCCACATATGATAGTCTTGGTGGCAAGAAATATTGTTTGGTGATTGTGGATGATTATTCAAGATATTGTTGGACTTTCTACATCAAGAAGAAGAGTGAAACTCAAAAGATATTCATTGACTTTGCAACCCTAGTTCAACGCCAATATGACTCCAAGATTTTGGCAATTAGAAGTGACAATGGTACGGAGTTCAAGAATTACACTATGGATGATTTCCTAAGTGGGGAGGGCATTCAACACCAATATTCCGCTGCATATACTCCCCAACAAAATGGTGTCGCCGAAAGGAAGAACCGCACTCTTATTGATATGGCAAGAACTATGATGGCCGAATTTCATTCCCCATACAACTTTTGGGCCGAAGCCATCAACACCGCTTGTCACTACTCAAACCGGCTCTTCTTCCGTCCTCTCATGGAAAAGACACCATATGAACTCCTCACCGGTAAAAAGCCAAATGTATCTTACTTTCGAGTCTTTGGTTGCAAATGCCATGTTTACATTAAAGGTTGCAAAATTGCTAAATTTGAATCTAGATCTTTTGATGGTATACTTGTTGGATATGCCGCAAAGTCTCATGCTTATAGGGTCTACAACATATCCACCGGGTGTGTTGAAGAATCTATGAACGTGGAGTTTGTCGAGGATAATGGCTCCCAAGCGGAGCATATTGATCATGATGATGTAGGTGATGATGCTCCATCTCAAGCCATAAGAACTATGGGGATTGGAGAACTTATTCCTATTGAAGGACCTATTGATGATACTCAAGAAGAAGGAACAAGTTCTACTCAAGTTGAGCCATCCACCTCAATAGTTGATCAAGAAACTATCCAAGAACAAGAACATGATATTCATTCACATGATCAAGAAGATGGTCAAGACCCACCCAACTCTAGTGGTGAACGAGAACATAATGAACCCACAACCCAAGAACTCCACTTCGGGTTGACCATGAGCAAGATGAAGGCAATGATGAAGATATTTGTGTTGGTGAAACAATTGGTCAAGCCATGGAACGCCGGGTCATCCGGCGTGCATCAAAATTGGATCATCTTTCCCACTTCAAAGAAAATATCCTTGGGAGTATTCGTAGGGGTGTGTCCACACGCAAACAATTATCTAACTTTTGTGGTCATGTCTCTTGTTTGTCTAGCTTAGAACCTCTCAAGGTATATGATGCTCTTGAAGATATGGATTGGGTTGCGGCTATGCATGAAGAGTTGAACAACTTCGAGCGCAACAAAGTATGGTCATTAGTTGAAAAACCCAAAGACACATGCCATAATGTCATTGGAACCAAGTGGATATTTAAGAACAAGCAAGACTCACATGGTCAAGTCATCCGCAACAAAGCAAGATTGGTTGCACAAGGCTACACCCAAATCGAAGGAGTCGACTACGGTGAAACCTATGCCCCCGTTGCTAGACTTGAATCCATTCGCTTACTAATTGCTTATGCATCTACTCATAATATTGTCTTATATCAAATGGATGTTAAAAGTGCTTTCTTAAATGGTCCACTAAATGAGTTGGTGTATGTTAAACAACCTCCGGGTTTCGAAGACCCTAAATTTCCTAACCACGTCTACTTACTACATAAGGCTCTTTATGGGCTCAAGCAAGCTCCACGTGCTTGGTATGATCATCTCAAGGAGTTCTTAGTAGACCGTGGCTTTGAAATTGGGGTAATAGATCCCACTCTTTTTACAAAAAGGGTAAATGGAGATTTTTTCGTATGCCAAATATATGTTGATGATATTATCTTTGGTTCCACTAACCGTGAATTTAGTGATCAATTTGGCAAGCTAATGACCAAGGAATTTGAGATGTCCATGATGGGAAAGTTGAATTATTTTCTTGGCTTTGAAATCCACCAATTTCGAGAAGGAACATTCTTATGTCAAGCCAAGTATATTAAGGACATGCTCAAGAAATTTGACATGAACAATGCCAAGCCATATAAGTTTCCCATGGACTCCAAGGCGGATCTTCACTTAGATCCGGATGGTAAGGAAGTTGATCAAAAGCTTTATCGTTCTATGATTGGATCTTTGCTTTACCTTTGTGCATCTAGACCGGATATTATGTTTAGTGTGGGTATGTGTGCAAGATTCCAATCAAGTCCTAGGGAAAGTCATGAAACCGCGGTTAAAAGGATTCTAAGATACTTGATGGATACTCCTAACTTTGGTCTTTGGTATCCCCATGGCACAAGCTTTGATCTTGTAGGTTATTCGGATGCGGATTGGGCGGGTTGCAAAATGGATAGAAAATCAACTTCGGGTACTTGCCAATTCCTTGGTAGGTCCCTTGTGAGTTGGTCTTCTAAGAAGCAAAATTGTGTGGCCTCGTCCTCCACCGAAGCCGAATACATTGCCGCCGGAAGTTGTTGTGCACAACTATTATGGATGAGGCAAACTTTAAAGGATTATGGTGTCATTTGTGACAAAGTGCCTCTTTTATGTGATAATGAAAGTGCCATCAAAATTGCTCACAATCCGGTTCTTCATGGGAAGACCAAGCATATTGAGATCCGGTATCATTTTATTCGAGATCATGTTGAGAAGGGTGATATTGCAATCAAGTATGTCAACACCAAGCTTCAACTCGCCGATATGTTCACAAAGCCTCTTGGTGAAGCAAGATTCAAGGAGTTGAGAGGAGAACTTAATGTGGTGGACATAAGCAATTGGATTTAGTGGACTTCTTGCATACCTACCCATATTAGACGATATTCATTTGGTTTGGATGTAGGCATGGACATAGGGGGAGTGCGGTCCTAATCCATTGGACTATCCCTCCCCCCATTATGCCGATAGTAAGAACTCATTTTGTCTCTATATTTTCATTTCATGAATTGTGAGCTTAAATGACGAGTAGTGGCCGTGAACCCGAGATACATCTTCGCGGTGTCACACCACAAACTCATACATGGTGGCCTTGGCCACCGCCCTCTTCTTTATGAAGAGTTGGTTCTTTTCGGTCTTAATTGAAAATCATTTGGAATTTTGGTCCTATTGTTGGTTTTATGGGAAACCCACTCATCTTGGCATTTCCTTGTTCGATTTTTGCAAGTTTGAGTGTGGAGTACCAATGTCAGTTTGGCAATCTTATCCCAAGCCTATCTTTCCTAAAAACACTCCATCTTATGCACACAAGTCTTATTTTGAAACTGAGGAGAAAGGGTTTAGCAGGCCAGAATTTCTAACGAAATCCTGACAATCGGATTATCCGATCAGACTTGCTCGGATTATCCGACTATCGGATTATCCGATTCAAGTCAAGATCGGATTATCCGATTTGGCGGTTCGTCGCCTAATAGAGCAGGGGTCGGGGTGAAGGGCTCAGTCGAGCGTTTCTTCCACCCCCGACCTCTCTCTCTCCAGCGCCGCCGCCTGCTCTCCCCGCGCCTCCCCGGCATCTCCGGCCGTCCCCAACTCCGGCATTTGGCCGGATTGGTGCTCCTCCTCCCCGGGAACCCATTCACCCAAGCTTTTTCCTCAATGGACGAGGGTAACTTCTTCTCTCTCATCTCCTAGGTGTTCTCACCTAGATCTTTGTAAGAAGTTGTTTTGGCTGGTGGTAGTGGTTCCCATTGGTACTTAGAACACTAGGCTAGCCCCCCTTATTGTCGATCTACTGCTAGACCTAGGACTTGAATCAATTTGTTGCTGCCAGATTCAGATCGGATATTCCGATTCAGTCTGAACCGGATATTCCGACCAGTCGGATTATCCGATTCATACTTACTCGGATATCCGAAATTGCACAGTGGTATTTTTCAGCCACATTTTGATTTGTCCAGGACTTAGTAGACTCAACTTAGGGATGCTCTCCTAGTGTACATTGTACCATTCCTTGCTCTGTGACTTGTGTGTACTCATCTATGCTATCCATCTATTGCTCTATCTCACAGGTGGTTCGGGTAGTCCTCCGAAGAAGCATGCTAGAAAAGAAAAACTGCCATCCAAGAAGAAGCAAGTTGCCACTAAACCTTCGAAGAAGGGCAAGGAAACTCGCCCCAACTACTTGACCATGAACCCGTTGACTATGCCCAAGTCCGTCAGTCCAACTGGTATAGGAATGTGCCAGAGATGAAAATATTGAAGATCCCAACTTCTGGTGCATGGAGCAGATCTATATATACAATGACATCTATAAGCATTATCTCCACCCTATTCGCCCGATGCAGCCCTACAGAATGCGAGATATCAAGGCCAAGGCCAGTTATGCTCAAGCTGCAGATGTGATTGAACAGATGGGCATGGTTTCTCTCATTGAAAAGCAATGTCCCTACAATGTGCCACTGATTCTGCAGTTTTTCTCCACCTTGGTGATCGAGACTGACCATCAAAAGACCATGAAATGGATGACGGGTCGCACTCAGTGTACATCCTCCTTTGCTCGGTTGGCTTCTCTCTTGGCTATTCATCCTACCGCAGCAACCTTCCTCCTAGTGGTTACCGTATGCACACTGTTGAGAAGCCAAATAAAAACATATTGAAGGACATGTATGGGGCTGGTGGAATTATTGGCCAAAAACAGGGCCTCCTGCCCCTCTATGACCAGCTTGTGATCATCTTCCGCTCAACTATTGCTCCCAGTGGAGGTAACAATGACAATATAGTTGCTCCTCTTGCCAATCTGCTTTGCCTTGCTAAAAAATTGTTGAGAATGAAGACCCTGAAGCTGATTTTAAAGTGGATGTGATGCATTTCATCTTTCGTGAGTTGTTTGACTCTATGGTCAGTGGGCTCACTATTCCTTATGCTCCTTACATCATGATGCTCATCAAGGACACTTGAAGAACCACAACTTCACAAGTATGATATGGAGCCCCATTCGTACAAGAGGGTTTATCAGAAGAGGAAAGAGGTCATTCCATCTTCTGCTGCTGCAGCTCCTGCCCGAGGTTCCTTCATGGGTGATGCTCGTCGTGGCGCCACCCGTCGTCTCCGGTTCCTTCCTTTGCTCCGCCCAAGAATCTGAACTGGTTCCAGCGGAACATCCTGTGCATGAATGCGGACATCCGGAGGGGACAGTATGACACTTATCTTAGGCAGGAGAACATTCTCAAGCACCTTCCTCGCCTCGCAGATGACCCCCCAGTGTCTGCTCCTCTCTCTTATGATCAGTGGAACGAGGGCTCTCAGTTTCCATGGACTCAGCTTGAGTCTCATCTTCTAGAGACAGCTTCTGCTGGCCCTTCCCGGCCATCCTACACTCGTGCCCGTACTTATGAGTCTTCAGAAGAGGATGATGCTGAGTCTGAGGAAATGATGATGATGATGCTGATGGCGGTGACGGTGTTGGTGATGACAATGATGATGATGATGCCTCTGAGTCGGAGTGATCTACTTGGGCCGTAGCATCGCTCTTTTCCCTTTTTGGCGTTTCGATGCCAAAGGGGGAGAAGTAGTTCTATTAGGTCTCCGTGTGGGATTTGCATGGGTTTCGGGCACAAGCATATGCTTTTACCATTCTTGTTGCGCTTGTGTCCATTTATGTCGAACTTATTCGTGTTGTGTTTTCATGTGGAACTTATGTGTGTGAACCTTTGTGCTTAAGTTATGAGACATATGGATTTCTATATGGTTATGAGTTGTATCTTGTGCTATAGTCCTCTCTCAAAGCTCAACCTATTTTGATATGTCTCCCATGAAATTTCCTATCTAGTTTCCTTACTATTTGGAGGTGCCCTCTTCCTATATGTGTTGCATTTGTATTCAATGCAATTTAATTATATGCACACATTCAGGGGGAGCTTCTCATGTCTTAAGCTCGGGAATCTAGATAATATATAATTATGCTTTCCTTGCAAATCCTAGTGTTGTCATCTAACACCAAAAAGGGGGAGATTGAAAGGACATTTCTTAATCCCTTGTGTTTTGTGTGTTAGGCAACAACACTAGTGATGATTTAACATGTGAATCAAGTGATGCAGGTTTTAAGTGTTAAAACATCTTTGCATCAAATCCAAAAAGGGAGTTGAAAAGAGCCTGCATTGTTGCTGAAGAATCGGATTATCCGATTAAGATTCGGATTATCCGATTTGCAAGTCTGCTGAATTCTGCTAAGGACTAGAAGCAACCACACTGAAGATATTCGGATTATCCGATTTGGGAAGAATCGGATTATCCGATGTCAGGATTTGCTGGAATTCTGCTAAGGACTTGAGCAACCGCACACGGAAGTTATCCGGATTATCCGATTTGGGAAGATTCGGATTATCCGATGGAATCGGATTATCCGATGCTGACTTGTATCGGATTATCCGATTTACTTGTCTGCAACGGCTAGATTCTGGGAGCAGTATATAAAGGCCTTCTCCTACCATGGAGAGGGCACCACGACCAGAACTGAATCCCCCACCATTGTTGAAAGCTTCAAATCACTAGATCTCTCTCCCTGCCCACTCAAACACCTTGTCCTTCTAGGACTTGGGAGAGTTGGCCTAGATCTACACTTCCACCCAAGCGATTTGATTTTCCCCTCCGTTCTTGAGAGGGCTTGAAGCTTGTAAGTTCGTTGATACTTTGGATTGTCGTTGGTCGTTCTTGTGGCTTTGGGAGCCGCGGGGACTAGCCGGGAGCCTCCAATTAAGTTGTGGAGTCGTGCCCCGGCCTTGTGATTCTTGTGGCTTTGGGAGCCGCGGGAATTTGGTGAGAGCCTCTAATTCGGTTGTGGAGTGTGCCTCATCCTTGTAAAGGTTTGTTGCCGACCTCGAGGGCATCATATAGTGGCTCGTGGATCTCCTCATTGGAGGATAACACGAGGGAGATACGGTGTGCCATATCAAGGCTATTCGGAGTTCACTTTGTGACTCCGCACCGCTCCAACGGAGACGTAGCTTCCATTGGGAAGTGAACTTCGGTAGAACATCTCCGCGTCACCATGTGGTTATGTCTTAAGCTTCCTTTACTTGTATTGCTAGCTTAACTTGTTTAGAATATCTTGCTAGCTTGTTTATTGCTCATCATATAGGATTGTTCACCTAGTTGCATATCTAGAGAACTTATATTTGAGCAATTCCCAAATTTGTTGAAAAGAAAAAGAAAATTTGTAGTTGCCTATTCACCCCCCCCTCTAGTCAACCTACTCGATCCTTTCAGGAATCCTTCAGGTGACGGTACCATTCTGCATCGCCGCGGGGCGATGCATAGGATGTGCCCCAGTTTTGCTCTTGAGCCTAGCCAGCACGCACATTAAAGCACCTCCGGGCCAGGCCCGATGGAAACTGCACATTTCACAAAATTCGCAGTTTCCGTGAAGCCACGCCGAGCACGAACCTCAAAGCATCTGTGTGTGACTTTTGCTTTCGCTTGCCTTATCTTCTTTCTTCTAATTAACTAGATTTAGGAGTGCGCCTTGGCGCACGATCCCCGATCCCTATGTTGACAATACGCTATACACGATGTTAATAATTAGCGGTTAGAAATTATAATATCCAAGAATGAATCACCTAATAGCGAGCCTACAAACACCACACCGTAAAGACAAAAGACTCACCGGTTAAGCAGACGGTGAAACCAGAGACTGCAGTCTCCAACCAGGTACACCAATAAAAATAATAAAAGAAAACAAACCAAACCAAACACAAAACAAACTCATCTGGATGAACAAGTTTACCAGCATAAGACATCCAAAACTACCGAAAAGAACAAGTTTTATCTCACAACAAAAGCTCAAAAGCTAGCTGAACTACTAAAACCTCTATGATCATCGTCCTTGACCTCGTTCTTGACCTAGATCTCGTCCATAACCTCATCCTTAATCTGGACCTTGATCTCATACTTGACCTCGATCTCGTCCATAAACTCGTCCGTAATCTCGACCTTGACCTAGTCCATGACCTCGTCCTCGTCCTCGACCTGATCCTCGTTCTCGATCTCCTCCTCGAACTCATCCGGTAGCTCGACATTTTCACTGACCTTCTCAATTGTCAGCTTGATGTACTGCTCCTTGACCTGTACCTTGATGGAAAGGAGCGAACCAAAGCCAAGATTCGCGAGGTTGCAAAATATGTTCCAGTTGTGATAAAACTCGAGTCTTTCGGTTGTTCTTCTATATGTTCTGATGACTTTGATTATGTCGTGCATAGATGAGAATTCCCTTCCAATGACACCTTATACTCATCTACTGCCTCAATAGGGACATCTTGACCAAAATAACATGAACATCGGATCAAAAAAGTGTAAATGATGTCAGTTAGAAAAATAGTCCGTATGAATAAAATGATATACCAGTCCCTGCAAATCTACATCATCCATCTTGCGCACGTAGAACTGAGCGATCTCAAAAGAACACGTCAAAATCCAAAGCCCGTATCACCTCCTTGTATATAGTGAATGATATCGTGTTCATTTCTGAAGCCTTGATATCTAGTGGGTACTCAAATATGGCTTTCTCCAAGTATGGCTTGCACTTGTCTTCAATGTCATTACACGCTGACAAGGAGAGGAAAGAAATAAGTTTGAACAAAAATAAACTACTCAATGTGTAGTGTAAGAAAAATACACAGACTATAACATACATGGGTAATGAACAAAAGGTCTGATATGATTCTCTGCGTCTCTCACTTCAACATGAAACAAACGATCTGCTGCAGGCCTGCAGCATATGTGAATTTAAGAATATCACCGGCTTCAATGAGGTAGGCTTCACACAGTCCGACCCACTGCGATCCTAACAAATGCAGCCATCCCAAATGAAAAACGATTTGCATGTTTATGTAGTATATGACTCCACATCCACACTTAGCAACGATCCAGCTCGGATGTGGGACAACGTTCATGCTCTCTAGTAGACGATCTTTAAAAGAACAAGACACGGTCTACATTCAAATACAAGTAAAAGTGAACAAAATAAGAACACACACGTATATACGTATGTGTGTGTGGGAATTTAAAATTACTATATAAAAGAAATGGAATTATTAACTCGATTTGAAAGGCAATACTTACAACTAGATCACAACAGTCAAAGTCTGTCGACATCTTGACTCTAAAAGACACTGAACGGCGATCGATTCTATCGCAGATCGAGACATCTTGAAAGCACGCAAAACATTCTTTGGGGAAATCCATAACCACTTCCTATATATTTTTAAAATGAAGACAAAAAGGGTATTTAGAACCACATTTCAGTTGGGGATCATAATCAGTTCTAAAAGGAAATTACAACTAATTGCTTGACTACGGATGGAACCTTTCGAATATAGCACTTACCTTTCAAATGGGGTCGTTGGATTGCGGTTGGAATCGCCGGCGACCAGAAAGAACTCCAACTTCAGTCGATGCGTCGATGCCGGCCAGATAAAACCCTCGAATTCTAGTCCCGCGGCGACGGCGGCGAAAAACTGCGACGCGACGCTGCGCCTACTCTGCTTCTCCTCTCTCTTCTCGACGACGACGACGATGGAACTCCTCTTTGCTCTGCTCTTGTGTTTTTAGGGTTTTTTTCCCGTTGGATTTCTCTCGGGGAGAAGGGGAGAAATACCACGTGGCTGCCAAAGACACAACGGCGGTGCACCCGAGTAATGTATTATTATTCCCTGGTAAAACAATCCTAATTGAGCCCACCATGGGGGCTACCGAGTGGGCCCACCAGGCAGGCAAAACAAGGGCGCGTGGGCCAAGGGCGCGTGCGGGGAGGCTCCCCCTTGGCCGAACCCTAATGGGCCTAGGGCCCATGGGGGGTGATGACGTGGAACGCACGTTCGCTGGAAAACCCCAAGAAGAAGGTATGATGTAGTCAGCAGCAAAGTTTTCCCTTGATTACAAAACCAAGGTTGTTAGATCTAGTAGGAATTGGAAGAGCTTCAGAAAGGTGTCAGCGGCGCCGTTACCCGATCACTGACGTGGACCTGCACACACACAATCAAAGTACTTTGCCCCAACGAAACAGGAAGGTTGTCAATCTCTCCGGCTTGCTGAATACAAAGGATTAAACGTATGGTGTAGAATATGATGATAAACACAAAAGTAGCAGCAGGAAGTAACGTAGAGCGTGGTGAAAACGGTGTTTGTATCAGTGTGGAATAAAGGACCGGGGTCCACAGTTCACTAGTGGTGTCTCTCCATAAGACAAATAAACATACATGTTGGGTGAACAAATTACAGCTGGGCAATTGACAAATTGCAAACGCATGAAAATGCAATATATGACAAGCACATGTTCATTGTTATATCTATTGGGCATTACAACAATATACATAGACCGCTTACTAGCTGCATCTATGACTCATAATCCACTCACAAGATAGCTTCCGGGTCTCCTATGAGTATTAAGTTGCAAGCAACAGATTATAGCATTAAGCAAAGTGTGTAATGTAAACAAGCGCATTAGACTTAACAGCAGTACCCTTAAGCTAAGCATCGATTATTTTATCCTAGTGGCAACAACACATCTACAGACTTAGTTGTTTCTGTCTATCAAGCCCAGGCTTCTAGAGGCATGAACCTACTATCTAGCATAAATATCCTCTCTTGAAGTCATTAGCATCTACTTGGGAAAAGCATCTATTAACAACGGAGAGCATGCAGGAACATAGAGAAAACATAATATAGATAGATGAACAAACTTGATCATAACTTCACAATTCATCGGATCCCAGCAAACACAACATGTAGCATTACATAAAGATGATCTTGATCATGTTAGGCAGCTCACAAGATCTAAACATGATAGCACAAGGTGGAGAGACTACCAACTAGCTACTGCTATGGACCCGTAGTCCCGTGAAGAACTACTCACGCATCACTCCGGAGGCAGGCATGCTGATGTAGATCCCTCCGATGAAGATTTCCCCTCCGGCAAGGTGCCGGGAAGAACTGCAGAAACCCTCCCGAACTAGGGTTGAAGACGATGGCGGCCTCGGAACTTTTCGTGGATTTTTGCTCGGGTATCTAGGGTTTCCCGATTAGATGCAATTTATAGGCGAAAGGGCGGCGTCGGTGGCCAGCCGAGGTGGGGCGGCGGCCTAGGTGCGCGGCCCCACCCTGGGCCGCGCCGTGGGCCCGCCGTCCTGCCTGGTGTGGTCCCCGACTCCGTCCTCCTGGCTGCTGCTCCATCTCGGTCCAGAAATAAATCAGTTAAATTGGCGTCCGATTCCGAGAATATTTCCATAATAGATTTTCTGAAACAAAAAGACAGCAGAAAACAGGAACTGGCACTGTGGCATCTTGTTAATAGGTTAGTCCCAGAAAATGCATAAAAATGATATAAAGTGTAAGATAAACATGTGGTAATTAATATATAATAGGCATGGAACATCAAAAATTATAGATACGTTTTGGACGCATAAGGGGGTGTTGGGGGTGGGACCCCAACCTAGGTCGGTTCGGACCAGGTGGGGCCCATCCCATGGGTGGCGGCGGCGGATGTGGGGAGGGGTTCTACCCCTTTTCCAAACACCCCTCCCCCTTGGTCTACTATATAAACCTCCATACCCCCTCCTTTTGGGGAGACACAAGTTCCGCAATATTAGCTCTTTGTCTAAAAGGGTTGACGCGTCCTCTAATTGGAGGTGTTCTCTCTGATTAGACTTAGATCTAATCTCTCTCTTTCTTCTTCTCATGTGTTGAGATCTCCACCTTCATAAACACTAGTAGTGCTTCAAGTTTGGACGGCGAATCCCTGCTGAACCAATCTCGGCGTACGTGTGCGAGCTCTCAGAGGGGTGAGGCGTCAGGCGACTGACGGTTGCTGAACCAGTCTCGGCGTACGTATGTGAGCTCTCAGAGGGGTGAGGCGTCAGGCGACTGACGGTAGACCCTCGCTCTGTTGGATCTAGAATGTTGAGCTAAGAAAGAGTTGTCAACATTCTCTCCACCAGGCTTGGTCGAGGGAATCTTCTACAGGCTTCATCGACACTTCTTCCGCTTCAACGATGTTGGTAACGTACCCCAAATTAAATCATTGGATCTTATGTATTCGTTTGTATCTTCATAATAGATTTTGGCTGTTGCGTAGCATGATAGTCGATTTTTTTTAATTTACCGTACAAGTGACCCTTCACGTCCTAGTTGTCGACGCCCAGTCCGCCGTCCGCATGGAATTTGCGGAGAAGGAGGCCGTCTAGATGAAGTTCCTTGTGTCCGCTCCAGCGTCCACGTCTGTGCGCGTGAGAACAACCCCTTGCCCTCAGCATTGACCACCTAGAATGCTAGGGACCTGGAACTAGATTTTTTGCATAACGGAAATGTGATATGTTTCGTTCACATCAAATCGCACACCTTTCTAAATGATGACAGGTCTTGTTAATTCTGTATTTTATATGGGATGTAAGTTATGTAAGCCCTTCCACAACATGGTCGATATTGTTCAAACCCGAGGGCTCTTTGGATTTTAGGATTTTCGTAAAAATGGAGAATTTGAATCCTAATAATTATGTCTATGGAACCAAATTCCTATGAAATCCATTCCCACGCCCCATTTCGTATTTTTTTTTCAACATGAGCTCAAACAACATTTTGATTCCCTTTGAAAAGTTCAATGCACCTTTACTCTATCTCTCTCATCAATACTCCAAAATTCATGTGTTTAATTGATGTGCACCATCCAAATAAACTTATTACAAACTTTCCGTGTTTACGTGACATCTTAATCCCACCTTTCATATGCCTACCTTTTCAAAATCTTGCAATCCAAATAAGCTCTGAAAAGTTTGCCACTCATCAGCGGTCCTCTGCGAAACAATTGAAACTTCGAATCTCAGAGTGTGTTGGTGCCCATAAAAAAACAGAATCCACATCAGTAGGATAGAAAACTTTGGCCGAGCCAATCTCCATCTTTCCTTCCCACGTCAATGACGCGTGTGGAAAGCCTAAGATAGTGTCACATTGCATGCCAAACTCTTAACTGGCATGCTTAGTTGATCTCACTACAAAAGTCTTGACTGGGTCACTTTTGACGGCCTTGCGTGGGGTTTGATGTATACGATCTTTCGAGGAAACCGGTCACAACTCACAAGGTTAAGGAGTCACATCCATAATCCATTGTCTCCTCGACCACGACTTCATTCACCAGGCACCAAACCTAACCCGGTTGTCTGCTATTGAACTCAGAAAAAGGTTAAGGAGTCAAGACCCACTTACCTGCTTTTGAAGCAAAGTTAAAGATAGGCTACTCGAAAGAAAAACAATTGCATACACCGAATGATTAAGCACCAAAATCCCATTGGAACCGACCTTGCATTTCTTATGGCTCCGATTAAAAGCTCTCCTCAGTTGCGCCATAGAAACCCATTCAAACACCTTGTTAGAAGATCGAAACCTTAAGCAAAACCCCACAGCTACAGGCCTACAGCGTAAGTCAGAGGCGGCCATGGCCATGACATCTCCGAACACCAGAACCCTGGCGCGATACAAGAGCGCCGTCACGGCGGCCGCGTCCGTCGTGGGCGCGGCCATGCTACTGCGCCGGGTCATAGCCGACACCCTCCCCGGAGCGGCCCTCGGCACGCTGCTCTTCCTGCCCCCCGCCTCCGCCATTCGCCACGTCGTGCTCATCGAGGAGTTCGACGGCGCCCTGTACAACCGCGTCTTCTTGGCGGCCAAGGCGTACGTCTCCAAGCTCCTCGCTGCGGCCCCGTCCGTGCCGCTGATGAAGGCCAGCCTGCCGCGCGGGGCCGGCGCGGAGCACGTCCTTCTCGCCATGCGCCCCGGCACGGCGGTGATCGACGTGTTCGACGGGGCGAAGCTCACGTGGCGCCTGAGCAGGAAGCACGGCGGCGGGCGGCGGGCCGCGGAGGACGCGCGCGAGGTGTTCAAACTCAGCTTCGACGCGCAGCACAAGGACATGGTGCTCGGCTCCTACCTGCCGGCCGTCATGGCCCGCGTCGAGGCCATGTCCCAGGAGCAGAGGCAGACTAAGCTGTACAGCAACGAGTGGGGCAAGTGGCGGACCGTGAGGCTCCGCAACGCCTCGACGTTCGCGACGGTGGCCATGGACGCCGCGCTGCGGGAAGCCGTGGTGGACGACCTGGACAGGTTCTTGACCCGGAAGGAGTATTACCAGCAGACGGGGAGGGCGTGGAAAAGAGGATATTTGATCCACGGGCCGCCGGGCACCGGCAAGTCCAGCCTGGTCGCCGCCATCTCCAACTACCTCCATTTCGACGTGTATGACCTCGACGTCGGCGGCGTCAGGTCCAACACCGAGCTGAGGAAACTGCTGATCCGGATGAAGAACAGGTCCATATTGTTGGTCGAGGATGTCGATTGCGCCCTTACCACTGCGCCGCGGAGGGATGCGAATGGATCAGAAGGCCCCGGTGGGAGCAGCCCGGCTTCCAAGAATCACAAGGTTAGTTAGTACTAATCCAGCTCATGTCGCGAGTTGCATACTTGAATAGATTAATATACGGTTTCTGCTCGCAGACAAATTTAAGAATTAACCGAATTTCAAAGGATCAGGTAGGACTTAAGCGCGATTTTAAGGATTAATCGACACCCTTAAGTAGCAGTACGTACAAGCCTCTGATCTTGGCACGGTATTTTTTGGATTGCTTCTTGGGGAAGGTAAAGCTTTTCACGAACACGAAGGTAAAGTTATGTCTGAACTCTGAAGAGAACAATCAAGATAAGACACTTCATAAAAAGAACGAAGCTTTTCAAAATCTAGTGAGGCGCGCACATCGGCACATGCAGTGCGCTCTTACAGATCAGCGTGTGCAAGCTTACAGATCAGACCATTGCAAAATCAATCTATACAACTTTTTTGCTTTAGTCCTTTAGACTCCTTTTACAGATCAGATGCTGGCTTTGTCATCAGTTGTCACTTACCAACCTGCACGTTGCCGCGTGATGCAGGTCACTCTGTCCGGGCTGCTCAACATGGTGGACGGCCTCTGGTCCAGCAGCGGCCACGAGCGCATCCTCATCTTCACCACGAACCACAAGGACCGGCTGGACCAGGCGCTGCTCCGGCCTGGCCGGATGGACATGCACGTATACATGGGCTACTGCGGCTTCGTCGCCTTCAGGGAGCTCGCGGCCAACTACCACGGCGTCCACGACCACCCGCTCTTTAAGGAGATCGAGGCCCTGCTCCGGGAGGTGGAGGTGGCGCCGGCGGAGGTCGCCGAGAGGCTGCTCGCGACCGACGACGCCGATGCCGCTGTCGAGATGGCCGCGAAGCTGCTGAGGGACAGGAAGGCGGGGACCGGGAAGATGTCGGGTACATCAAACAGAAGCTGCACGTCGGACCTAGGCGCCCGCGCCGGCCGCCAGCGCCGGCGCCTCGTCGTGGCGTCCTGGGTGCTGCAAGACGGGCGGTGCTCGACGAGGAAATGGGTGGTTCCGCACGACGAGGCCAGGGACGTGGATCAGGGACGGCACGGCGCGGCCGAGGTGAAGTGCGCGGACGTGGACGGCGGTAGACAGGCATACCAAACTCTACCAACTGTCATGACAATCCGCACATGCCAGTATGCCACATTGCCACTACATATGGATCGAACTTTTCGTGAACATATATATTAGCACGAGCAAAATTTTAAAATAATTTTGCAGGATCTGGTCGGCACACACCACATCAGCACAAATACATCATGACAAATGGGCCAGTAACGTGATATGAAACAAGTTCAGTGACTAATGTGATCGTATTTGTCATGTACAACGATTGTAGATGAAGTTTATTACTAAATTCGATCCACTGTACTAAATGTCTCGGTTTCCAACTAACCTCAGATCAAACTATTACACTTATTTTGAATCGGAGAAATTAGTATTTGGATTTGCTTATCCACATTTACGGAAAGCCCATCCAAATATACGTTGACTTCATTTCACCTTTAAATGTCTTTAGATATTTGTGTTGTAGAGCTTGCTCGTCCGACCCGACCGCTGCTAGATCTCCGAACTATCCTCATGATTCTCAAATGATATATATGTGTTTTATGGGCCAAGAAAGGACCCTGTCGAATCCCGCATCTTGGCCCGACCAATATATTATTTTACAGAAAATTCTAACCCGTCGGAGCGGTTTATGGAATCCAGGTGTGTATTTCCAGTAACTTACAAAATCAATTATCTTCTTCTCCCTTCCACCACCGCGTGCCCCTTCGGCTCTGGCCACCCCCGCTCGCGTGGAGCATCTCCAATCGATGCCTCCCCATTTTGCCCCTATTTGTCCCGATGGACAGATCGGATAGTGGCGGATATGAGAGAAGAAAAAGGCTTACCCGAACAAACCCTATGAGAGAAGAAAAGGCTTACCCGAACAAACCCTCACTTTCTGCCTATATGTACGGATTGTTTGGCACCCCCACTTTCAGCCTATAATCGGGGTTAGGTATGAGGGTGTCCGGACAGTCTGCCACATTGGACACGACCCAAATCGGACCATTTATCTCTTTCGGAAGGCACCTTTTCATTTACTTGGTCAGACCTCTTAATAAGATGGACCCTCCTAGCACTCGGTTGACCGAGAAATAAGTTAGAGCTCGGTCGTCTTCCTCCTGATCTCTTCTTCCCTTCCGGCGACCCCCGCTGCAACCGCCGGCCTAACCGCCGTCTCCCCGCCCGCGGCCGGCGCGCTGCCGCGCACCACGCCGCCCCGCCCTGCCCCGAGCACCTCCTCCACCAGTCCACCGCCACCCCGGCCGTCCTCTAAATCCCCCACCCTGGCCGCTTCTTCTCCGGCGCCGACACCCCCACCTCCAGCTAAGTTCCTTGGTCGCCACTGCCACCTCCGCCGTGGCTGGCCCCGGCTCGCTCCAGTCCTCGTCGCCGCCGCGGCCAGCCGCGTCGTCGCCGTCGCCTACGAGGAGCTCCGCCTCCATCTTCTCGTTTTCTCTGTACGGGGAGTTCGACCAAGCGCTAACTCAATTCTCGGTTAGCCGAGAGTTAGCAAAAGCCTAATAAGATCGATCAGCCTTTTTATTGATTTTGACGATTGGATCTCTCTATGAATGGAAAAGGGGTGCTCCAGATCAGAAGTAACCACTTCTGAAAGTGTAATTTAGAAAGGGGAAAGGGGGAAGGGCATAGGAAAGCTCACTCTTTCAATCTCATAAATTATATGCAAGCGACCAGATAATTTAGCGGATACAGCTGCATGCACAGAAGAAAAAAAAGGTGCTATTTGATCTAAAAAAATAAGGTGCTCTTAGAACCTCCATTAGGCGCTTTTTGCAGATAAATTATACGACTATGCCGCTCTACCTGGCACGGTTTTTTCAGCCATTATTAGAAAAATCCAGGAGTGGCTGGTTCAGCAAGTTGGCCGCCCCCTGGAAAGCCCTGGTTCAGCTACCGGCACGACAGCTGCTGGCCAGCCGCGTTGCGAGTTGCAAGGTCACCTGGGTTGTAACGCGTGGCGCGGCCACGGGCCCTACCGAGCCGGATATGGACGGCAACGGATTTCACCTCAGCGCCGCACCCTAGAGCCAGCTACGCATCGCTCCGCCGGCCGACCGCAAAAAAGCAACAGCCAGCTCTAGAAGATCCCCTACCTCGCGGCCACAATAATTTAGCAGTTTCGGCAGCGGCCCTACCACGCTACTCACCAACCATTTGATCCCATACAAACTGCTGCATCATCGAGCATTTTGGGCATACACTTTCGTGTTTGCTGCCATCGGGATGAAGAGATTCCGAGGTGTAAATTTTCTTGAGCTGGTGAAACACCGGAGATATTGGCGTCATGGCCAGACCTGCAGCCTTGCGTGTTTACCATGATTATTATAAGCTGTCTACATTATTTTTCTGGAAAGGATACACTCGTGACCACAGCGCAGCACGATGGCCGTATCGTGCGATCTGCGAGTAGATAATATTTTCTCCAAATCTGGACAGCGTCAAAACATCTTCACGCGCACACCAAATGGCCCCCAAGAACATCTCCAGTCGAAACCCCCAAACTGTCCGCGAACACGTCCGGACGCGTCCCCTATAATTTGTGCTCTACAATCATGAACCTTATATTTCTGTCCCCAAATCCATGCATTACATGCAGCTACGTTTCTTGCATACGTAAATCTATCTAGTGCACAAAGATATACCATACATAGCAAATATAATTATAACTAAAATAGCTATAGCTCCCAATGCATAATGGAGATGCATCTCCTTCTCGATGGCATGTTTTTTGAACTTCTTCATCTTTGTACGACTTACATCCATCTTGTTTTTGTACTCATCGACGATATCCGCGAGATGCAACTCCATATTCATCTTCTCTTTTTCTATCTTTTTCTTCTCTTGTTCTATTTTTTTATGTTCTTCTTCCATCTTCTTCTTCTTCTCCGCTTTCATCCTCTTTATTTTCTCCTCCAACTTCCGGTTAGCACCATGAACTTCTTCAAGCTTTTCTTCAATCTTGGTCTTTTCCTCAATTGTGAAGTTCAAATCCTCCAATATACGCATCTTGCCTCGTAGGGAGGCGTTCAACTCGGATATCACTCCACGGACATTGCAGCTACATGTTTTTGAATCCTACAATTCAAAAAAATTCAACTCAAAACCACCACATTGCACAAGATTGGGGAAAACACAAATGTGAGCTCAACCAAGGACATACCGAGTCGGAGGAGCTGTCCTCCTCGTATAGAGGGTAGGAGCCTGCGGAGTCCTCGTTCGTGACCATGTTGTCCTAGACCGGATTGGACCACGATGTAGAGGGCGGCTGTGGCGGGTGAGATTGGGTTCCGACGAACTTACAGATCGGGAAGCCGGGCGGGATGAGAAGCCGTGGGAAATCGAGTGGTAGAGCTGCGCCGGTCGTTGGAGTGACGGGGGCGGCGGCAGAAATTCCTCGCTGCAAATGCGGTCGGATCCGTCGCAAATCAGCCCAAATCCGTCGCAATGCGGCCGCAAGAGCTCTGCAAAACTGGTTGGAAAAAGGTTCGCGAGCAAGTGCGGACGACGACGGGGGTGCTGGCGAGCGAAGACGATGGGCGGCAGCGCCGGAGCTTGGTGAAAGGGCGGAGCAAGGAGAAGGAGTGTGAGAAATATCTACTGCGGTCGAGAGTTCCGTCAGATTTATGGTGGAAAAGGGTAGGTCCGCCCTGTCAGCGACCACGGGGCGGACGCGTCCGGACGGCCCCAAACCCGCTCTACATATGGGCTGGGTTTGGGGTGTGCCGGACCGCCCGGTCGTTTGGGATGGCTATGTGGGCCTCGATTGGGTGGCGGTTTTTGGCCCAAAGGCTGTCCGGGCGGACAGCCCGGGCGTTTGGACGGCCTTTGGGGGACTCAGTTGGAGATGCTCTAAAGCCTCACTAGGGATCCGGACTCCGGACACAAAAATCGTCCATAGCGGCACCCCAAGTGTCTGGGTTAGGTCAAGATATGTCCAACAACACCTTCGAGCCACCCTCCAAACTTCGGGCCTGTTATGGGTGATGTCCTCCGACAGGCGGGGCCCGCTCGTCATTGACCCATAGGGTAGAGGGCGGTAGTAATTTTGCCTCACCCCGTCCTGTTGTTTCTCTCACCGGGCGATTCGCAATCCGTCGTGTAATTTGGGGGTTTCCCAATCCGTACGCCGGAAGGATGCCGAAGCAACCGAAGAAGATTTTGGCCATGTTTCGCCCTCGCCTCCCCCACGCGTCCCTCGTCGCCACGCACTCCTTCTCCTCCAATTATTTAGCCACCGCCTCTCGACTCCTCCCCGCTCCTCCGTTCTTCTTCTTCTCCTCCCACGGCGCCCTCACCAACTCGATTCCCCCCGCCGCTTCCAGCCGAACCTTCTCCAGCCTTCTCCTCACAATGGCAATGCAGCCTCCTCACCCCGGGGACGACGCGCGCGAGGCGGCCGCGCTCCTCGACCGGAGCGACTCCGCCGGCCGCCGCCGCCGCTCCTCGTCGGTGATGTTCACTTCCCGAGGCCCCCGGGCCTCACGAGGCAGTCGTCGTCCTTCCGCCAAGAAGTCGGCCACGCCGCCTCCGAGACGTACCTCGTCACGCGCCTCACCTTCAGCCTACTCCAGTACCTCGGGTAATAATCTAAAAAACTCCTACCTTTCGCCCCGTCTCCCTGAGAATTCAGCTAGTCCAGGGCGGATGCTGCGATGCACAACGTGCGGTGGTGACAGTTTCCATGTTCTGGCGACCCAAAACTTATGTTTTACTAGTTATAAATATAAAATAGTGTTCTTTATGGTTGGTGGTCGTTGCGATAGTTGAGTTGCCAAGGCAGCTTTCAAATCGACGGAGAAGCCAACACCAGGATCGAGCACGTTTGATGATACGGTTGCGTGCGATGGACTCCAATCATATGTTTCGGTGACCGAATGTTTAGTGTTTTTGTGTTTCCCTGCCGTGCGGACTTTGTTGTTGCGTAACACATCACGTTTGTTCAGCCAGAATGAAATCAATACACCATTTTTTATGGTTCACGCAAACTGGAATATCGATCTTCATTTGGTGACGACTTACCGAACTTTCTTTTCTAATGAAGAGGTTCAGAAAAGAGGGCATCATGATGCAGGATTTTTTTTCCGAGGAAGTCATGATGCAGGATTGATCTTATCTGCCTTGTATAATGCAGAGTATACCTACTGCAGTTAAAAAGAAATCGTTTAAAATAGATACAGCCGGGGGAGGATCGCGAAAGTACCTTCACTGAAACGTAAATAAGCTCTTAATATACCCACGAAAGTAGACACCCACGTTCACTGGTATTAAAGCCTACAGGGAGTGGCATTGTATTCTGAAGTATGCATGGCACCTTGAAGCCATTCAGATTCTCACTCAGTGTAGCTCAAAACTTCATTTATCTTGCTACGTTCAGATTTATTGACAATTTTTGCCCCTTTTGTCAGAATGTATAGATGAATAAAACTACTGTTGGTATCTCATTTTCATATCTCTTCTAATTTTATTACTTTCAGGTTGGGTTACCGCTGGATGAGGCAGCTTCTTGCGCTCACAGTCTATGCTATTTTACTTATGCCAGGTTTTTTGCAAGGTAATTTGCAGATAACCCGTTACCATTTCAGGGGTTGTGTTATCAGTTTTTATTATGCACATGAAATAGCATGCAGGTGGATATTCTTTTTTATTCTTGATATTCATGTGGTCTTCTGGAATGCCCTTGCACGGTTGGCTCATTTCATTAGAATACGGTATCATAAATGCGATATAGCATTCTGAAAATGCCCTTTTATTGTTGCAGTTGGATATTACTATTTCTATTCAAGTCAGGTTCGTAGAAGTATTGTTTATGGAGAACAACCGAGAAACAGGTACATCAACCAACCCCCAACCTCAACCTCCCGAAGACATTCCTATGTTTGTTTGGATTTAATGAGAATTGTACTGTACAGGTTGGATTTGTATATGCCTAAAGATAGTAGCAGACCATCTCCTGTGGTGGCCTTTGTAACTGGTGGGGCCTGGATTATTGGGTGAGTGTTGATAGTTTTGCAACTAGGTATGGCATTAATCCTAAGCAGGAGCTTCCTTGTTGACAAGCTTGCTCGAAATTTTCAGTTACAAGGCCTGGGGTGCCCTTCTTGGCAGGCGGTTGGCGGAAAGAGGAATCATAGTTGCTTGCATTGATTACAGGTGCTGCTGTTTTTCATTGATTTTCACTCCATTTTATTTTATTGCTAATATGAAATGATTGTTTCACTTTTTATTTGCTTGACACGGTACACATACATTTATTTTCAGAAATTTTCCGCAAGGGACAATAAGCGACATGGTTAGTGATGCTTCTCAGGGGATTTCATTTGTGTGTAACAACATTGGTAGTTATGGAGGTGATCCTAATCAGTAAGATAACCATTCTCATTTTTTCAAAGGTTACTGTTGAAGGGCACACAGAGCAGTTTTTTTCCGTATGTTAAATTTACGTGCCAATACATGGCATTTGCTTAAGAAGATGTGAGATTTAGTTAATCCATGACTGCCAACGAGATGGCCACAAATATTGATGAATAACCCAGAAAATTTGACCTCTTCTGATACGCGTGTCACTGAACACTTTCTACAACTTTGCTTAAACCCCTTGTGCTAACTTAAGTTTTTTTTAAATACATCCTTTTACATGTGCATTATGTTGATGGCATATATTTATATCATTCTGTTTATTGTCCTTGCTTACTGACTTACTGTTTGATAAGATAATTTCCACAGAGTAATGTTTTGTTATATAGCATGGAAATTCAGTTTTCATAACTCTGTTTAACATGGTTGGATTTACGATAAACCTGTAGGATCTACTTGATGGGTCAGTCAGCAGGAGCACATATTGCTGCATGTGCCCTCATGGAGCAGGCAGTCAAAGAGTCTAGCGGGCAGCCAATTTCTTGGAGTGTTACACAAATCAATGCATACTTTGGTTTATCTGGAGGGTGAGATCTTCGGTTGCTTGCTGATTAGCTTTCCTGGCATGACTATTTTGACTACTGCTGAAACTGAAGATAGTACAACCATCAGAGTTCCTGTAAGCTCTGATGACTGTGTAAATATTAGGTTCATCCATAGTTGGTCAGATACTGGGTAAATATTAGGTTGCTTTCTGTATATTCGAAAAGAGAATGCGGATCAATTTTTTATGTTTTGGATTTCAACTGATTCGAACGTGCCCTTATAAGAACTAGTCTAAAAATGGGAGACCAAAACCAATCTTAGTCATTGTATTGCATCCAGTTGTCTCATGTTTGTCACCAAGAATGGATAAGCCGGAATGCCTTACAGAAGATCATGTTAGTTATCCCATGTTGTAGCCTACTAGGTTTATCCTATATCTTGTAGTCTCGCTTTCCTCTGTAAATAATCACAATAAAAGCCTGGTCCACCATTTTAGAATGATGTCACTACCAACTGCTCAAGCTGCTTCACCTAGTTCCAGTTTGATACCCACAACCATTAACGGCTATCTATGATGCATTATACACATTATGCTTTACTATCTCAACCTCTTGCAACCTGGTTTTAGTCAACCATGAGTGCAATAAAGTTGATTCTAATCTACAAAGGGGATACTATCATATTCTTAATATCACTGGAGTATGATCAATTTGTACTTCAAAGTTTGTTGCAACTATGTGTTGTGATATTTCTTTTTCATCGGACTAGAAAAAAACCTTGGCGTATTTGTGTTTTCCTTTTTGAGGATGTATACTCGACATGGTTTGGTAGGTAACATTAATGCTTTTGCAGATACAACCTTCATAATTTGGTCGACCATTTCCATCAGCGCGGTCTGAATCGTTCAATATTTCTCAGGTAGTAATATGACTACTTTGGTCCGTTTATTTAATAATAAATTGATACAAACACCAAGCACAATATTTACTTACTGTTTCAGCATAATGAATGGAGAGGAATCGTTGTCAAATTATTCTCCTGAAATTGTCGCCAAGGAGTCAAGTGCCCAGACCATAGCTCTACTACCTCCTATTTTTCTTATGCATGGAACAGATGATTATTCAATACCATCATCTTCCAGGTTTGTTCATATGCTTTCTGGAGATGTTTATTTAAGACAGTGAAGGACAAAACATACCCACCTACCCTCCAAAATTTCTAGATATTGTTGTAAAAGGAACTGTCCAAGTCCATTTGCACTTTAATTTACTGAAAGCAAACTTCCTTTAGCTTCTTAATCAAGCTGATGTCTGCTCTCCTGGTCTAAATTATAAAACTTCGGTGAACTGAGAGGACTACAGAAAATATTCTAGATGGATTTTATAAACAATAAGCATGCTGGGGTGGGGCAACATAACCTTTTGCCGTCACAGTATCAAACTTTTCTAACTTAAATTTCCTCGCATTTCCTTCTCCAGCATTAGGCTTTTAGCAGGCAATTCTTCAACATGAAATATACTAAACCGAAACTGAAACTATACATAAGGACTGGAAAGTCCAAAAGATGTCATTCATGGTTTTTGGTAGGAACAGTGTAGAAAAGAGAGGTGGCGGCTGACCTGAGGTGGAGGCCTTCTATCACTCTGTTCTGTCTAGGGTTCCAGCTTGAAGGGGTAAGACTATATATAGCTCAGCACTGAGTAAAGAGATGGGCCACATGGGCCAGGACATAAAGCCCAAAAAACGGTTCAACACTCCCCCTCAAGATGGGTGATAGATATCTATCATCCCCATCTTGTCACAAGCCAAGTTGCATTCCTTTGCTCCTAGGCCCTTTGTCAAGCAATCTGCAATCTGCTGTCCAGTGTTCACATAATTGATCTTGATAATTCCAGCATCTAATTTCTCTTTGATAAAGAACCTGTCAATCTCCACATGTTTGGTTCTATCATGTTGGACTGGGTTGTTTGCTATGCATATGGCTGACTTGTTATCACACCAGACATTGAGATGCCCATCTCTTAGCACCCTTAACTCACTTAAGAGATTCCTTACCCATAGCATATCACTCAATCCTTGAGACATAGCTCGATATTCAGCTTCAGCTGTTGACTTCGAAACAACTTGTTGCTTTTTACTTCTCCATGACACTAGATTACCTCCAACAAACACACAATATCCTGAAGTTGACCTCCTGTCGTCAAGACAACTTGCCCAGTCAGCATCACTATAGCCATCTATTACTAGGTGTCCATTACTTCTGAACCACAACCCTTTTCCTGGAGTCCCTTTGAGATACCTCAGAATTCGATGTACCGCATCCAAGTGACCAGTCCTTGGCTCATGCATATACCTACTTACAATGCTCACTGCATATGCAATGTCAGGCCTTGTATGACATAGGTACAACAATTTTCCCACGAGTTTCTGATAATTTTCCTTTTTTACCAATTCTCCTGATTCAGCTGTTATTCTAAAATTTTGATCTATGGGGGTTGCGGCTGCTCGGCAATGCAACATTCCGGTTTCATCCAGGAGATCCAGAACATACTTGCGTTGTGTTAGAACTATGCCTCTTGCTGATCGTGCTACTTCTATACCCAGAAAATACTTGAGTTGACCAAGATCCTTTACCTCAAATGCTTTGCTTAGACACATCTTCAGTCTGCCTATTTCAGTTTCATCATCACCAGTAATTATAATATCATCCACATAAACTGCCAGAATGGTGATCCTTTGGTTTGAATGTTTGTAGAACACAGTGTGATCGCCATTGCACTGCCCATATCCCATCTCACACACAGCCCTCCTGAATCGATCAAACCAGGCTCTTGGAGATTGTTTGAGACCATAAAGAGCCTTTTTTAGTTTACACACTTTACCCCCATTTCCAGCTGCAGCCATTCCTGGTGGTACCTCCATATACACCTCTTCTTGAAGATCACCATGTAAAAAGGCATTTTTTACATCAAGCTGATGTAGTGGCCATCCAAAATTTGCTGCACATGATATCAAGATCCTCACCGTATTCATTTTTGCCACAGGGGCAAAGGTTTCATCATAATCAATGCCATATGTTTGACTATATCCCCTTGCAACCAGCCTTGCCTTATACCTTTCTATCTTTCCTTCAGGACTTTGTTTGATTGTATACACCCACTTGCATCCAACTGCCCTTTTTCCCTCTGGCAGGTTAGTCAACTCCCAAGTCTGATTTTTCCTCAACGCTTCCAACTCTTCTCTCATAGCAGCACACCAGTTAGGGTCTTGTTGTGCAACTCTCCAATCGGTAGGAATAGACACCGACTGGAGAGCCGTGACAAATGCTCGATAGGAAGGAGACAAGGCTTCATACGAAATATAGTTGCTGATGTCATGAACATTGAAGCCATATTTCTCCACAGGTCTGCTTGTAGCTGCTCTAGTCGCCTTTCTTAGTGCGATTGGTAAGTCAAATGATCCTCCCATGGCTTCTGAGTTCCCATTCAGTGGTACACTAGGCGAACTATCTCCAGAAGTTTGTTCTTCCTCTTGTATCTGTGGCTCCTCATGCACCAGATTTTGGTCCTCCCCCTGCTCAGCATTCTCCCCCTGTGCAGCATCCACACGTCGCCTCCTTGAGTACACTAGGAGGGGTTTTTCTTGGACCTGTTGTTGTGCAGTTATGCGGGCACCAGCAGCTTCAGAAGCAGAAACTGAATCATCAGCTATAGGGGCTGAAATAGTGATGGGAACTGACCCAGTTGTCAGCTCTGAAGTTTGGCCATTTCCATTTTTTCTTCCACAGCTCTCAGAGTAGCTCTCAGAGTTTGCTGCAGGTGTGGCCATACTCTCCCCCTCTTGACCAGCTGTTGGTTGAGACAGATGATCAAGATCTTCAAACAACATGCTCAAATCTGTTTTCTCACCATAAAAGGGTTCAGATTCACGAAAGGTAACATCCATACTCACAAATGTTTTTCGCTCGGTTGGACTCCAGCACTTGTATCCTTGTTGCCCAGAAGGATAGCCAATAAAGATGCATTTCACTGCTTTGGGATCAAGCTTGCTCACTGAGGGTCTGTGATCTCTGACAAAGCAGGTGCAGCCGAAAACCTTGGGAGCAACAGGAAACTTGTTTTCACCAAATAGCAGCTCACATGGAGATTTCATGCCCATAATCCGTGAAGGCATGCGATTAATCAAAAAGGTAGCAGTTAGAACTGCCTCACTCCACAAAAACTTAGGTACATTCATAGTGTACATGAGTGACCGAGTTACCTCTAATATGTGACGGTTCTTTCTTTCAGCTACTCCATTTTGGGGAGGAGTATCTGGACAGGAAGTCTGGTGCATAATGCCTTTCTCTGATAAAAAACCTCCAAATCTCTTATTGACATATTCTGTCCCATTATCTGTTCTAAGTGTTTGGACCTGCACCTTAAATTGAGTGTTCACATATGCACAAAAGTCCTGAAAGCATTGAAACACCTCATCTTTGTGACGTAAAAGATACACCCAAGTCATGCGTGTATAGCAGTCAATAAAGGTTACAAAATATTTCATTCCACTGATAGACATAGTAGGGCATGTCCATACATCAGAGTGCACAAAAGTGAAGGGAGCTATACTTCTGAGCCCCTTACTCACATAAGATGTTCGAGTATGTTTGGCATACTCACATGCATCACATTTTAGTTTACTCATGTCTACTCCACACATTACATCAGGACAGACTTTGCTCATCTTATCAAAAGACATATGCCCCATTCGACAATGATGAATCATGGCCTTGCTCTCCTTGTCACCCTGGACCGCTGCAAGCACCACCGAGAATCCCAGCAACTCAGGCTTCTCTCGGTCCAGGTACCATAGCCCCCTACGCCTGATTCCGTCCCCAAGCTTCCTTCCAGTCCTCCTCTCCTGAATCGAGCACATATACTTATCAAGAGTAATGCGGCAATCAATCTCGTCGACTAGATTACTTAGTGAGATTAAGCTCACTGGAAATGCAGGCACATGTAGGACAGAGGATAACTTTATGCTAGGCGAACATTGGACAACCCCAACACCTTTTACAGGTTGGGCTGTACCATCTGCAGTTTGTATGGTCTCATGATATGCAGGTGGATACTGATGGTACATCTCAAACTCTCTAATATTACCGGTGACATGCTTAGAGGCTCCAGAATCCAACACCCAATCAGAATCTAGCTTATGAGCAGCTAGTGTATGAGCAGCTAGTGAGACATTTTCAATGTTACCTTTGGTGTAGACAAAGTGAGCAAACTGCCCGAAGCTTGTTTCTCCATGTTGTTCACCTTTCTTCACTTCCCCTTCACCTGCACTTCCTTGATTCTGAGTAGAGGCTGATTGGCCGCCCTCCATGAACGTCACATTGGCTCTGCCGCCTCCTTGTGGACCACCTGAGTTGTGATAGTAACCTCCTCCATTTCTGCCTCTACCACCTCTGTAGTATCCCCTGTTGTACCTACCGCCTCTGAAACCTCCTCTGCCCCGGCGAGGTGGAGCAGGTGGAGCTGTGCATTGATGCCACAGGTGGCCAGTCACTCCACAATTGTAGCAGTCTCTCTCAGTCACAAGATAGGCGGGCCTCTGAGTGATCTCTTCCTTTCCATTGCTCTTCAATCTTGTCTCCTCTTGAGCAATAGCAGCAATAGCAGCTTCAAGTGTGGGCAAATGAGTATCATGCATCAGATTTGCCCTCCTATGCTCAAAATTCTGATTCAGCCCCTTCAAAAACTTCAGCACCCGCTTGCCTTCAATCCATTTCTTTGCTGTCACAACACACTCAGGATGGGCAAGCACCAAGGGATCAAGATGATCCAAATCTGCCCACAACTGCTTCAGCTCACCTACATAGGTCATTACTGATTTTTCACCTTGAGTCAGATCATGCAGTTTGTCCTCAAGTTGGGACACCAACATCACATTTCCCTTCCCAGAATACATCTGAGACAGAGCTTCCCACACCTCTCTTGCAGTTTGAAGTGCTTCAACTGATGCAGCAACTGAAGGAGTTAAAGAACTGAGCAACCATGCAAGTATACCTGAATCAGTAGTGCTCCATTTCTTCCACCCAGCACCCTTCTTCTCTTCTGGCTCAGTCACCTCCCCCAGCACATATCCCTCCAGAGCCTTCATCTTCAGCAACAACAGTCCTCTTCTAGACCAGCTCAAATAATTGCTGACCCCCTCCAACTTGATCTCATTTGGGATCAACTCCAGCTTCTGCACTCCCTCTGCCAGCAGCGGAGCTCCATCTGCTGCCTTGCCCTCACTATCTGCATTTTTGGCGACGATCAGCTCCACCAGCCTGTTCAGCACCGTTGTCACGTCGTCCCCCATGGTCCAGCCTTGAGACAGCGCTTCCTTTGTGCTCTCCTGATGCAAAACCACCAGATCCACTCACTCCAGCTTCATCCTTGCCAGCACCGCTGCCTCTCTCCTCTAGTGCTCTGATACCATGTAGAAAAGAGATGTGGCGGCTGACCTGAGGTGGAGGCCTTCTATCACTCTGTTCTGTCTAGGGTTCCAGCTTGAAGGGGTAAGACTATATATAGCTCAGCACTGAGTAAAGAGATGGGCCACATGGGCCAGGACATAAAGCCCAAAAAACGGTTCAACAAACAGTACCAGAACTTTTCATACAGCACTCCTTGTTACACTCCAGATGATAGTATATTTGTCCAAAATACTAGTACGTTAGGGGATTGACTGACTAGAAATACCAAATTATGTGGGAATATTCAGCATTAAGTGTCAACTTTTTCACATGTAACAATAATACTATAGTTTGAAAATTCTTTTTGACTTCCTACTCATCTATATTTTGTGCTTCTAGTGCAAGGTTGATCTGCTGTTTGTTGTTTGGATTGATATTTTGTTGCTCCCTTGTTAAACCAACATCATGTTTCCCACTTTCACTATACAAGTTACTCTGCTTCTTTCATGTGCAGTCAAACTTTTGTAGAAGTCCTTCAACGAGCTGGTGCTCAAGCCAAGCTATTATTGTACGAAGGGAAAACACATACCGATATATTTTTACAGGTGACAATGAGTATTACCTATTTAGAGTCAGATTTTATCACGTCTAAAAGCTTATTTTCATTAGTATTTGCATACCTAGCCCTCTGGACTAGTAACTGCACAACTCTTGTATAACTTATTCAGTTGTGGGGCTAAACAACTCGCCTAATTATGAACTCTTATAGTTGTGGACTTGTTACTCTTGAGTTTTGTTCTAACTTGTTTATTTAAACCTTTTCACAGGATCCTCTTAGGGGTGGAAGGGATCCTTTGGTTGAAGATGTCTTGTCTCTTATTCACGCTGATGATGTAATTTGCAGAAATATAGCTTCCGCGCCCACTCCAAGGCGCATGGTTTTTGAGTGGCAATTGCAGTTTGCCCGTTGGATTAGTCCCTTCTAATAGGTATTTGTCTTTGCCTTAATCTCGTACCTCGTCTAGAATTCGTTTTGCATAGTAACAAGTTGTTATAATTCTCATTAAACTATAAGAAGGTATAAGTTGCGCTTAATAGTTCAAGTGTCAATATTTTATTATCCTATGCTATAACCCTTTTTTTTATGGGACTCGGATAAGTTCTGTAATATTCTAATTTGTGTTAAACACAAAACTAGAAATCACTATCTACGTCATATAAAAGTTGTTTTAGCTACCTATTTTTGTTAGTTTTTCTAATGCTTCGTGGTATTTTGGGAAGTTCCCAGCCTTTTCTATCTCCAAGTTAGCATGTGCGTTCATCGAATTTTTGGGCAAGTGTGATCGGTCATACATGAGAATTGAGACATCATCAGCGTTCAGGGTGGTTGCAGTGGCGGCGCTGGGGTATGCACCTGTATTCACAGGAATACCCAAGATTCTGAGCAAAAATAATTATTATACATGTCGTCCCATAACAGCCCAGCCAATGCACAGCCCAGCAAGCAGCAGCGCACACGTTCAGGTCGTTCCTTGCGCGTTCGGCCGTTCGCTCGCTCGCAGCCACGCAGCCTGCCAGACTCGTCTCTCGTCTCTGTATGTCGACCAGACGCCACGCGCACAGCGCCCAGCCCAGCCCTAGCTAGCAATTGCGGCGAGCCGGCGACGAGCGACCCCGGCCCCAGGGAGCAAGCGCCAGGCGACCGCGACGGCCCCGCCCCCCTTCACCCCGCGCAGACTGCCCCCGCGGCCAGTTCCGACCCCCTCTAATATAATCCTCTATTCAATTTTCTGATTTCTATTTAGCCGATTTTGTTGGATTTTTTTATTGCTCCGCCAGATTTTCTAGTAGTAGATCTAATTTGCTAGATGCAAGCTTTTAATTTACTGAATTTCCCCTTATTTTCTTAGACCACAGCCCCAATGCCCAAAATCATTGTTACTTGATTGAATTTTTTTAACACATGATTATTATGGTTTGATGTATTGTTACTTCATCGAAAAATTGCTACTGCCACATTGTTTTAATTATATATTGCTTTGGGAGAAAAAAATGAATACCCAGCCTCTACAACCTGGCGCCGCCACTGGGTGGTTGGTTGTGACGTTGTAACAGTTCTGCTTACTGGGTTTTCTGTTCGTTTGATCATTGTGGTTGTGTATGATCCTGATGATCGTTTGTCATGTACTGGTGACATAATGCGTTCGCTTTCTTTTCAGGCGACACCGTGGTGACGATTAATTCTGTAGAATTTCAGGCGAATGGTTTTGCATATATCTGCCAGTTGAACCTGTACAAAAGCAGGTAAAATGGGAGAAAGCACCGAAACATCAAGCAAGATAAGATGAAACGGATGGTAGAACTACGCGTCTTATTTGTAATATTCATCACATGGGATCGTGCACACACCGTCAAGGCCTGTGTAGGCATGATCGACATCATGGGAGACAGTGGAAGGGAAAGACGGGATTCATATAAAATTCATAGCATCATGGAGATCGCATGGCGATCTCCATTTCTCATGCTGCCGTTGTCAGTTTTTTGCTGCTGCGGGCTTGCTGCTCTTCACCTGCTGTCATTTGGAAAACACTAAATCACAAGGGAAGGAGCATGCAAGGTGAAGGTAATAAGGATCTCAATATAACATCAGCTGGAGGTTGTACCCTCTTCTTAGTCTCCCGGGGCTTCGATTCAGCCTTCTTGATGCCGCCCTTGGCGGCTGCTGGCTTAGTAGCCGTGGCACTGAGCTTTGCAGGCTCCTTGGTGGTGCTGAGCTTTGCAGGCTCCTTGGCCTGCCCTGCAACTCCGGCGGGCTTCACAGCCTTCAGGGACGCCATTCTTTGTATGCTGCTCTGTACTAGCACTGAGGAAGACTCGGCTTAAGCTGCTGTGGTACTTGATGAACTGGGAATAGATGGCACAAGGTATTTATAGGCCGCTTGTTGCATCTCCCAAGTGTGCTGAGTACAAATCCAAGATGAGCAAGAATAAAGTTGTCCTGAATTATTGTCAAGTGATCGATGGAACTAAGCAGCTGGGTGCTTTCTTGAAGAATTGGATGCCTTGTAGCCTGGTAGGAGCTTGCAAGTTACCGGACGTGAAGCTTGCCATTCGAAATGTTTAGGTATATTATTCTGTTAGTCGGTGACGCACAATGGTGACAAGAAGAAGGTTCGAAAGGGATAAAAACTTATACACGAAAGATTTTCTTAGTGTAGATGCTAGATGGAGATCATATCTGTAAGTGCGTTGTATAATCTTGTTCCGTAGCTGATGCTTGGAGCTGATTTATGATGCAATGGACAATGAGATATCTGGATGTTGACGTACGTACTCAACTACTCATTGCAGACCAGGCCTCCCCAGATCGAGCACAGTAGTGGCCCATGTTCTAATTTCTCTGGGTTACTTCTGAGCACTCGGATTCCATGCAACTTGCCTGCGCCAGTCCCACTAATGGGCCGACTCATTTAAAAGGTTTTTCTTATATGTTTCCTTTTTCTTTTATGTTTCTTTTTTCTTTTATATTTTATGTTTATACAGTTTTCTTTCTTTTCCCTTTTTATTTTCTTTTCATTTTATATTAAGAAAATGTTCACGTTATGGAAAAAGTGTTCATGGTTTAAAAAAAAAAGTTCATAGTCCAAAAAAAGATTCACGTGTTTTAAAAATTGTTTATGTGGTTTTAAAATAATTCACGAGGTTAAATAAATACTTAAGATATTCAAAAACTTATTGCTTTGAAAAAAATGTTCTGGTGTATTTTAAAATGTTCACGAGTTCGAATTTATTTTTACACCATTGAAACTATAAACATTTATATAATAAATATGTGTTTGATAAAATTATATATTTATGAAAAAAACAATATGATTTTTATTGCGCCACATCTGGAGGGGTTCATGACACCCCTTAGGCGGGACGGGGTACGATGCAGTCTTTGGGCAGACAGTAACTATACACATATTAACATATAATAATATTTTTAACTTGCTAAGTGTTCACAGGAGAAGGGAAAAAGTGATGAAACAAATGCATTTGAAACTGATTGTAAAAAGGGTTTGCTGCTCAAATCGCTTGTGTGAGTCACCATTGACTTAGGAAAACTAGATCCCACTTGAGTATGTTCCGGCAAATATTTTGGGATTTTGTTACCACTTGATAATGCATTGGTTAACGAGTACAAATTTCTAACTCCTGGACTCCAGTGCTCCCCTTTATTTAAAAAGTTCAAAACTCATATCTATAAATTTAAAAAAAAAATCTTAAAAAGTCTGACATGTTGCTGATGAAGTATCCCAACAATGTGAAAACCTTGATTTGAAATATTTTGTATTCTGAGATACACAAAATTGAAAAATATGTGGATCTAAATATACACACTTTCAAATCTCCAAAATATACAATATTTTGTCATTTTTGTGTTGATCATGATATAAAATATTTTAAATCGAGATTTTGCACGTTTGTGGGATACATGATTGACAACATGCATGATGTTTTTCGTATTGTTTTTAAACTTATAATATGATTTTTGAAAGAAAAAAAATAGAGAGAGCATTGCTGAGGAGCCAAAATGACTTTCAGATTGGTTATCACACTATATTGTGATAAGTTATCACGTGTTGAATTTGGTACCGGTTGCAAGTGACTTTATAAATGATTGTGTGATTACAAGGCAATTTTTTATCGAAACATAGTCATCTATAGTCTAGTTTTGAACACTGAAAAAATAGCGCGATATAGGGTCTGAGAATTGTATTGCTAAACAAATCAGTATACAAAGTCTCCCTAATTATAGCACGCTATAGCGTGATATAGATGCTAATAGCATATTGTAAGGTCAGCGATATTTTGTTATATCGCGCTATTTTTTTCCTTGGTTTTGAAGCTCTCTTGATATCATCACTAATCATGGGTTGGTATATGTGTCCCCGACAAAAAAAATGGGGTATGTATAAGTGAAGATATAATGAGCAGCTTCACGTCACAATCGTTGCCTGTTAGCTCCATCCGTATACCGATTTAATACGCGATGTAACGTGTGCCCCTCTCAAGTTAATAGTTATGATGAACCTCACGTGATGCCTGCCTGCTACCGTTACCGTACGCACGGAGGGGATCTCGTCTCGGTATTATACGCACACATATACGGTGGCCTGCCTGGTGAGTGGTGAGTCTCTTTATCGAGCTCCGGCGCCAAGGTGGAGCAGAGAGGATTCGTCCAGGAGTACGTGCAGACGGTAGTCTGCACTGGTGACAGCTGGAAGATGGTACACCTTGTGGTGGGTTCGTGGTTGAAGGCTGATGGTTCTGGTTCCCTACTCCGACATCGTCGTGCGTGGGTACCAGTGCTGAAGTTTGATGGCGTGTCCGGGGACATGCTGCCCCGGTCTGATTCTTTCAACGGCAATGGTTTGTCCTATGGCAAACTACATTGGAGGTCCGAAAAGCTGATGATCAGCGATGGAGCCGCGTCGAGTTCGGGTGAAGAGGTGATCTGTCTATTTTTTCCTTGGTGGCTGCTACGGTGGTGCCGAAAAAGATGGATAGGCGTTGGTTTGTCACATAGGTTTATCCTATCTTTTCAGATCTGTAAGATCGGTGTATACGTACTTTGTATCTCGCCTTTTATTTATCAATGAGAATCGTATTACCATGCAAAAAAAAAAAAGAGTGCCGTGCTGGAACAAAAGGCCGAAAGAGGGAGCACCACATTGTCCATCAATCAAGCCCGCCTCACCAGGCATAAATGACAGCCATAATAATACAATTATCATTCAAAGGTCCATCCATTTCCATCTCAAAAGCCAGAGACTTGCTCGACAGGGCAGTGAGCAAGCATCGCCGCATGGGCAGCGGTCCTGGCCTTCTGCTTTTCTTCTCCTGTGCTGTGCATTGCATTCATGGAGCTTTCTCCTGCTCATTGGCCATGGATGTGTACTGGCTGGCTGGCTGCACGGCCGGCCGGTCCGGCAGACTGGCGGAGCAGCCGGTTGCCTCCTTCGGTGGCCATGGCACGCCAAATGAAGAGTGACAACTGAGAATCAGTTGCGCCCCAGGCCCAGGGACGACCGGCAGCTGGTCCTATTCTTCTTCTTTTTCTGCCGGAAACTCTTTTTTTAATCTGCCGAGGTTCCTACAATTACAGGATGCAGTAAATATCTGTGGTAAAAACTGTAAAAAATTAAGTGCTAGTGCATGCCCTAAATAGTGCTCATGCGAAATACGTACTGCTGTGCACATGAGGTTTTCACAAGTCATGAGTTCGATCTTCTAACTTTCCGCTCTGAAGTCGAATCATTTCGGGACTCAACTCTTAAATTTCAGATCACACCTTTTGGAAAGTGGGTTCAGACCTCCATATGCCGATGGTAGGAAAGACTTTGGTATTTACATGCATTGAGGTAAGGCGAGCTGGTTTCCTTTTCTTTTCCTCTGTTTTGTCCCAATGTTGTGTTTCTCTTACCTCTGATCCGAACAGGGTCTACACACCTCCTGCTTATTAGCACGGCATTAGCACAGTTAATTCAGACATTTCAGCTCGTGTGAACCATGTACTAGGACTAGGACTTTCTAGAGCCAGCGTGGAGCTCCTTACATCATTACGGCCGCTGTTTTGCGTCTACAAACCCCCAACTTTTCCATACAAAAGTGTACTTAGCCTTGTCCTGTGTGTTTTAATTTTGTTGCTTTAGTTGCAACGACGAGAATGGATTGAGATGCTGTCGAGCATGGCTTCATGGGCGACGGCGCACGCTGTCCTGAGCACAACCCCATTCAATGATCATCCGAGGTGGCCTCTCAATTCGCAGGCCATCATTACCACTTTCTTGCGTGCTTAGTTAACAGATGTTTTACTTAGCACGCCGTCACTTTAGGACGAGACGATGCAAGCCTGCGAGGACGAAGCAGTCTGCAGCAGTGTTGACAGAAACTGGCTGAAGAATTGAAAACTACTGCGGCTGTCGGGGAAACTCCATACGGCCTGTTGCTTGTTGATTGAGTTTGACAGTAGCTATGGTGAGATTCCAAATTATGTGGGGGCAGTACATGGTGGAGCTTCGTCGGTCGTCGTCAAGATCTTTTTTTATATAAACCACCAGCCTCTGCATAACTGGATGCTGAGATAACTTTTCTCTGAATTGTGCTAGCATCGTGCATTACTACCGTTAATCCAGCCAAACAGTTGCTCTACATCCAAACATATTCTCCAACATTTTGCCTGTGTTCAACTCCAACATTTTGCTACCACAATCCAGATTTCCTATTCTACTTCCGCATTCACAATTCCTCTCTTCGGATCTTGTATGTCGTTAAGTCTATGCTGTTTATATTCATTTTCTTTGTGCCTAGGGAAACGCCTGGTTCCGTGCCCGTAGGTCTAGCACCGGCGCAAGAAACGAAAAAGGAATCCACATGTGAAATCCTGTATGGGATTTACCTGCATCTGACATCATGAAGACATCAATCGCTCACATGAGATTAGAAAGGAGCGAGAACAGATACGGAGTAGTAACTTCTCTCCAAGCACGTCGCACCAGACTAACGATCAGGTCTTAAAAAATTCAAAAAAAAAAAAAAACGATCAGGTCTTAAAGCGGGCGTCCTTCCATGCGCATGATTTGGCCCATCGGGGTATAGAGAGGAGCGAAGAATTTGACTCTTTGGAGACGACGACCTCTAGGCAGGCTCCAGTCACCTCACCGTATCTGTTTCAGTGTACTAATGACTGATGTACTGCTACGCACTAGTAGCCGGCACTGGCGTTGCATCAGAACAGTCGGTGCATTGACTTTGTAGCAAGGTTTCTTTGAGTACAGATCCCGGGGTCTATTTTAAAAAAATTCAAAATTTATATTTATAAGTTTAAAAAATCTAAAAACATTCACGATGCACTGGCGTTGTAAAATATACAAAAATTTGTCATTTTTTGTAGCTCGGAATATTAATATTTTCAAATCGATATTTTACATGTTCGTGGGATACATCATCACAACTTACAGGTTTTTTTAGTGTTTTTAACTTTTAAACATTTTGTTTTAATTTTTTTTAGAGGGAGCACTTGATCTCGGGAGCCAAAATGACTTTGCGGATTTCTTTCATCTTGATTTATTTCATAAGATTAAGAAAGGAACGCAAAGAAGATACATTTGAAAAAAGGCATGTATATAAGCATTGCCAAAAAGTTGCTAGCATATTTGGACGGGAAATATTCTTTATGTCATGACAAGTTTATAGAAAAAGGGCCGAGGAGGCGACCACCTGATTATATTGACGCTCAAGGAGTAGACATTTCGATTTATCTCCAACATCGACGCTGTTGCCCTGGCTGTGGCCGCGCCACCTAGGAGATGACGTCCCCGAGTAGCTCTTCACCAATGGGCTCCTGGTCCATCCTGGCTGTCGACTGCCGGCCGACTGTGACATAAGCGCGGACGGGCGGGTCGTCCGCGTGCTCCCCGACGCCAGCACCGAGGAGATGATGGATCTCATCCTCGACAGGTGGAGTCGGCTACCCGACCCTGTCAAGTCCGATCTGGCGTTCGATCCGAACAACCGGTGTTGGTCGGAGCTCTTGGCGGTGGAGCGGGCGAAGAGGATGGAGCAGAGCGACGGCGATATTCATACTCGGGGCCCGAAGAACGACGACAACAGGTGGCGCTTATGGAAGGACATGATCCCACCGGGAGGCGCCTCCTGCGTTCCCGTGGCCAGCTATTCCAACTGCCCGGGCCGCGCACTCTTGCGGTGGTGTCCACGGCGGCTTCTTCAACGACGTCTGCACCGGTCGGCCGCCGCCTGGTGACTCTCCGAGAGTCGCACTTCGTCAGCAAGCACAACATCCCAGTGCCGGACGACGACATGGTATCGAAAGACTGGGTGCCACACATTGTGAAACCGGAACACCGTGGTAACCGGGCTTGGCGTAAAGCTGGCCTCTTAGATTAGGTTGAGATTAGGTTAAGGTTAGGTTAAGAATAGGCTAAGATTAGGGTTTAATTCCGGTGACTTTGTAAGGTCTATTTATAATGAATGAAAAAATTCGGTGACTTTGTAAGGTCTATCGGCTCCCCATATTATTGAATCTGCCCGTACTGGCAATCCCCGGCGAGGAATTTCCGTATCGCCGGCGGCAAGGTCAATGGTGGCGTCTATTTGGAACGCCACAGATAACACATGTCGGTGGCGTGTGAAAGGATCGGTATGGCCACCTAGAGGGGGGGGGGGGGGGTGAATAGGTGCTACTCAAATTTTAGCTCTTTTTCGAATTTAGGCTTGACACAAAGGTAAATTCTCTAGATATGCAACTACGGTGAATTTACCTATATGACAAGTTAACACTAGACTAAGCACGATACAAGTAAGAACTAGCGAGCAAGGAGTAACCGAACGGGAAGCACGCGGAGAAAAGGATGTATTCCCGAGTTTCTCCTTTTTAGGGGAGTACGTCTCGTTGGAGGGGTGTGAGTTTCAAACTCAAACGCCACAAATGGCCTCACCCTATTCTCCGATGAACCTTGCTCAAAAGCTCGGTTCACCTTCCACTATCGGAATCCTTCAAGGCGGAATCCGGAGCCCTTACAACAAACTTGAGGCTCAACCCACAAAAGGATTGGGGGCTCCCAAGCACCACAACACCTGCTACACAAAAGTAACAAGTAAGTACAACAAGATGCCTAGGGTTTCCAAACCCTAGGCTCGAATCCTCTCAAGTGAATGAGGGGGAAATGAAGAACGGCTTGGTAGACTTGTAGATCGGGGCCTTCTTCTTTAGATCTCCATGTATGAGCTTGGTTGGTTGGTGAAGTAAAGAGATCTAGGAGCTTGAAGCTTTGCTTTAATGGAGGGGAGAGAGAAAATCTGAAGCTTGACTTCTTTGGAGAAGAAGCATCCTTAAATACCCCCCTCCACCAGATCTGCCCGTTGGGCAGAAAACTTGCTGCCCGGTAGTACCGAGCTCCGTCCGGTACTACCGCCCAGCCAATCAACTCAGCAGTCAAAGTCAACCTCGAAGCCCGGCTGATCAGAGAATAGCACACGCGGTACTACCGAGCCAGGGGGGCCGGTAGTGCTCCCCAATCGGTAGTACCGGGCTCCTCGGTAGTACCGACGAAAACAGAGCCCGAGTCCAGAACCTCCAGGGCTAACTTAGCACTACCGCGCGACACGATGCGGTACTGCCGCCTTCGTGCCTGGCGGTACTACCGGACAAGGTCCGGTACTACCGGCCACAGAAAGCATGTAACATCCCAAAATTATAATCAGTATTATTATATCAAAAATGTGGGCCAACAAAAACTTTTGTTAATTTATATGTGTTGATTGCATATTGTTGCTTGTGATAATTATTTCTTGTTGATTGTGTTGGTTGTTAGCTCTAATTAAAAACTTGAAGAAAAGAAAAGAAATAAAACAAAAGTTAAAAACTAGAAAATCATGTGACAAGTGTCACACCATTTCTCCAAGTGAGAAATTATTTTCCTTCAAACAAAATTCAGTGGAGTGGTAACATGAGCACTCCCATTTTATTCTCACTACTTTTCCCTCTCAAATAAATATTTCCAAAAATCCTAAATTGAAATTCTAATTCTTCTTTATCTTATTCAAATCACAAAATGTGCTATGATGCACTTGGCAAATAAATGATTAAACAGCACGAGAAATCTTGATAAATATGTGTGAAGCAAATTATGAAAATAAATTTCAGAAATTGGAAATAAAAATTGGCCCAAGCATTTCATCGAACACTTGGTGATCATCACCATGTTCTTCCTCAACCGATCCAATCCGAGATCAATTTGACCGATTTCGATCAAATTGATGCACGTCTCTGTCACCAATCGATTTCTCTCATCCCTCTCACCTCGCCACGGTCGCCGGAGTCGAAGGATTTGGTCGGGGAGACGGAGAGGAGCAGCGCCAGGGGACAGCCGCCCGCGCGCTCGCGCCATGGTCGCCACTGTGGCGACGGAGGTGTCGACGCCGTGGAGGCCCAGCGCCGTGCCCCCCTCTCTCCCTCACCTCTCTGCTCCCTCTCGACGCAGCAAAACACCCAGCAGGAGCCCGCACCCGTAGTCCTCGCGCCACGCCGTGCACGCCGAGCACCGCCCAAGCGCGCCCATGGCCGTCCCCCACCTCGAGCAAGCGCAGCTCGCCTCCACGCAGCCAACCTTGCTCCCCTGCACCCCAACACCGTAGCCGTACCCCACCGCCCCCTATGGCGAGCTCTCCCTCTCTGGACCGCCCCTGCACCCAGGCCACCATGGACCGAGCTCGGAGGTTAAATAGAGCACCCGAGCCCTCTCGTCTCTCCACACTCCCCCACTGCCTTCCTTCACCTCCACCATCTCTCGTGCACCGCCAGGAGGGCGGAGCCGCTGCTGCTGCCCGTGTTCTTCTCCAAGCTCGGCCGTGCCCGAGGTAGGAGTCGACCACGACCGTGCCGTGCTGCCCTCTCTTTCTCTCCTCTCTGGCCCGCACTCTCATCTCCATTAGCACCGCACTCACCCGCCTCTCTTTCCCCTTTGATCCGTGCCAGGAGCGACGTAGGAAGCTCGCCGGAGTCAGTACACGGCCGCGGAGGAGGAGCTGCTCGTCGCCGACGCTAGGAGCCTCCCCAGCAAGCACCAGTCCGTCCAGAAGCTTCCCCGAGCCTCCGTCGTCGATCTGCGTCATCTCCACCACCCCCAAGCCACCCTAGGTGAGCCTCCGACCACCGTAGCCGTCGCGGGCACGGCGGCGCCGCCCAAGTGTGGTCGTCGCCGATGCGATTGAACGTGGGCCGTTGGATCTTTGATCCACGGCAGCGTACCCCTTCGCTGAGAACAGCCGCTGACGAGCGGGCCCCGCTCGTCAGACTTTTAAACATTATCCAGCGCGCGCAGCGTTTCATTTGAGTCACTGACAAGTGGACCCCACCCGTCAGAGATCTCAACATTATCCAGAACAGAGCAATTTTCTAATTTAGTTTTCTCTGGAATTTCAGTACTGGCATCAACTTAGAAATTCAATATCTCAAGATTTACAAGTCCAAATAAATCAAATCCAAATGTTCTGGAAAGCTTGTGAAATTTTTTAACCAACCCAAGTGGTTTAAATTCATTTAGATAAATAATAAAATGCATTATTAAAAATACCACAGAAGGTTTAAAACCTAAACTTGTTTGTTTCTGATACTCTATTAACCCAAATAATTCCAAACCAATTTTGTTAGCTTGGTACTGTGATCTATTAGCTTCCCTAATTTTGGTAGAATTAATTAAGCAATATTAATTGTTCGGCATTAGAATAAAATTAGCAAACCCTTCTGCACCAAAACAATTATAGATGCTTAATGATTAACCCAAATGAATTAGGACCAATTTTTTTGGATCACATTTAGTCATGGTTAGTTACCCCTAAAAGGATTTAATTTTAGGATCAACGGAACTTGATTTGTAGCTAAAACTTGATTATTAAGTTTCTGGATTAAAACAATTGTGTAGGGAGTTTGGTAACTCCAATTAATCCCAATCAAATTGTGTTGTCTTCTACACATCAGTAGCTTCCTGTAGAAATTTAGTTTGTATTTTTGTGACCAACAGAACTTGAGTTATGTAATTAAACATGTTCAACTAGTTTCTGCCATAATTAAGACATAAATAAATAATGGTTAATTCAATTAAATTGAAACCAAATTGTGTTGCTTGATGTGTTCAGTGGCTATTTAGAGCATTTAAGATTGTAATGTTGTGATGTTGATTGAGTAGTATAGTGATTGTTTGTATTTGTTTGTTTGTTAATTAGACGAGAGCGTTGTTAGATTTATCGAGGAGGAAGAATTTGTTGAACCCGAAGATCAAGACCAAGGTCACTTTGTCGAGCAAGGCAAGCTACTCTCTGAGCTTGCACCCCAAATATATGCATCTAGTTTTGTCGTGGGGTAGATAACACGGCAGATGCTACTTTGGGGTAGCTTGAGTTGATGGGCAAGGCGACACTAGCGTCTGGGAGATTGTTTAGCATTGCAGGGACAAAAGGTTTACCCAGGTTCGGCCTCTCCATTGGAGATAAAGACCTACTTCCTGCTATCTTGTTATTGATCTCGATCTCGATAACCCGGCTACGACAACAGAGCCGGATCTCGATCTTGGTTACAAGGTTGTGGTGTTTCTCTCGGTGGTTCTCTCACCTAAGCTTGGATCGTAAAGTCCTCTCTCAACTAGGGCTCAGGGACCGGTTTATATAGACTACCGGGTCTCCTGGCACTTTACAATACGAACCCGGGCTCTCCCCAGACTCGGAATCCTATTCTAGCTCTTCTAGCCTTCGTATCCTCCAAGTCACGAACCGCCTCTGGTCTTCTAGAAACTTCCCTTCCTGAACCGGGTTACCGCCAAAGGCTCTGGCCCAGCAACATAACCCGGCCCATGCTGATGGTTAGCTGTCCTAGCCGGGCCTCCTGCCTGGCGGGTCATGCTTCCCTCTTCATGGGCCTACCGGGTTATCATCCCCCATCAGTAGCCCCCAGATTAACCTGGTTGCCAGGTTGGCATGCTCGGCTTCTCATTCTTGAATATTACTTCTTTGAACAGAGCTGGTATCCTGGCCAGCCGGGTTAATCACCTGAAACATAAGACGACAGATAACAAATCTAACATTAAAACATGCCTCTTTTCTCCTTTACTTGGCCAGTTTCTTTGGCGGTTCATGCCGTAACCCGGTTAATCCTTGCCGGGTTCCGACGCCCGGGTTTCACTTTCAACACTTAGCGAAAACTATCTCCCAACTATCCATCCTTATCCATCTTAACCACGATCTTATCATTTAATACTCCGTAATTATCTCATTCCGTTTGTCGTTGACTTTTAGTCAAAGATCCTTATCTCTTTACTTTTTACCACAACACCCCTAGGGTTTTCACTGCGCCTATAAATAGAAGGCCAGGAGACACCACAGTCATTTTTCCCACCGTGTTCATCTTCTTCCTCGCGCGCGCACTGTAGCAGCTGCGGATCCAATCTCAAATCGAGCTCTCCAATCTCTTGCAAGAAGATCTACAGGTACGTTTATCCCATGCATCCGTGCTCCGCACCTGATTTCAACTTGAATCTTGTCCAAATTTACTTCGCATTTCCTTCTCCGCGTATCCACATCTAGAACTAGGGTTTCACTTCTCCATTGTTGCGCTCAGAGAACCTCAAAGCTTCCCAGCCATGGTGAAGGATAAAGCCAAGGCCGGTGCATCTGGCTCCGCCGCCCCTGCTGCTACTCAGGTCAACTGGACCAAATCCACAGTGACGACCTTGATGCTGCAGGAATATGTGAATTGCGGCGAGCTTCCTCCAAAGGATGAGATCCAATGGCGCGCTGCTGGAGAAGAAATCCGCCCCAGCCCCAAGGAAGGTGAAGTGGTGGTTTTCCTCGACCATGTTCAGCGCGGCCTTCGCCCCCCGGGTTCCCTGTTTTTCGCCGGGTCTTGAAGTACTACGGCCTTAGGCCTCAAGATATCGCGCCCAACTCCATGCTGAACATCAGTAACTATGTGGTGTTCTGCGAAGATTATTTGCAAATGGCTCCGAGCCTCGAGTTGTTCCTTGAGTTTTTCTACTGCAACCCCTCCCGCAAGGATCAAGTACTTCCATATGGGGGAGTTGCAATCCAGCGCCGAAGAGAGTGCGATTTCCCGGCTCTCCTTCTAGCCAGCCACCCTAAGGGGTGGCAAAACACTTATTTTTACTGCCAAGACACCTCTCCAGAATCTGATGATGCCCGTTACCCGGCTTTCCGAAACTCGGGTTTAACATATGACGCCAAGATGAACAGTTACGCAATGACGCCGAGCGGGTCAAGCTCGAGCCCATTCTTCGCCGGGCCAGAGCTTTACTCGCCCATGGTCTCAAGGGAACAGATCTGGTCAAGTGCTGGATCGGTTGGTTCATCCAGCCACTCAGCATCAGGACCCGGCTAATTTGCCAGTACACTGACGAAACCACAGACAATATGCGTTATTCAGAGATGACGCTCACTGATGATCAACTTGTGAAGAATGCCAAGAGACTACTTGGCGAGAAGAAAGACGCCATTGCACTGAACGGGCTTGCCCCATTTAGTGCCAAGAACAAACCCCCCACGGTAAAACTAACACTCAATCCATCTTGTTTACTTTAACCCGGCAAACTCATCCATAGACTGTTATTTATCGTGACTGCTTTTTCTCAGGACTCCAAATGGTGGAGCGTGGATTTTACCCCAACATCCTCTCCTGACGGAGAGGACACAGAAAGTGAAGACGATGAACAAGAAGAAGAAGGTGAGCTTGACTCCGTAGGCCGGCTCTTCCTCCAGTTGATTAACAACGAAGTCCCCAACAAGGACACCTCTACTGACAACTCAGCAAATTTTATTCCAGGCCCCACAGACCCGGCTTCTGACGTAGCGCCGGGTCCCCAAGTTACTGCAGCTCCAACTCAGAAGAGGACCCGGGCCACCATTGCCAAGGTACCACACTCTTTTCTCAATCTTCATGATGAACTCATCTTAAACTTAAGCACAACCACAGGAAAAGGAGGCTGAGAAGGAGGCTGAGGCGAACAAGAGACGCCGAACCCGGTCTTCTACAAGCGAAGCTTCCCTGAGCCCAGGTATCCCTCAACGCTCTTTATCAAGCTGGGCCAAATCCATCCAGAAGACGCCCAGCAAACAGTTCCCTTTAGCTGGCAAGATCCGGGTTCCTAAACCATCTCGTTTGTCAGATTCTTCCTCGGATGGTGTTAGCACACCCGAGGATTTCCCGATCAACACCGGGTTAGAAATACTTCTCATATCTTTTCCATACCTCTATACTTCACTGTCCCATTCTTTTTTAACTAAGACATTATTTTGTTCCAGTGCCGGGCTTTTATGGAAGAAGACCCGGAGTCTCCTCCCGCGGCATCCCCTCCTCCAGCAACCACAGAACCTTCTCCAATGGAGGCACACATAGAAGAAACAGAGGACAAGGACGAACCAAGGGAGAAGCAACCCCCGTGGCTTCTCCAAAAATGTTGTTGACCCGGTGCCAGAATCCTCGCCAGCAGCTCCTCACCCGGGTTAGGTTCTGGGACAAAAGAAGATGAAGTGCAGGTTACTGGACCCGGCACGTTCCAGTACAAAGTGCTCCTGAGACTCTGGCCAAGGTGCCAGCCCCAGATGCTGACCCGGCAACTCCTGCCAAGAACAAGAACCCGGCTTCCTCCTCAAACTCACCGGCTCTGACACCATGTCTGTTCCAGCACTTTGCGATGAATATTTTTCTCGCCTAGCTCAACACAAGACCCTGGAGACAGAACTGGTCGCCCTGATCCAAAAACGATATGAGGTACCCATTTTTACTTCTTGCATAACTATACCCTGAGTAGCCCCCAAGCTCTAAGTTCATCACTTGTGATGAGCTTGGTGCTTTCAATACGCATTCCTTAGGAAAAAACTTCAAACCTGTAGCCCCCAAGTGCCGGGTTGTCTGTTTACAGCAACCTGGGACTAGAAAACTTCCATCACTTAAAACTTACTCACTTTCACATCAAAACTTTGAACACTGTAGCCCCCAAGTGCCGGGTTGTGTGCCTGCAGCAACCTGGGACTTCTTTATTACGTTGAACAATTGAACTTCAAATTGAGTAGCCCCCAAGTGCCGGGTTGCACGCCTGCGGCGACCTGGGACTAAAATAATTTTTTGCATCTTAACAGGAAGACCAAGCCAAGGCCCAAGCTGAGATTACCCGGCTTGCTAACGCTGCCAAGACTGAATCTGAGACCCGGGCTAATCACTCAGCTCAACTCCAGGCCTTGGAGGAAAAGATTACTGCCTTGACACAAGAAAACTCCGATCTGAAGAAGGACATGCAGGAGAACGAGGAGAACTTCCAGGAGCAACAGGAGACCCTGCAGAAGCAGCTGGATGAAACCAACAACGAGCTGACCCGGCTAAAAAGAATGATCACCTCAATGGTTGAATCTTTAGTGGGTAAGCACTACTCCTTGAATTTCAACCTAAACTGATCAAACAGACCCGGTTTTTGAAATTTCATTACGCCACTTTTTCTTACACAGGCCCTCGTGATGGTAACCTCCGCAAAACCGCTGCAGAGAAGATCAAATGCATGTACACGCTGACCCGTCAGCTGTACTTTGGCAGCTGCGAGGTCATCAAAGCCGCTAGGCTCTGGGAGAACCCGCCAAGCAAGTACACTGAAGTCCTTGGGCATCTGTCAACAATGCCGCAATGGATCCATCTGCTCAAAGATCAGCTTGCAGGGCCGGGGTGATGCGAGGTCTTGCCTTGGCAAAGGCCTACCATCCCCAGCTAAACCCGGCTCCACTGATGAAGGGCTTTCCTCAGTTTGACACTGATGGCAAGGAGTTTGATAAGAAGTGCTATGCCCGGGTTGTGAAGCAAACCCGGCATGTTGCCACTGTTATTGCCAGCAAGATGAAGCTCACCACCTTACAGCTTGGATATAATGAGAATGATGAAGAGATCATGGATGACGAGCCACAACGCGTCGATCTCCTCCAAAGCTATAAGGATTCTATTGACCCGGCAAAGAATGCTCCTGGTACCTCCACTGCTCCCAGCTCCTCTACGCCAGTTATTCCTCCTCCGTCACGGGCGATAGCTGAAGAAGATGATGAAACCTTCTTCCAGCCACTTCGAAAAATCACCAGGCGCAAGACCAAGGCCAAAGAAACCGAGAGACCACGGAGCCAAGCTAACCCGGCGGCCGCCGAAGAAGAAGAAGACCCGGCAAAGACCGTCGAAGATCAACCAACCGGCTCTCCTCCCGTGACCCGGCTCCTGAAGCCAAAGCGTGAAAACTTACGCAGATGCTGTTACCTCTGCAAGAAAACAATCTCTATTCGGCCCTTTGGGCGCTTATTGTAATAACTTTTGCACTGTCTGCCTATGCCTGTGATGGTGCGCCTATGCACCTGATGAAACTTTTATGCTATTCTCAAACTTTTGCTATGAAATATGCCTCTTCTGTGGTTTTGATGACCCTTTTGATTTCTTTAACTGTGAGCCGGCTTTCGCATGGATACCCTGTCGCTACTTCTCTGAGAAAAACAGGGTCGAACCAAGTCCCAATGGGCTTCATGGTTGATTGAATTTCCAGGTGAGCAATCAGGCCATAAAATTGCGAGTCACATCAGCTCAACAGCAAGATAACCAAGAATAAACTAGTGGCGTAAAGCCGGGTCTTGGGATTGCAGCTGCAAACTATTGTAGTAGGAGCCCCCAAGACCTGGATCAATGTTTATAAAGTAATGGCTTAACTATGCAACATTACCCCATTGATCCTCATACTGGTGGGACACGCTCTCTGGGCGTCCTCAAAGATAACTATGCACTTATTCTTATGACAAAACACAAACAAATAAAACATAAACTTCTCCTTCATACCTCTGAATCCAAAGTTATGGATACTGTAACGAAAACTGCACAGCCGGGTCACGAAACATCGAGACCCGGATGACCGTGAAAAGCCGGGTCTTGGGGCGAGCCCCCAAGGCCAAACTTAACCATAGAGCTATGCAACACTACTTATCAAACATCAAAAAAGGAACAAAAAGGACACAAATTTCTGTTCAACCTTCACTTTATTGATAGAAAAGGTTAGGTCAGCAAGCCGCCTCATTAAAAACCTTCCAGTCCCCTTAGGTACCCTGGTAAGGAAAAGAGCGCGTCTGAAACCTGCTGCCTGTTACATCGTGTTTTACATCTCATATCTCTTTCTCATGCTAAGTATAATATGGGCGCAGCTGCGCAATATTCCATGGCCTCTCACGCTCTTCCAATGAAAAGGTAGAGTGCGATGTGTCATTGACAGACTCGGACTTTTCTCTTGCATCCACCAAATAATATGAACCATTGTTCAATTTCTTGCTTATGATGAAGGGCCCTTCCCAAGGGGGAGATAGCTTGTGCATCCCTTCTCTGGATTGCACCCATCGTAGCACTAAATCTCCCTCCTGGAAAGTGCGAGTTTTAACCCGGCGACTATGATACCGCCTCAAATCTTGCTGATATACTGCTGATCTCTCCAGTGCTTGTTCTCTATGCTCCTCAAGCAGGTCCACAGCATCCTGCCGGGTCTGCTCGTTTTCTGTTTCAACATAAGCCGCCACGCGAGGCGAGTCATGAATTATATCACTTGGCAAAACTGCCTCTGCCCCATACACCATAAAGAAAGGGGTCATCTTTGTGGATCTGTTTGGTGTTGTGTTGATTCCCCAAACTACTGATGGCAACTCCTCAACCCACGCTCCAGCAGCTCTGAGACACGGAACCCGGAGACGTGGTTTCAAACCTCGAAGCAACTCCTGATTTGCTCGTTCTACTTGTCCATTGGCCTGTGGATGAGCAACTGAAGCAACGTCTAAACGTATACCCTGATTTCCACAAAACTTTGCCATCTCACCAAGGGACATGTTAGTACCATTATCTGTGATGATACTATGAGGATACCCAAACCTGTGTATGATCTGCTTCAAAAACTTGACCGCTGTAGCTGCTTCACAATTAGTAACAGGCATCACCTCAACCCACTTTGTAAACTTATCAATGGCAACCAAGAGGTGGGTTTTCTTGCAAGGAGACATGCTAAAAGGACCCACCATATCAAGCCCCCAAACTGCAAAGGGCCAAGTCAAGGTATTGTTCGCAACTCCTGAGCCGGCACATGAATTTGCCGTGCATATCTCTGGCAACCATCACATCTACTCACCAAGCGTTCTGCGTCTGCCTGAGCTGTGAGCCAGAAAAAGCCGTGTCTGAAAGCTTTTGCTACTAAAGACCTTGTTGAAGCATGATGACCACAATCTCCCTCGTGAATCTCTTTCAAAATTTGCCGGCCCTCCTTTCCAGACACACACTCTGAAATACTCCAGAAACACTTCTCTTATATAACTCGCCATCAATAACTACGTATGCCTTAGCTCGGCGCACAATTTGCCGGGATATAACTTCCTGCTCTGGCAGCTCTCCACGCAAAAGATACGCCAAATAAGGTTCTGTCCACTCTGGAATTTCATGAGTTGCTGCTACCAATTGCGAATCCGGGTCTTCCTGACCCGCCAATTCCTCTACGCCCTGAGGCTTAACTGATGGAGTCCATAGCTCGTCCAAGAAAACATTAGGTGGAACCGGCTCTCTGCGTGAGCCGAGTCTTGACAAAGCATCTGCAGCATCATTTTTCCTGCGGTCAATATGATCCACCTGATAGCCTGAGAAAAACCCGGCTACCCTGTCCACCTCTCTCCTGTAAGCCGCCATTGTTGCATCTTTTCTATCCCATGTTCCTGAAACTTGCTGTGCCACTAGATCTGAATCCCCATAACAATTAATATGCTTGATGCTCATCTCCTTTGCCATACGCAAACCATGTAACAAAGCCTCATATTCCGCCACATTGTTAGAGCAATCAAAGTGAATTTGCAAAACATAGCTCAGTTTATCACCCTTGGGAGAGTTAACACAACTCCAGCTCCTGAACCTTGTGCCTGCTTAGACCCGTCAAAGTGCATAACCCAAGGTTTGAGACCCGGCGCAAGAGGTGGTGCACTCAACTGCGTCCAATCATTAAGAAAATCCGCCAATGCCTGCGATTTGATAGCTGTACGAGGCACATAGTCAATGTGGTAAGGCCCCATCTCTATTGCCCACTTGGCAATTCTTCCTGTAGCTTCTGAATTCCTGATAATATCTGCTAAGGGTATTGAACTCACCACTGTGATTGGATGCTCCTGAAAATATGGCTTCAACTTTCTGCTTGCCATGAAAACACCAAATACTAGCTTCTGCCAATGCGGATAGCGCTGCTTTGCTTCTGATAACACCTCACTAACATAATAAACCGGCCTCTGAACCGGGTTTTCCTTGCCTTCCTCCTTACGCTCGACCACCACCACAGCACTCACAGCTTGAGGCCCGGCAGCGACGTATAACAGCATGGGTTCCTTGGGACCCGGGGCCGCCAGAACTGGCGCTTTTGATAATTGTTTCTTCAGAGCTTCAAATGCCTCGTCTGCTTCCTGATTCCACACAAAATTGTCTGTTTTCTTAGTAACTTGTATAAAGGTATTGCTTTTTCTCCGAGCCGGGATATAAACCGGCTTAGCGCAGCCACACATCCTGTCAACTTCTGAACATCTGCCAATTCCTCAGGTTTTTTCAAACTTTGGATGGCTCTGATTTTTTCCGGGTTTGCCTCAATTCCACGCTCTGACACAATGAAACCGAGCAATTTTCCCGCTGGAACTCCAAACACGCACTTTGTAGGATTGAGCTTCATCTTGTACTTCCTCAAATTTTTGAATGTTTCTGTAAGGTCGCTGATAAATGACCCGGCTTTTTCTGACTTGATCACCACATCATCCACATAAGCATGCACATTGCGCCCAATCTGATCATGAAAACAATTTTGAATGCACCTCTGATAAGTTGCTCCTGCGTTCTTCAACCCAAAAGTCATGGTTTTGTAGCAAAAAGCACCAAAAGGGGTGATGAACGATGTCTTTTCCCAATCCTGCCTGTTAGCTTGATCTGATGATAACCTGAATATGCGTCCAGAAAACACAAGAGCTCGCTGCCTGCCACTGCGTCAACAATTTGGTCGATGCGCGGCAGTGCGAACGGGTCTTTTGGACAATGTTTGTTGAGACTTGTAAAATCAATACACATCCTCCACTCGTTATTTTTCTTCAGAACCAAAACCGGGTTAGCCAACCACTCTGGGTGGAAAACCTCCATGATAAAGCCGGCTTCCAACAACCGGGCTATCTCCTCTCCTATAGCTTTTCTTCTCTCTGCGTTCATTTTTCTCAAACCTTGTTTCACCGGCCTTGCCTTTGGATCAACATGTAAACGGTGCTCAGCGAGTTCAGTCGGAATGCCTGGCATGTCACTAGGTGTCCACGCAAAAACATCCCGATTCTCACGGATGAACTCGATGAGCGCGCTTTCCTATTTATCAGTTAGGCTGGTCCCTATGGCGAACTGCTTGGAGGAATCCCCAGGCACAAAATCCACCATCTTAGTATCCTTTGCTGCTTTAAACTTTGCCCTGTCATCTTCTGTTGTTGGTTTTTTGAGCGCCTTGTTATCCTGCGGGTCAAGATTAGACCTGTAAGCTTTCAACTCCTCTCTAGCACAAGTTCGCTCTGCCAGGGCTGCATCTCCCTCGTCACATTCTGCTGCAATTTCTCTGTTACCATGAACAGTGATGATCCCCTTGGGACCCGGCATCTTCAACTGCAAGTACACATAACACGGCCTCGCCATGAACTTGGCAAAGGCCGGCCTTCCAAACAACGCATGATAAGGACTTGGAAATTTCACCACCTCAAAGGTGAGCCACTCTGATCTGAAGTTATGGATAGACTCGCCAAAAGCAACCTCTAATGAAATTTTTCCCTCAGGTGTAGCAGACTTCCCAGGAACTATACCATGAAATATTGTTGATGTTTTCTGCAACTGTGACTCCTTCAGACCCATACGCATAAATGTTTCCCAGTACAAATGTTAATGCTACTGCCACCGTCCATCAAAACCTTCTTTAACTCAAAGCCATGAACTTGAGGAGCCACAACTAACGCAAGCAGACCCGGGTGCTCCACCACGTCCGGGTGATCTGCTCTGCTCCAAGTAATAGTATGCTCTGACCATCTCAAATACCTTGGTACCCCTACAGCCACTGAATTAACTGCCCTTTTGACTATCTTTCTTTCTCTCTTGGTCGTGCCACTAGTATATATATGATATTGGCCAAGTTGCCTGGCTGGTTCGAGAATCCACCCTGATTGCCTGTGTTTTGGCCGGGTCCTGTATTTCCAGTTGGTACCGCGTTTGCTCCAGTTAGAGGTCCCGCAGCCGGGTTAGCACTCGGGCCGGGTCCTCCACTCCTGTTTGCTCCTTGCAGAGCTCGTTGAATCTCATTGTTTTTCCACCTGTTCAAATCCACACACTGGGCCAATGAATGATTGGCAGGTCTGCCGTTCTTGCTATGACGAGGACACGGCATCCTGAAGGCCTCTTCAGTGCTCATTGGCGTGTTCCTTGATAACTATTTCCACCACCATAACTCCCATTATTTCCCTGATAACCTCTGTTTTCCTGATAACCTCTGTTTTCCTGATAACCTCTTTTCCTGATAATTCCCATCCATCCTTTGCCTCTGAAACCGGCATTTGCATTTGCAACTAGCTCTGAGTTTCCTTCCTGATGCCCACGCTTGTGCTGGTTCTGATTGCTGTTGTTATTGTTTCCCGGGCCATTGTTCTTTCCTCCATTGTTCGCAGCACCTTTCCCTTTTTCTTCCTCACTATCATCCTGGGTTTTGTCCGTGGCTGCATGTCTGTTGCACGCATCCATCAACTCTGCCATAGTAACGGGCTTAACCCGGTGTCCTTCCTTCATGCGACCCAGCTTCTGCACCAAGGGAGCGTACTTGCAAGTTTTCTCCATCGATGAAATTGCATCCTTGGGCTCGATACCTGATGAAGAGTGCAGGATCTCCGTGACCCGGCCCATCCAGTGACGAGCTGACTCGCCCTTCCTCTGTACGCAACGATCAAGATCTTCAATGGAAAATAAACGCTTGCACGTGCCCTGAAAGTGCTTGATGAAAATTGTTTTCAGCTCATCCCAAGAATTGATAGATTTTTCTGGCAGATTCTTGAACCACAACTTTGCTGCACCATCACTCATCATCAAATACATATACTTTGCACAAACGTTCTCTGTGGCATTGCGTATACACATTGCCATCTCATAACTGCTCAACCAACTCGCCGGGTCTGTGCTCGGCTCATAATTGGCAATCTTGCTTGGCTCCTTGAACTTCTCAGGGAAAGGCTCTGCTCTAATGGCATCTGAAAGACACTTGGGACCCGCCAAAGTGGAAGAACTTGCTAAAAGATTAATGTTACCCGGCGAACTTGCAGATGCTGCTGGCACGGGACCCGGTCCTCCTTGTGGTGCTCCAGCTGCTGGTACTGCCGGGTTTGCATTAGCTGCACTCCTTCCTGCCCGCGATCTATTGACTATCTGCTGAGCCACAGAAATTGCAGGGGCGGGTTGATACTGCTGATTATTCTGGTTTTGGTTCTGCTGGGGCGGGTTTTGCTGCTGTGCCGCGGCAAACCCGGCCAATGGCGGGTTTCCCCCATGGCGACTCTTGCTACGATACGTTGTAGAGTGAAGCGCACTTTTCTCTTTTGAGTACTGAACTTGCTGAGCAACCGCAGTGCGTAACATATCAATGGCACGCCGAGCTTCAACCTCTGCTGGCGAGTCTCCTAATGGAATACGATCTAGTGCCAAAGTTGCGGCGTATACGTTATCTGCTGGATTGGAATAGTGACCCGCCGGCGTATGAAACCTTGGTGTCCTGGGCGGCAGACCCGGATTTCCCCTGGCTCCCCCAGCGAGAAGACCCGGCGCCGCTGCAACTGCAACCCCAGCTGCTCCTGTTCCTCTGTCTGGTTCTATATTTGCTTACAACTGGAGCCACCTGGGTGACACCAACTGGTTGATCTTCTGGGGTCCTAAACAATACTGCTGGGTTTATAGCGTTTTCTCCAGGGGCCAGCCGGCTCTGGTGCCTCCTCCGGTGCGCCCTGGTCATCTCATTGAGACGATTTTCCTCATCCTCTAATTGCTTTCGCCTAATCTCCATATCTTCTTTTTCTGCCATTGTGTCTCTGCGTACCTGCTCCAAGGCCCGGCGTGCAGTATCCAATTCTATAGCTCTTGCTGCTGCGTTCTCTGGAGTAACAATCCTCGTAAGTGCGGTTGGATCTAAGACCAGGCCATTGTTAAACATGGCCCGGGTCCCAGTTGCATTGTTTCTTTCCTCACCCTGAGCTCGGTTATTGAGAAAACCGAAGCTGTTCCTGTAACGCGCCGTGTTTTCACTTTCCTCTGATACCGAAGCCGGGTCTCCATCAACCCTTTGGCCCGCCAGCTCCAACACTGGTGGCAATTGTTGCTGCTGCTGACCCGGAGTAAAAGCTGGTGGCACAACCGTTGACGGTGATGCCCCCGCGTTGATTGAAGGAGCAGTGTAAACCGCCACCCTCCTAACCGGGCTTGGAACGGACTCTTGCTCCTCTTCGTCCTCTTCTTCTACTCCATATCCGAACCGGCCTTCGAACAAGGGCAGGATCGATTCTGAATCTGCATAGTCCCCCACATCACCCGGGACTGGAGCCGGGTTTCCCGATCTCTCCTCGTGCACGTCCAGGGGCAGCTCTCTTCAGCCGTACCAACTGATTCTTCTCCATCAGATTGAACAATTGTGGCAGCTCCTGACACAGATTCATAGTCTCCATCACTAGCAGATCTAGTTGCAATCATACCAACAAAAACGTTAAACTTGCCAATTGGAATAACATCACCTGATTCAAGTAGATCTGATTCCGGCCCCCAGCCAAAATCATCAACGATGGGCTCTCCTTGTGAATTGAGGGTGATCTCGCCGAAAACATAGTTCTCTACTCCTTGCTTTGCTTCTCCCATGATGGTGACACCTTTGGACGCGATTCCCACAGACGGCGCCAACTGTCGTGGGGTAGATAACACGGCAGATGCTACTTTGGGGTAGCTTGAGTTGATGGGCAAGGCGACACTAGCGTCTGGGAGATTGTTTAGCATTGCAGGGACAAAAGGTTTACCCAGGTTCGGCCTCTCCATTGGAGATAAAGACCTACTTCCTGCTATCTTGTTATTGATCTCGATCTCGATAACCCGGCTACGACAACAGAGCCGGATCTCGATCTTGGTTACAAGGTTGTGGTGTTTCTCTCGGTGGTTCTCTCGCCTAAGCTTGGATCGTAAAGTTCTCTCTCAACTAGGGCTCAGGGACCGGTTTATATAGACTACCGGGTCTCCTGGCACTTTACAATACGAACCCGGGCTCTCCCCAGACTCGGAATCCTATTCTAGCTCTTCTAGCCTTCGTATCCTCCAAGTCACGAACCGCCTCTGGTCTTCTAGAAACTTCCCTTCCTGAACCGGGTTACCGCCAAAGGCTCTGGCCCAGCAACATAACCCGGCCCATGCTGATGGTTAGCTGTCCTAGCCGGGCCTCCTGCCTGGCGGGTCATGCTTCCCTCTTCATGGGCCTACCGGGTTATCATCCCCCCATCAAGTTTGATAACATGATATACTCTTAAGGCAAAGATTTTTAAAACCTTTTCTAAAAGTATATGGAAATTATTTTGCCACCCTATGTAGAAGTATAAGATAGTTTATATCAAATTATAGGATGGGAAAAATAAATATTGTTATTCAAAACTCCTTTGAAAATACTTGTGTGGTTATGGAATGCCGAGATGTCGGTGCTGAAATGGAGAAATTTAGAATGGAGATGTTTATGAAAAATGCACAGTGTGTCCTTGTACTTACGTCAACCAGCCGATACTCTGTGCGGCCACATTTACCCACATATGGGAAAAGGGCGTAGTCATATAATTTGCTCATATTAGTATGGGATGCCTCATCGACGAAGATGACTCCGTTATGCATGAGGGGATGGTTTGGTGACCTACCCCTGACCTGGGTCCTCGCTCAAACTCTATGGAAAGTTAAGGAGGAGGATTGAAGACTTCACCATGTGGTCGCCGGGGAAAACTATGAGTCCTCCCACTTAGATTCCGACGGGCTGGGTTAAGTGTGGATGGAAAGTGTCATATGGGTAGGGTCCTATACTAGCATGAGCAAAGGACAGACTATGGTCGGTGACTCAACTTCGCATACACCTTGTATGGTGAGACGTGGCTGACACGATGAGTTACCGGATGGGTGTGGGAAAAGCGTGCTACCTCTGCAGAGGGTAAAACTATTCGAATAGCCGAGTCCTCGGATATGGACATTTGGAAGGCCCTACTTTGACCATGTGCAAGTTTTGGAAAGAGTTGAGTTTTAAACGAAAAATGAAGTGGAGAATATTTCATACACCTATACCAACGGATCGGTATGAGGTTGTTGGAGACAAGTGGACCATGATGGGCTATGGTCGAAAAAAGGAGGAGTTTTGGAGAAACTGATAAAATGGTGATTTTATGTAAAGATAGTTATAAAATTCCTCTTACCTTTTTCAATAAATATATAGAGATGTTTTAAATAAATAAAAGTATGAAATTAAAATAAAACTAGTGCATACTCATGTTGGGGTAGTTTGCGAGTACAATCAAATGTACTCATATTGGTTTCGTCCCTGGCTATTGTCTTAGCCAGACTTCGAGGAGCACTACGCCGAGGAGGAGTATGGCGACTTCTATGCGAACTAGGGATTTCCATAAGTCAGCTGCCTGTCGGGTCGTCGTTAGGATATGATGTCTACTACGCCGTAGCTTCCGCTGATTATTTTGGTTTGGCCCATGAAGGCACCTATGTAAGACTTGGTCTAAATGACCATTTATGTAAGACTTTTAATTCGGTATTGTAATGGATGTAAACTTCGGTATTCAGTTCGGATTATGTGCAACGACAGACTGATCACGGATCGTTGTGTTAAGCATAATCGGGTATTTTGGACGGCTAGTCCGGAGTCCCCACAGAGCTGGTATCAGAGCCATCCTGACTTTAAGAGACCTTAGATTAGCATGGTCGCTAGATAGGTGTTACAAAAGTTAATTTCTAAAAATAAAGGAGTGAAGTATTTTCGAAAATTGCTTATCTCCAATCCTCTTACTTATGCAAAATTCTACTCTCACTAAATATTACGTTTTCCCTTGTATCCTTAAAATTTTGCACACTCGTCATTCTATTAAGCTTAAAATTTTGCTCACTTGTTGCCTCACTACATTTAAAATTTTGATACACTTGTCATCTCACTAACTTAAAATTTTGCTAAAAATTGTAGATGGCGATCCATTTCACCGAGTTCGTTCAGCTTGAGAGGGACGGCAAGTTGATGTTCGAGAAGGACTTGTTCGAGTTGAGCAAGCTGTTAGGTCGCCCCACTCCAGAGATTAAGGGAGCCCATGTGGACACTCTCGGCAACGGGAACCTGTGTTGGTTGGTTGAGTCGTCTGTTCGCGGGAACATCAAGTCTCCCGGATCCATGACGCTCATCTTCACCACTATGGACGTCCACTGGGACGACGGACTGTGTCGTGCCATGCAGAGGCTGCTGGCCCGACTTTGTGAGGAGCACAAGGCGGAGTTGGTGAACTCCCGTTTCCGGTTCTACGGGAGGCGCACCGATGATGGACACCCTATCCGATCCCCTCTACACCCGACGTTCGGAGAGTACATCCTGGACATGGAGATTATGCTCTTCTGCACCCAGGAGGATCTGATGTGCACTAGGCTTCGGTCTCGCTTTGAGCGCATCTCGCTCAGTGAGAGTCGCGAGAGTGAGGCGCTGCTGAAGGAGGAGAAGGTCGCTCTTCTCAAGAAGAGGACCCAACTGAGGAGGACCATCGCCAAGCTCCGCAAGAGGGTGGCGGAGCAGGACGAGATGATCGAGGATCTGGAGCACCATACCGACGAGATGGAGGAGGAGGGCGAGGATCTCCTCAAGGAGAACAACGCTTTCCTCAGTGACGACGACGACTTCCTGGAGGAGATGGACTATGAGCAGGAGGACGATGAGGAGGAGTTAGTTGACGAGGAGGAGGAGCCACTCGAGGCAGTTCTCGAGGACGAGGAGGAGGACCCAGAGGAGCCACCTTACCAGTCAGATGCTGACGCAGCAGAGCCTGAGGTTCCACCTCAGTAGGCGAGTGACTTGAGTACTACCGCAGGATTAGGTTGACCCCCTATCGCTAGTCGAGTCGAAGTAGTGGTTCTTTTGGAAACCATGTAATATGTACCTTAGACGTAGGGCAATATTGTAAGCTTGATGTTGTGAACTCCTTGATGTGATGTTTGTGCTATATAAGTGTGTTTGTCTTGTTTGATCTGTGTAAAATATTTTCCATATAATCCTTAAATTAGTCAACCACTTCGCGAAATCGTCTTTTCCCTTAGTCGAACCTTTTTGCCTTGCCTCTTATACCCGGTGTGCTTCAGGATGGTGGACACTCGTCGCACCAGCTCGGATGGAGGACCACCACCACCACCACCGAACCCAACCCCCGCCCAACTTCTCGCACTTATCATGGAGGAACGCCAAAATGTACGAGAGGAGCGCCAAGCTCATCTCATCGCCTTGCAGCAAATTGCCGCCGCCCATGTCAACAACAACAATAACAACAACAACAACAATGGCAATGGCAATGGCAATGGTGATGGAAACCAGCGATCCACTTTGAGCGATTTCCAGAAGACCAACCCACCTACCTATTCCAAGGGATTTCACCCACTGGAAGCCGATGATTGGCTCCGCACCATCGAGAACAATCTGGAAGTGGCTGCTGTAGGAGAAAATGAGAAGGTGCTGTATGCAACCGACTACCTTGCTGGACCTGCACGAGCTTGGTGGGAAGCTACCAAGACTCTCCAGCAAGCTGGCCATGTTATCAACTGGGCTGAGTTCCAGGAGAAGTTCCGCAAGAAGCACATCCCTGGCGGACTCATTGAGAGGAAGAAGGATGAATTCCGCAAGCTGAGGCAGGGAAGTAAAGATGTGGTCGGTTATCTTGATGAGTTTACCGACTTATCTCGGTATGCTCCAAATGACACCGACACAGAGAAGAAGAAGATGGAGCGTTTCCTGAATGGACTTCATGATGAACTGCAGTGTGCTTTGGTTATCCATGACTTCTTTGATTTGGAGTCACTTGTGGACAAAGCCATCCAGCTGGAGACCAAGCGCAAGTCTATGTTTGAAGGTCGTAAGAGGAGGATGAATGCTCAGGAAGATTCGAGCAACCAGAAGCCTCGTATCTTTCAGCAAACCCCCAAGCCTGCCTATCGACCACCACAAGCTCCACGCCCCAATTTCCCTAACCACCCAAACAACTTCAACCGCCCCAATGACAATAACCGTCCCGGAGGAAACTTCAACAACTTGAACCGCAATGCCAATGTTATCTACTTTGAATGCGGCAATAAGGGTCACTACTCCAGAGAATGCCCCAATCCTAAGAGGAATGTGCAGCGCCCCAATGCACCGGCACCGAACAATGGCCAAGGCCGTAATGGAAATGGCAAGAATGCCACACCCCGGAAATGTTGCTGTTGCCAAGGGCCGTCTGCACCACATCAATGCTGAAGAAGCCCAGGATGCGCCAGATGTTGTGCTGGGTACGTTCCTTGTCAACTCAGTACCTGCAACTGTTCTGTTTGATTCTGGTGCAACCCATTCCTTTGTTACCGAGGAGTTTGTCGCTAAGGGAGGTTTAGTAGAAAGCTTCCTAACTAAACCCATGAGTATACAAATCCCTGGCTCCACCATAGAAACCAAGAGGTTTTGCCCCAATACTCCCATTGAGATCAAAGGCGAAAAATTTGCAGTCGACCTAATTATTCTAGGAACCCAGGGCATAGATGTCATACTTGGTATGAATTGGTTAGCCAAGTTTCAAGGCCGTATTGACTGCGCCAGAAGAGCTGTTTCCCTCACTTCCGATAATGGAGTCGAAGTGGAGTATGTGTCTGAAACCAACCATTCTCAACCAGGCTGCCATGAAGGCATAGCTTGACCCACCCTAGATGAGATCCGTGTTGTTCACCTGTTCCGAGATGTTTTCCCTGAAGAGTTGCCTGGTATGCCGCCAGACTGGGATATTGAGTTCATAATTGAACTTATCCCAGGAACAGCCCCTATATCCCAAAGACCTTATCGGATGAATCCAGAAGAACTGGTTGAGTTGAAGAAGCAGTTGGCTGATATGCTCAGCAAAGGTCTTGTCCGCCCAAGCGCTTCACCTTGGGGATCACCCATCATTTTTGTGGACAAGAGAGACAGTACCACATGCCTGTGTGTGGATTATCGCAAGTTAAATGACGTGACCATTAAAAAAAGTACCCTCTTCCCAAGATCGAGGATCTGTTCGATCAGATGAACGGAGCCCGAGTCTTTTCCAAGATCGATCTTCGGACATGATATCATCAGTTGAAAATCCGAGAGTCAGACATTCCCAAGACCTCCTTCACCACCCGTTACGGTTTGTTTGAATACACTGTGATGTCCTTTGGTCTGACCAATGCCCCAGTCTATTTCATGAATCTCATGAACAAGATTTTCATGGAGTACCTCGACAAGTTCGTGGTAGTTTTCCTCGATGACATCCTTATTTATTCCAAGACCGAAGAAGAGCATGTTGAACACCTGCGTCTAGTTTTGGAGACCCTCTGAGAGCACGAGCTGTATGCCAAGCTTAGCAAGTGTGAGTTTTGGCTTAGTGAAGTGGCATTTCTCGGACAGGTCGTATCTGCTGGAGGAATTTCTGTTGACCCCGAGAAGATCCAAGCCATTGTTGACTGGAAAGACCCAACCAGTGTGACTGAAATCCGAAGCTTTCTCGGACTAGCGGGTTATTGCCGCAAGTTCGTTGAAGGATTCTCCAGTATAGCCAAGCCCATGACCCAACTGTTGAAGAAAGACAGGAAATTTGAATGGACTCAGAAGTGTGAAGAGAGTTTCCAAGAATTGAAGAAGAGACTGACCTCAACCCCAGTCTTGATTATGCCAGACGTCACCAAGAGTTTCGACGTGCATTGCGATGCATCACTGATGGCCCTTCACGTAATTACCCCACAACGGCGCCAGAAAACACTTTGCTGACCCTTCGCGTGGTTACCTGCGTGAAAAGTAAATGGGTTAGGTTGAGACTCCAAGTGCAGAGTGTATGTAGTAGTGGAAGACAGTTTTCCCCACGAGGGGTGACTCGAGGGTTTAATATCGAACTCTCGGGGAACCAGTATTTCAGGTGTTATCTCCTTATCCTTCTCTTGAGAACCTGCAACAAAATAAATTGTTTTGTGCCCTCAACCTCACCAAGTGGTTGTCAAGCACAAGGTGTGAGAATGATAATAAAATAAATATGCAAACAGTAGTAAATATGCAATGATGGTAAAATAAATATGCAATGATGGTGGAATGATAAATGATATTTTTGGGTTTTTTATATGAATGCAAGATGTAAAAGTGTTTTTGTATTTTCGGATTTAATAATGGCAGCAAACAAAAGTGGTGATAAAAGTGTTGGAAAGGTGTTTCTTATGATTAAAAATGGACCGGGGTTCATGGTTTCACAAATGCACTCTCTCTTGATAACGTGGTAGACAATGGAACACTAAAATTAACATGTAAGATGGCAAGACATGGTTTGACAAGTTATTAATAATATGGGCATCACGTCCTAACATAGAGATCTCAAGTATAAGTTGTTCTCTCTCTTATGCTCCACCAAGATGCGAACTAAATCATAACACCTTAGTAATTAAGATAAATCAGAGCATAGCAATAAGTTCAATGACATGAAGTTAAAATAAGAACATGCTAGATCTAGTCATGGAGGTAGTGGCCAAGGTCACATCCACTCTCCGGTAGCATGGTATTTTTGTTTATCCCTAGTGAGGCAACAAAGTAAGGTAGAAAACCCAAGTGGATCGCAGAACTATCTGTCACGTTCACTGCACTAGCCACCCCCCGTTACTCCAACTAATGCACACGTTCCCCTCACATGCTCTCATAAACATGCTTGATCATGACAAGTAAATAAGAACGGGGTACATAATATGCATCTACTTTCATAACTGAAACAAAACCATTGCAATCTCAAACATGTATTAACTCATAATAAAGATCCACCACAAAGGAATTACATAGATGACCGTAATCATGTTCAGCAGCTCATACGGTACTAATTAGTGAAGCTCATAGAGAGGAGAGATACATAAGTTACTTCCACAAACCCATAGTCCAGGGGTGGACTACTCCCTCTTCATCATGGTGTCGGTGGAGATGTTGTTGGAGGGGAAGGAGACCACACCGGCAGCGCCCCGCCGGAGTTTTCCCCCTCCAATCTTCAGCTCCAGGTCTCTGTTTCGTGGTTTCTGTGTTTCGGCGGCGCTCCTTTCGCGAAAGCCCTGGGGGGTCTATATATAGTCGTTTTTAGGTCAAGACGAAGCTTCGGGAAGAAAGATCGACGGCAGCGGAGGCCCGAGGGCCAGGATGGGGGTCCCACGCGGTCAGGGAATCTGGCCGCGTGGGCCCACCCTTTTGCCTTCTGGTCTCCGTTTCTTCGATTCCTTTGCGCCTACGTTTCGTTCCTTCCAAAAAAGTGATCCCCGTAAAATTCAGGTCATTTGGACGTCGTTTGGGTCCCTGAAACAAAAATATAGAAAAAGGGGTTTTCTGACAGCGCAGGGTTAATTCCAGAAAAATGGGGAAGTTGTTAATTATCCCCAAAACTCAATATAAATCATGAATATAACCCTTATATGATGCAAATAACATGGAATAACATGTAATAAAATGTAAAGTTCATGTATGCATTTTACATGCATCAACATCCCCAAGCTTAACCCATGCTCGTCCCGAGTATGAAGGTGATAAAACTAACATGGACTTTGCATTTTAATACTATCAATGGATATCAAAGGTGATTACTATTGCTACATAGAGTCAAATGATTCATTCTTCAAAGGAATAACAATATGCAAGATAAATTATGAAGTGATATCAAATACTCAATGTAAAGATGTTCAATGATAAATTCACAAAGTGTAACATAGAAGAAAGTACTATGGACCAAATGTATGCATAATGAAAAGTAAAAACATCCTATGGTGGTCATAGAGTACTTCTTATGAAAACTGAATATAAAAGGTGGACACTTTGGATAGATAAATAAGTAGAGGTAAAGCATGAATAAGTTTCATCTAACTTCCAAACACTTCTACTTAAGTTAATGCTTGCAATGTGGTAGTCATTGGTGTGGAGCTCTCATTACCCCTATCATAGCATCTTGAATGATTAATGTTTAAAGTGAAAGCAAATATGAGTGGTGTGCTTGACAATGTATTGGTTGAATGTCTCATGTCCCTTGAATACAAGTACCTACACCATGTGTTACTCACTTTGGTCCACAAAGTAAATTCAAATAAAGGTCATTGCAAGTAATAATAGTATCATCAAGAACTGCACTGGGGTACCTCTTGCCCCTTGACATGAACAAGCCCATGTCAAAACAACAAGACAAACAGACAATGAACAATCTCAGCACTCTTTTATTTACTATGGGTATAGCTTTTTATTATGAGGTGCATCACTGAATGAACATTATGGTTATGCTGTAAATTTCCACCATGAATGATGCATGGCTTAGATTAGCGGCCCAGGCATTTCTCTAACCATTTATACAAACTCTTTGAACTTACTAAGTATCCACATTCATTTCACCCATGATAGGCATCCATAAACAAAAGTACATGACATCAACTAAATATAAATAAGTGCAATGTTGAAAGCTTGCCATGTGACAGCACATATGGGCTAACTCCCAACCAAAACAATTGTCAAGCCCACAACTTCATAATTTTAATCACAATGGTTCATGCTTATTAAATGCAATAAAAGTAAATTGTGCATCAAGTTCGTGAGAGCTTTTAACCAATTTTTCCCATGACAATCAATAACATAAGCATTTAAATTCAGAAATGTAGATAACACAATATAACATGATAAACATACTTGGAATAGCATAAAGCTAATAGGTAGATATGGTGGACTCACTGGAAAAACTTTGGTTGAAGGTGTTGGGAAACAAGCTTTTTACTTGTTGTAATTTTTGGGCTAGCAATAGGGAGAAAGTTGACCATCTAAATGCATGCATAAGTGTCCATAGAACTAATCAATCCATGTTAAACCAAGTAAAGTTAAAATTCAACATCTAAACATGGTAAAAGATAGCTCTTGACAACACACTTGCAAATTAACATTCATTCAAAGCACATGAATTATGCAACTATATGTATCTTTTAAAATCAACTCAAACATCCCTATCCCAATATATTTAATAGCATCCAACATAATTCAACCCAAACTTCCAGTAGCTCTCTCATATATAAATGATAGTGGTGGTCTTATTAACAAACCGAAATAACAAAAGCAAAAAAAAACAGACGCTCCAAGTTTATACGATAAAGTGCTTTGATCGAAAAACAGAAGTTAGACGTGTGCAAACCGAGAGTGTGTTGGTCTAGTGGGGTTGTCTTGACATCCCCAAGCTTATGGTCTTCACCATCCTTGGATAGCTCTTGGTGCAGCTCCTCTAATCCCTGTGAAAAAACTTCAAAACACCGTTTCTCCCATTTCTTTTCTGTGGGGTGATATTAGTAGTGATAAACAAATAGGTTCCTTGCTGCATAAAATCCTTAGGCAAAAATTCATATGAATGTCCAGAGAGTATATAATGTTGTATGCCTACTCATAAACTCAATTGAATCAAAAAGATTCAAGCAAAAAGCTCAAAGAATGCATCAAACAATATCAAGACAGAATCTGTCCAGAAAAACAGCAGCAGCAAAACGCATTTTTCTACCCTACTTAAACTCGTCAGAAAAATCTGCAAAAAATCACGTATACAGAGGATGAAAAGTTGAAGCTACAGTTCAAATTACAGCTCAATCGGAGTTACAGATAAAAAATGAAAAATCAAACCGTGCACAGACTTCGTGCAGGCAGAAAACTCTCCGAAAATGAATAGCAACTTTTCAAACCCAAAATAGGTAAAACTTGGTTCTTTATTAAAAATCCCAGAAACAAAACTAACAAACTACTCTCTTGTTACAGCAAGAGGACTCAAAGAAAATCTCAAACAAAAACAACCGGGTTGCCTCCCGTAAAGCGCTTTCTTTATAGCCATATAGCTAGGCTTACTTACTTGATAATCAAAGGGGACGTAGCTCATGAGGGAGCTTGAACCTTGGTGTGTCCCTCTTCCTTGGGAAGTGTTCCATGCTCTTCTTGTGTGGAAACTGAAACTTCACATTCCCTTCCTTTGAATCAATAATGGCACCTGTAGTACGAAGAAAAGGTCTTCCCAAAATAATAGGACTAGAGGTTTTATTCCCCATGTCCATGATTAGAAAATCAACAGGCACAAAAGTCATGTGTAACTCTACCATAACATCACTTACTTTTCCTAGAGCATGTCTAATGGAATCATCAGCAAGTGCAAGTTCAATAGAGCATTTCTCAATATTTTTAAGTTCAAGGACTTCATATAGTTCTTTAGATAATATAGAGACACTAGATCCTAGATCAAAATGCATGGTGTGTCTCTTTTCCAATGGTTACTAGTACCTTAGGGATCCAGATATCCCCAAGCTTAGGTGGTATCATAGCTTCTTGATTGTACCTAGCAATCTTTTCTTTTAAGACATGATTAGCAATATAGGAACCAAAACCAGCCTGGTTAATATTAACAGAAGGATCACTTGCAAATTTTTGTAAGATAGAAATTAATTCATGCAAGCTACACTTCTCTAAATCAACAAATGGTTCCTTAACTTCACTAAGCATTTTAACTTCCTCAACTTTTTTCTCTTTTTGAGATATAATGATGTTCTTTAATGAGGAAACTTCCTTAGTGAGTTGATCTACTCTTTCAAACAAAATATCATGTTTTTCGAATTTGGATATGAACTCCTTATTGAGCTCCTTTTGAGTAGATATAAATGATCTAATGGTGTTTTCCAAATCACTAGAAACATTACTACTAGTGGTATATTTGTTTGGAACATATGGGGGCTTATTATAAGAGTTATAATTGTTGTTACCATACCCATTATTACCATAGTTCCTAATGAAGTTGACATCAACATTTTCAGGATTATTACCAACTAGTTCTTGCAAAGGCATATTTTCAAAATTTTGTTTATTAATAAAAGCAAGAATGGTGTCCATTTTAGATGACAAATCATTTGTTTCTTCTATAGAGTTCACTTTCTTAGATGAACTAGGTGCTCTATCAGTATGCCATTGACTATAATTTTGCAAGATACTTTCCAAAATGTTCTTAGCTTCTAATATAGTTTTTCCCATGAAAGCACCTCCAGCAGCTGAATCAAGTATATTTCTAGACATGTAATTTAGACCATTGTAAAAAGAGTGTAAAATGGTCCATTCATTAACCCCATGTGATGGACAAGTTCTAAGCATGAGTTTAATCCTATCCCAAGCCATGGCAACATGTTCATTTTCATTTTGCCTAAAAGAGAGGATATTGTTTCTATTTTGCAGTATTTTAACAGGGGGATAATATTTCTTAATGAAAGCTTCTTTTAAATCATCCCAAGAATTAATACTACCAGTAGGTAATGAATGTAGCCACTCTTTAGCTTTTCCTCTAAGTGAGAAAGGAAATAACTTCAGTTTTAAGACATTACTTTCAACATTTTTAAACTTTTGCATGTCACAGATTTCAATAAAATCATGAAGATGCATAGAGGCATCCTCAACAGCACTACCACCAAATTGTTCCCTAGTTATCAAGTTTAACAAACTAGGACTAACTTCATAGCTCTCAGCAGTAATCTCAGGTGTGGTGATAGGCTTAGCAATAAATTGATCATTAGGAGTGTTTGTGTAGTCACACAATTTAGTTCTATCTCCCATTTTAACAAGTTTTTATGTGTTTTTAATTTTTTATGCAAAACTGAAAGTAAAATGACACTAATGCAACTCGAAATAACAAATGCAACACAAAAATGCAAAACTGAATATAAATATGCAAACCGAAATATAAAGATGATATGCAAGACAAGAACAAAACAAAATAAAATGATTGTAGGTAAAGATGGATAAGATGATGCTCACGTAGGTGCAACCCCCAAGCTTAGGTTGTTACACAAGTTGGTGATGAAGTTGACTTGATGTGAGTGATCCTTGGATAAACCTTTCAGCTATGGTTCCCCGGCAACGGCGCCAGAAAACGTCTTGATGGCCCTTCACGTAGTTACCCCACAACGGCGCCAGAAAACAGTTGCTGCCCTTCGCGTGGTTACCTGCGTGAAAAGTAAATGGGTTAGGTTGAGACTCCAAGTGCAGAGTGTATGTAGTAGTGGAAGACAGTTTTCCCCACGAGGGGTGACTCGAGGGTTTAATATCGAACTCTCGGGGAACCAGTATTTCAGGTGTTATCTCCTTATCCTTCTCTTGAGAACCTGCAACAAAATAAATTGTTTTGTGCCCTCAACCTCACCAAGTGGTTGTCAAGCACAAGGTGTGAGAATGATAATAAAATAAATATGCAAACAGTAGTAAATATGCAATGATGGTAAAATAAATATGCAATGATGGTGGAAATGATAAATGATATTTTTGGGTTTTTTATGATGAATGCAAGATGTAAAAGTGTTTTTGTATTTTCGGATTTAATAATGGCAGCAAACAAAAGTGGTGATAAAAGTGTTGGAAAGGTGTTTCTTATGATTAAAAATGGACCGGGGTTCATGGTTTCACAAATGCACTCTCTCTTGATAACGTGGTAGACAATGGAACACTAAAATTAACATGTAAGATGGCAAGACATGGTTTGACAAGTTATTAATAATATGGGCATCACGTCCTAACATAGAGATCTCAAGTATAAGTTGTTCTCTCTCTTATGCTCCACCAAGATGCGAACTAAATCATAACACCTTAGTAATTAAGATAAATCAGAGCATAGCAATAAGTTCAATGACATGAAGTTAAAATAAGAACATGCTAGATCTAGTCATGGAGGTAGTGGCCAAGGTCACATCCACTCTCCGGTAGCATGGTATTTTTGTTTATCCCTAGTGAGGCAACAAAGTAAGGTAGAAAACCCAAGTGGATCGCAGAACTATCTGTCACGTTCACTGCACTAGCCACCCCCCGTTACTCCAACTAATGCACACGTTCCCCCTCACATGCTCTCATAAACATGCTTGATCATGACAAGTAAATAAGAACGGGGTACATAATATGCATCTACTTTCATAACTGAAACAAAACCATTGCAATCTCAAACATGTATTAACTCATAATAAAGATCCACCACAAAGGAATTACATAGATGACCGTAATCATGTTCAGCAGCTCATACGGTACTAATTAGTGAAGCTCATAGAGAGGAGAGATACATAAGTTACTTCCACAAACCCATAGTCCAGGGGTGGACTACTCCCTCTTCATCATGGTGTCGGTGGAGATGTTGTTGGAGGGGAAGGAGACCACACCGGCAGCGCCCCGCCGGAGTTTTCCCCCTCCAATCTTCAGCTCCAGGTCTCTGTTTCGTGGTTTCTGTGTTTCGGCGGCGCTCCTTTCGCGAAAGCCCTGGGGGGTCTATATATAGTCGTTTTTAGGTCAAGACGAAGCTTCGGGAAGAAGGATCGACGGCAGCGGAGGCCCGAGGGCCAGATGGGGGTCCCACGCGTCAGGGAATCTGGCCGCGTGGGCCCACTTTTGCCTTCTGGTCTCCGTTTCTTCGATTCCTTTGCGCCTACGTTTCGTTCCTTCCAAAAAAGTGATCCCCGTAAAATCTCAGGTCATTTGGACGTGTTTGGTCGCCTGAAACGTAAAAATATAGAAAAAGGGGTTTTCTGACAGTGCAGGGTTAATTCCAGAAAAATGGGGAAGTTGTTAATTATCCCCAAAACTCAATATAAATCATGAATATAACCCTTATATGATGCAAATAACATGGAATAACATGTAATAAAATGTAAAGTTCATGTATGCATTTTACATGCATCAATCACGCCTCGGACTTGGTTGCGTTCTGATGCAAGAAGGCAAAGTTGTGTCGTATCTGTCTCGACAGTTGCGACCGCATGAAGAGAATTACCCAACCCATGACCTGGAGTTAGCTGCTGTTGTTCTTGCTCTCAAGACGTGGCGTCCCTGTCTTGCGGGACATCGCTGCGAGATCTATACGGATCATAAGAGCTTGAAGTATATCTTCACCGAGAAGGAGTTGAACCTGCGACAGAGGAGATGGATGGAATTAATCAAGGATTATGATATTGGAATCCATTATCACCCCGGAAAGGCTAATGTAGTTGCCGATGCCCTTAGTCGCAAACCTTGCACCCTGAATGCCTTGATCCAAGCCGAGCAGCCAGCCTTGTTTAAGGAGTTCGAAGATTTCGGACTAGAGCTTGTTAGCCATGGTTATCTCGCCAATTTAGAATTAGCCCCAACCCTGATGGATCAAATCAAGGAAGCCCAAAAAGATCATGAAAGCATTGAGGGAATTAAAAAGAAGATTTCTCTCGGCAAAGCACTCGGTTTTACCGAAGATGCTGAAGGAGTGCTGAGATTCAATGACCGTATCTATGTGCCCAATGTCACGGAACTTAAGGAGTTAATCCTGAAGGAAGCCCATGAGACCCTTATTCAATCCACCCCGGCGGGACAAAAATGTACCAAGACCTTCGTGAAAGATTTTGGTGGCATGGAATGAAGCGAGAGATTGGTTCTTTTGTGGCCAAGTGTGATATCTGTCAGCGAGTCAAGGCTGAACATCAGCGACCCGCTGGATTGCTTCAACCTTTGAAAATTCCCGAGTGGAAGTGGGATGAAATTGGAATGGATTTTATTACCGGACTTCCAAGATCTAACCGAGGCCATGACTCAATTTGGGTCATCATTGATCGACTGACCAAGGTTGCCCATTTCATTCCCGTCAATACCACTTATCGGGGAAATCAGTTAGCAGACTTGTATATTTCCAGAATAGTAAGCCTGCACGGTGTGCCTAAGAAGATTGTATCTGATAGAGGCACGCAATTCACTTCAAGATTCTGGAAATCCCTTCACGAAGCCCTCGGAACCAAGTTAGCGTTTAGCACAGCTTGTCATCCCCAGACCGATGGCCAAACTGAGCGAGTGAACCAGATATTGGAGGACATGCTTCGCGCATGTGTTCTATCCTATGGTTCCAAGTGGGAATATTGTCTTCCGTTTGCAGAGTTCTCATACAACAATAGTTACCAGTCTAGTCTGCAAATGGCCCCGTTTGAAGCACTTTACGGCAAGAAGTGTCGTACGCCCCTGAATTGGTCCGACACCGGAGAAGGCAAATTGTTTGGACCAGATACCCTCCGTGAAGCTGAAGAGCAAGTTCAGCTTATTCGTGAACGCCTCAAAACTGCCCAATCCCGTAAGAAGAGCTACGCTGATTCCAAGCATCGTGATGTCACTTTCAGTATCGGAGATTATGTCTATCTCCGAGTGACACCCCTCAAAGGAATGCAGCGTTTCCATGTCAAAGGAAAATTAGCGCCAAGATATATTGGACCTTTCAAGATCATTGCTCGTCGAGGAGAAGTATCCTATCAACTGGAGTTGCCCCCGGAGTTAGCGGATTATCCCGATGTCTTCCACATTTCCTTGCTCCGGAAGTGTCTTGAAGTTCCCGACCAGCCTGATGTTTTCAAAAACATCAACCACCTCTCCATCGACCTGAACCAAGACCTGACTTATCGTGAGAGACCCGTCAAGATTCTTGACGAAGATGTTCGTCTTACCCGGAGGCGCGCGATCAAGTTCTACAAAGTCCAGTGGACTAACCACTCCGAAGAAGAAGCAACTTGGGAACACGAAGACTATCTTAAAAGCGAATTCCCAAACCTCTTTAGTGCCTAAGCCTAGCAAATCTCGGGACGAGATTTATTTTAAGGGGGGAAGGATCTGTAACATCCCAAAATTATAATCAGTATTATTATATAAAAAATGTGGGCCAACAAAAACTTTTGTTAATTTATATGTGTTGATTGCATATTGTTGCTTGTGATAATTATTTCTTGTTGATTGTGTTGGTTGTTAGCTCTAATTAAAAACTTGAAGAAAAGAAAAGAAATAAAACAAAAGTTAAAAACTAGAAAATCATGTGACAAGTGTCACACCATTTCTCCAAGTGAGAAATTATTTTTCCTTCAAACAAAATTCAGTGGAGTGGTAACATGAGCACTCCATTTTATTCTCACCACTTTTCCCTCTCAAATAAATATTTCCAAAAATCCTATATTGAAATTCTAATTCTTCTTTATCTTATTCAAATCACAAAATGTGCTATGATGCACTTGGCAAATAAATGATTAAACAACACCAGAAATCTTGATAAATATGTGTGAAGCAAATTATGAAAATAAATTTCAGAAATTGGAAATAAAAATTGGCCCAAGCATTTCATCGAACACTTGGTGATCATCACCATGTTCTTCCTCAACCGATCCAATCCAAGATCAATTTGATCGATTTCGATCAAATTGATGCAAGTCTCTGTCACCAATCGATTTCGCTCATCCCTCTCACCTCGCCACGGTCGCCGGAGTCGAAGGATTTGGTCGGGGAGACGGAGAGGAGCAGCGCCATGGGACAGCCGCCGCGCTCGCGCCATGGTCGCCACTGTGTCGACGGAGGTGTCGATGCCGTGGAGGCCCAGCGCCGTGGCCCCCCTCTCTCCCTCACCTCTCCGCTCCCTCGATGCAGCAAAACACCCAGCAGGAGCCCGCACCCGTAGTCCTCGCGCCACGCCGTGCACGCCGAGCACCGCCCAAGCGCGCCCATGGCCGTCCCCCACCTCGAGAAAGCGCAGCTCGCCTCCACACAGCCAACCTTGCTCCCCTGCACCCCAACACCGTAGCCGCACCCCACCGCCCCCTATGGCGAGCTCTCCCTCCCTCTGGACCGCCCCTGCACCCAGGCCACCATGGACCGAGCTCGGAGGTTAAATAGAGCACCCGAGCCCTCTCGTCTCTCCACACTCCCCCACTGCCTTCCTTCACCTCCACAATCTCTCGTGCACCGCCAGGAGGGCGGAGCCGCTCCTGCTGAGCTGCTGCTGCCCGTGTTCTTCTCCAAACTCGGCCGTGCCCGAGGTAGGAGTCGACCACGGCCGTGCCGTGCTGCCCTCTATTTCTCTCCTCTCTAGCCTGCACTCTCATCTCCATTAGCACCGCACTCACCCGCCTCTCTTTCCCCTTTGATCCGTGCCCAGGAGCGACGTAGGAAGCTCGCCGGAGTCAGTACACGGCCGCGGAGGAGGAGCTGCTCGTCGCCGACACTAGGAGCCTCCCCAGCAAGCACCAGTCCGTCCAGAAGCTTCCCCGAGCCTCCGCCGTCGATCTGCGTCATCTCCACCACCCCAAGCCACGCTAGGTGAGCCTCCGACTACCGTAGCCGTCGCGGGCACGGAGGCGCCGCCCAAGTGTGGTCGTCGCCGATGCGATTGAACGTGGGCCGTTGGATCTTTGATCCACGGCAGCGTACCCCTTCGCTGAGAACAGCCGCTGACGAGCGGGCCCCGCTCGTCAGACTTTTAAACATTATCCAGCACGCGCAGCATTTCGTTTGAGTCACTGACAAGTGGACCCCACCCGTCAGAGATCTCAACATTATCCAGAACAGAGCAATTTTCTAATTTAGTTTTCTCTGGAATTTCAGTACTGGCATCAACTTAGAAATTCAATATCTCGAGATTTACAAGTCCAAATAAATCAAATCCAAATGTTCTGGAAAGCTTATGAAATTGTTTAACCAACTCAAGTGGTTTAAATTCATTTAGATAAATAATAAAAATGCATTATTAAAAATGCCACAGAAGGTTTAAAACCTAAACTTGTTTGTTTCTGATACTCTATTAACCCAAACAATTCCAAACCAATTTTTTAGCTTGGTACTGTGATCTATTAGCTTCCCTAATTTTGGTAGAATTAATTAAGCAATATTAATTGTTTGGCATTAGAACAAAATTAGCAAAACCTTCTGCACCAAAACAATTATAGATGCTTAATGATTAACCCAAATGAATTAGGACCAATTTTGTTGGATCACATTTAGTCATGGTTAGTTACCCCTAAAAGGATTTAATTTTAGGATCAACAGAACTTGATTTGTAGCTAAAACTTGATTATTAAGTTTCTGGATTAAAACAATTGTGTAGGGAGTTTGGTAACTCCAATTAATCCAAATCAAATTGTGTTGTCTTCTACACATCAGTAGATTTCTGTAGAAATTTAGTTTGTATTTTTGTGACCAACAGAACTTGAGTTATGTAATTAAACATGTTCAACTAGTTTCTGCCATAATTAAGACATAAATAAATAATGGTTAATTCAATTAAATTGAAACCAAATTGTGTTGCTTGATGTGTTCAGTGGCTATTAAGAGAATTTAAGATTGTAATGTTGTGATGTTGATTGAGTAGTATAGTGATTGTTTGTATTTGTTTGTTTGTTAATTAGACGAGAGCGTTGTTGGATTTATCGAGGAGGAAGAATTTGTTGAACCCGAAGATCAAGACCAAGGTCACTTTGTCGAGCAAGGCAAGCTACTCTCTGAGCTTGCACCCCAAATATATGCATCTAGTTTGATAACATGATTTACTCTTAAGGCAAAGATTTTTAAAACCTTTTCTAAAAGTATATGGAAATTATTTTGCCACCCTATGTAGAAGTATAAGATAGTTTATATCAAATTATAGGATGGGAAAAATAAATATTGTTATTCAAAACTCCTTTGAAAATACTTGTGTGGTTATGGAATGCCGAGATGTCGGTGCTGAAATGGAGAAATGTAGAATGGAGATGTTTATGAAAAATGCACAGTGTGTCCTTGTACTTACGTCAACCAGCCGATACTCTGTGCGACCACATTTACCCACATATGGGAAAAGGGCGTAGTCATATAATTTGCTCATATTAGTATGGGATGCCTCATCGACGGAGATGACTCCGTTATGCATGAGGGGATGGTTTGGTGACCTACCCCTGACCTGGGTCCTCGCTCAAACTCTATGGAAAGATAAGGAGGAGGATTGAAGACTTCACCATGTGGTCGCCGAGGAAAACTATGAGTCCTCCCACTTAGATTCCGACGGGCTGGGTTAAGTGTGGATGGAAAGTGTCATATGGGCAGGGTCCTATACTAGCATGAGCAAAGGACAGACTATGGTCGGTGACTCAACTTCGCATACACCTTGTATGGCGAGACGTGGCTGACACGATGAGTTACCGGATGGGTGTGGGAAAAGCGTGCTACCTCTGCAGAGGGTAAAACTATTCGAATAGCCGAGTCCTCGGATATGGACAGTTGGAAGGCCCTACTTTGACCATGTGCAAGTTTTGGAAAGAGTTGAGTTTTAAACGAAAAATGAAGTGGAGAATATTTCATACACCTATACCAACGAATCGGTATGAGGTTGTTGGAGACAAGTGGACCATGACGGGCTATGGTCGGAAAAAGGAGGAGTTTTGGAGAAACTGATAAAATGGTGATTTTATTTAAAGATAGTTATAAAATTCCTCTTACCTTTTTCAATAAAGATATAGAGATGTTTTAAATAAATAAAATTATGAAATTAAAATAAAACTAGTGCATACTCATGTTGGGGTAGTTTGCGAGTACAATCAAATGTACTCATATTGGTTTCGTCCCTGGCTATTGTCTTTGCCAGACTTCGAGGAGCACTACGCCGAGGAGGAGTATGGCGACTTCTATGCGAACTAGGGATCTCCATAAGTCAGCTACCTGTCGGGTCGTCGTTAGGATATGATATCTACTACGCCGTAGCTTCCGCTGATTATTTTGGTTTGGCCCATGAAGGCACCTATGTAAGACTTGGTCTAAATGACCATTTATGTAAGACTTTTAATTCGGTATTGTAATGGATGTAAACTTCGGTATTCAGTTCGGATTATGTGCAACGACAGACTGATCACGGGATCGTCGCGTTAAGCATAATCGGGTATTTCGGACGGCTAGTCCGGGGTCCCCACAAAGCAGGCATACTGGAGAAGATTCTTCGCGCTAAAACCTTTTTTGATACTTAATGTATTGTGTGAAATTATCTAATAAACCCTACATCACTTGTCATCACATTAGATTTTTCCTAGTGTTGTTGCCTAACACACAAAACATCAAGGGATATAAAATATGCTCTTTCAGCGTGCGAGTTGCACGTGCCACAACCTGCTACTTACCAGTGGCGCTTGGGCTGCACACCACCAGTAGCGGTTAGCAGTGGCTCATAACCAGTGGCATGTCGAAAACAAGCCACTAAGGGCGAAATCGGCACGCCATTGTAAGGCTTTTCCCTACTGGTAAATGATAGTTTTTTTTCCTCCGATAAAAAAGCCAAGATATTATGTCCCTTGCATGTATCAAAAGACGTCTTGGACAATGTACCTTGTAAGCAATTTTAGGGTGAATGCATTTTCTGGTTGTGTACAATTAGCAAGGTACATGAGCGCTAAGGCAAGGGAGTTTCGGTCCCATAATTGCCCCCATCTTTCTTAGGCCTGAACGGTTCCTTATCTTGCTGTAAAGATCTCCCAATCATTGGGGTCTTAGAAGTATATTCCTTGTCAAATCCAAATCTATTAAACGCCTTGTGGGTGTAGGCGGACTGCTGCATTAGAATCACAAGAGGGGGAATGTTCAAGTTGCAGACTCAGATAGAAGTACATCTTGAATTTCAACATCATGTACGAACTCCACTCCTCTATATTTTTATAATATCACTGCGACAATTCCATAGAGCCCAAAGAATGGCCGCTACACCAATTCTGATACGGCCTTTGGTAGACTTATCTACCCCGTTCAACCAGCTACCAAACATATTCGATATACTAGTCGGTGGGTAAATATTAAACGAGAAATGTATAAGTCTCCAAATATCACGAGCAAAAGTACAAGATATAAAGAGGTGCTCAGCAGACTCATCCGCATCACAGAAAAATCATTTCTTACAACCTGTCTATCTCTGCTTAACCAAATTATCCTTCGTTAGGAGTTCTTTTCTGTGAGATCCTGGCCTAGGGCTCAATAGTATTGATAGGATACTCATATCAACAAGTTGCAACTTCTTTTCCGGAAGCTCATCTAGAAAGAACTCTGAGGTTAAGCGTGCTTGGCCCGAAGCGATTTCACGATCGGTGACCGACCGGGAAGTCATTCCCGAGTGCGCACGAGTGAGGACAAAGTGCGCAGAAAAGACCAGTGTTGATCTGTGGGGCCAGTCTAGAGATCCTATAGCGCTGCCAGGGGTGACAGGCTCAGCCCGGGGGTGCGCCGGGGTGTTACATTTTCTATGCAAAAACCATAGGAAAATCTTTATCTTTAACGGAACCTTTAGTTCCCACAAATACTTCCACAAATACCTCGTATGCCCATTGAGTATTCATCTAGTAAATTGACTCACATTAGTTTTTCAACAAGATGCAACCAGGATGCTCTAGAATTACCCACTAAAGTCCGTCTAAAAGGGAGATTAATGGGTATCGAATCAAAAACATCAGCTACTTTTGCGTTTTTGTTGGAGGCAATGGCAAATAAAGAAGGATATTCATTCACTAATGATCTATGGCCTAGCCATATATCCTCCCAAAACCGAACCTGCTCGCCATTACCAAGCACAAAAGGGCCATGAGCAAAAAAAATCATTCTTCACCTTCATTAGACCTTTCCAAAAAAGTGAATCCATCGGTTTACTTTGTACTTGGGACAACGTTTTATCACCTAAGTACTTGTTAATCAATAACTCTTGCCATACCCCCTCTTCATTTAGCAATTTATGAAGCCATTTACTCAATGACTCTTGTTAACCGATCTGCATCTTTTTTATCCTACATTTAGCAAAGAACCAACTAAATGAAGTATTCTGAAGTCTGAAAACCGATTCCAGGAAAAACTCAAATAGAGCTCAGGCTACAAGAAGCTTTAAAAATTGAAAATGGAACGGAGCTCAGGCTACAATTATGCCGCCGTTCGACAGTGGGATGTTGTGCTTGCGGAACAGAGGGAGTAGAAGTTATATGTAGATACGGATGCATCTAGACATGGATGCCACTCAAGGGGATCGTAGAAATAAAACAAAAAAATTCCTACCGACGATAACAAGAAACTAGCCAAGATCTATAACTATGCAGATATACTATACGGAGGAGAACGGAGTACATACCCTTGTAGACCGAAAGCGGGATTAAGTTCCCACACAAACGTTGCCGATGAAGCCGACGAAGCTGACCTCAAGGTCGTGTAGAGGAAGTAGACGTACTCCCAGCGCCACCCGTGTAGCGCCTCGTAGTTTCACACATGTACGGTGTAGATGACAACCTCCGGGCTCCAGATCCAGCAGAGCAGCGGAAGCGGAAGATTGGATCTAGCAACACGACGGTGTGCGTATAGTGGAGAGACTTCCCTCCCCGTACGCAGCTCCAGAAACGGAACCACGCTCAAGGTAGGAGAGAAGAAGGAGATTGGTGAATTTCCAAGGCATGGGGGGTCCCCTATTTAAAGGTGGAGGAGGGAGGCCACAACCATCGGCTAGGCCATGTGGGACTATTCCCACATGGCCACCGCCGGCCATGGGGTGCGCCGGCCCCTTGGTGGGCCCCATTCGGCCCACCTAGGGCGGCTGGCCCCCTCCCCTTTTTTCCTTTTTGGGATTTTCCCCTGATGGGCCTCTAAGGCCCATTTAGGTTTAATGCCTTTAAAAAATCGAAATTAATTAAATAAAATATATATTTAATCACTAATAACATTTATTAATATTAAATACATATTATTTAATTCATTCGAGCTCCGAAACATATTTCGTTGCCTCCAATCAACATCGGACATGTCCCGGAACGCTTCCGGAATCTCCGGTTTCTTTCTCTCTTATATCCAATCTAATTAAAACGTCCCCTACCCTTAAGTGTGTTACCCTATGGTTCGGGATCACACAGACATGATCGAGACATGTTCTCCGATCAATGACTAACAACGGGGTCTGGATACCCGTGATAGCCCCTGTGCGTCCATGAATGTCTTTTCATCGTTTGAACCTTTAGACGTTCAGTCTCATCCTCTTGCCTAGCGATACTTAGATTGTCCCAGCATCGTTCTCCGGTATCACGATTACCGAGCATGATCTCGTCATTGACAAATCTATCTTTACTCGGCTGTGATATTACATCCCCGTGACCTAGTCACATGCTTGCAAACTCATTGATGTAATCTCACCGAATGGGCCCAGAGTATCTATCCTGCTATGTGGATTGGCAAATCCCGCTCTTGATCACTCGCCTCCACTGCTTCCTTCGGATACCCGAAAGTGTCACATTTATTGTCACGCTATATAAGACATGCCGTTTGATGCAATCAAAGCACCTTCCAGAAGCAGCGATTTGATATGACCTCACAGTCGAAGGTATGAGCACTACGTTTCTATATCTTTTGGGTATGTCCATCACATCATTCACCTAATGACATGACTCCGTTGTCAACCGATGTAATTATCCATGATCAGGAAACCTTGATCATCTGTTGCCCAACGGACTAGTTAAATAGAGGCTACTAGGGATCTGGTTGTTTACATACCACACGTGTATTAATGTTTCCGCGTAATACAGTTATAGCATGGTACAAAAACATATTATGAACAATTGAGATATGACAAATAAAATCACTTTATTAATTGCCTCTAGGGCATATCTACAACAGTCTCCCACTTGCACTAGAGTACAATTTAATCTAGTTTACAACTTGGTAAAAGCCTAACACCTATAGCAGCTTGGTGTTTCTCATGCTTGTCTCGTGGAAGAGGTTTAGTCAACGGATCTGCAACATTCAGGTCCGTGTGTATTTTGCAAAACTTTACATCGCCTTCCTTGACATACTGTCGTATCACATGGAAGCGTCGGAGAATGTGTTTGGCGGTTGAGTGAGACCTTGGTTCCTTCACGTTGGCAATAACACTTGTGTTGTCGCAGTAGAGGTTCACAGGGTCTTGCGTGCTTGGGAACACTCGAGCTCGATGACGAACTTACTCAGCCAAACAGCTTCATTCGCAGCATCCGCAACCGCAATATACTCTGATTCCATTGTAGATTGGGCTACTATGGGTTGCTTTCCACTTCTCCAGCTCACAGCGCCTCCGTTCACCTTAAACAGATAACCTGTTTGCGATTTCGAGTCATCTGGATCTGTGCAGGAACTTGCATCAATGTAACCTGTTACGCCAAGTTCCTCTTCACAGTCTCCATAAACAAGAAACATGTCTTTGGTATGCTTAAGATACTCCAGTATGTTCTTAACAGCTATCCAATGATCCTTGCCAGGATTACTTTGGAATCGACTCGTCAAACTGAGAGCCAATGCTACATCGGATCGAGTACTTAACATGTCATACATGATCGATCCTATAGCCGAAGCATATCGATTGCCATCCACCTCGGCTTTTTCAAGAGCCGTCACTGGACATTGAGCTGTGCTCAACATCTTACCCTTGACAACTGGCAGAAAACCTTTCTTTGCCAAATGCATATTGAACTTATTCAATATCTTGTCAAGGTAAGCACTTTGACTTAACGCTAATAGGCGCCTTGATCTACCACGATAGATTTTAATGCGTAATACGTATGCAGCTTCTCCTAAGTCCTTCATCGAAAATTTACTGTTTAAATATTCGTTCACGCTTTTCAGAAGTTCCACATTATCCTCAATCTATTATATAATTAAAACAACAAACATTGTATGGTGCGATTAAGCATTAACAAAGGAACGGTTAAGATTAAAATTAACACAATCGTAATAAGCGGTCAAAAGAACGCAAACGTAACGAGTCATCAAAAGAAGCGAACAGAGAAAACAATCCGCATAGCACACGATAGAAAGCCGGAGATAAGTCAAACTAGATTAGAAGAAACCCTAACATGGAGATTCTCTTAGGCCACCGGGCGTACGTTTGTTGGCTTCGAGGTTCCTGGAGAAGTCACGGAATCAGCAATTCATGGTTCCTGGAGAAGTCACGGAATCAGCAATTCATGCATCGCGATCAGGCATCGCCGATCATGCTGTCCTGTGCGCCGCCGCAATCACCAGTTCAGCACGTCATGCATCGCCGATCATGCCCGCACGCCACCGTAGGCTGCCTCTACTAGGTTATACGGGTAGAGATACCGTCGCGTCGCGTACTCGCGTTCCTGAAAGAAGAGATGCCGTCGCGTATCGCCAGCGGCGACCAGAAGCGATGGAGCGGCGACTTGGCGAATAGCTTATGCACGGCGAGTCAGCGACCAATGACGTTAATGGAACAGGCCGCGCGGCCGGCCGGCAGCGTTCCGCGAGCGAATTCGGGGAAGTATTCAACCGCAATAACCCTAGGACAATGGCGACCAGAAGCGATGGAGCGGCAAGTTGGCGAATAGCTTATGCACGGCGAGTCAGCGACCAATGACGTTAATGGAAGAGGCCGCGCGGCCGGCCGGCAGCGTGCCGCGAGCGAATGCGGGGAAGTATTCAACCGCAATTACCCTAGGACAATGGCGGAGCTCTTATTTCGCCTTGCGGCGAAAAAAGTTCGGGCTGAAGTCATGACGTCCACTGATGCCACTTGATTCGATTTCTAAATCTCACCCATCAGAAAAATCATGTTACTGATGGAGCGTCCGGCAGCGCCGGCTGATGGGAACAGCCGTGGCATGCTAGGGAAGGCCATGCATCGCATCTGATTAGTGGTGTGTCTTTTTTCAGCCGACATGCTCTGCCATGCTGTACATGCTGTAGAGGGAACAGGGATATACCACAGATCAAGGCAAAATTCATGCCAATCAAAAGTATGAGAGCGCAAAGAGCAATCTTAAGCGTGATAGATCATCTCTGGTATATACTTTCTGCATGCAAAAGATTTACGCTTTTCCTAGCTACTACTCATATTTTTTCTTGCCCACTTAATATAAGAACTCGATGATTGGAATTATCAGGCAACTTGGAATTTTTAGCGTTCTAAATTTCTATTTTCATGTATAATTCATTGAACTTTAAATCTTCTTCTCTGCCCCACAACAAGGCAAAGTTCAACAGTTCTCCGGCCGTCCGGCATACGTGTTCGCTGACTTCCTGCAGGTTCCTGGAGCAACCCACAAGACTCTGGGTATTCACCACCTCATGCATCGCGGTCACGCCGGTGTATGCTGTCCCTCAGCTGCTACAACGACGCTTAGGCTGCCTCCGTGTCTCTGTAAACTGAATTTAGACGTGGTGGTGGATTTGGCTGGCATAAGGAGGAGTCGAAGCAGACAACGAACGCAACGTCGTACTGACAATATTGTCGTTGACCGCTGCAACCAGGTATGTTTGATTAACATCCTCTTATACTTTATCATACCAGCTACTCCTACCTGCTTGCCTACGTACATGCGAGAGAAACGTACATGTCGTCTAATGCCATATATTGGATATGCATCATGCATATTTGCGATCAAGTAGCGTAGCGTGCATCATGCCGAGCGAATTTGATCCAGTGGATCGGGAGCCTATATACTGGACCAAGCAAAAGTTTGGCTGGGCAAACTGCACCTAATTGTCCTAATAGATGGATATACTATCCGATTTGTCTTTGTAAAGAAAATTTCTCACCAAAAGGTTTGTGTCATGGAGAGTCAGGCATGAAGCCGATAGAAAATGTGTCGAAGGGGAAAAAATCACCATTATGTGTAATATAAGTACATGTAACAATCTGGTAGCTGAAGCTTAAGACTTACAAGATGATAAAGTGAAGTCTAGGTGAAACAAAGCCCTTAATTAACTGGCCTCTCAAATATGGATTATTGCAATGATGTTCATATCCGCTCTCTGTGCTACTATATGTAAGTTTCAGTCGAAATTGGTAAACAGTCAATATTATGCTGCCATGTTCATCGAAAATTTTATAAATAATACATATTTGCATTATTGTATTGTTTTGCATCGACATTAATAAATAGGGCAAAAACTTACTATTTATTTCTATCGGTTTTCTACATTGATGCTTTCCCAAGCACATCCATCTCAGATAGAAGAGTCAAGCACATATGCAAACACAGCGCTGATCTGTGATCTCAGTGTCCGACCGGAGCATCATCGTCGTACAAGCGTTCTGGAGTACTATATTGCGCCACATCATCCCGATTTATTTCCGATGCTATTTTGCAAGGTGTGTTAAATCTGTACATATATCTAAACCGAGTGTAGCGATATGGCTCCCGGCTCCATGTAGCCCTTTTTTGACTTTTTTGAAAAGTTCAAATTTAATGATTCCATTTTTCAAAAAAATACCATTATGTACTCAATACTATGCACTACCATTGTGTGAAAATTTCTTATTTTAGACGCAGCAAAAATGACAAATATGCGGATCTCGGGGCGTGAATAGTGCAAAAAAAATCTCAAACATTGTTGGAATTTGTCTTTTTTGCTGAGACCAAAATATGATGCACTTGACATTGAACATTTTCACGATCGTAGTGTGTATAGTTGGCTATATCCAGGTATTTGTTTCGAATTTTTCTCCATTAAGACTGTCCGTATATAAACCTTCTTATATCCTATACACATTTAGTTCTTGCCTACTTTGTACAACCACATAAAAATAATTTTGCACTGCCCTTACTTATAGTTTGTTTATGAAGACTTTGGTCAAATGAGGTTATCAAGCATACGACAACTCTATGTTTTTCTTTTGCAATACACAAAAAACACAATTTAGATGGAGGAATTAAAAGCATTTTGGAAACTAAACTATGGCTCAAAATAATTTCTTAGAAAATTTAGGGAGGTTATATTCCTTCAGAGTTTTGTTGTATCCAAGTTGATATTGTAATTGTTCTTTGTTTCTTCATTTTTGCAGGTGCCGAATCCTTAAGGAACTGGTTGTGGAATACATGACAATATAATTGGTAATTCAACTGGATGTCGGGTAGATTTATTCATAGTTTTTTTGTTTGCCCAAAATAATAGATACATCACAACAGAGGCGGAAGCAGAATAAGGTCAGGCCCCTACCATGTTCTATACACTAATAAGTATGATCGTCAATTTACCCTATGTATGAAAGTAAATCTCATATATATTGGTTCATGTTCAGGCTAGCTCGATCAGTAATAATAAATATAGAGTAGATGATTTTGCTTAAGATAATATAGTTCGCCTGATTTATCAAGGAGCATAATAGAAACTGGATAGCTAAGGTAAAAAGTACATCACCCATCTTTGTCGATGATTCTGCAGATGGAAAAAACACTCCAGGAGCGAGGAGTCCCAATGAATTTCTGGACTTTGAGGACAAAATATAACTTCAAGTGACTCCTCTCCGACATAATAGAACTTCAAGTCTAAACAATTAACTTACACAAGTTTTGTGTTTATAACATGTGATTTTTTCATCTAGCCGCGCAATTGCGCGGGCCACCCAGCTAGTTAGTAATATATCATCCACATATAGAACTAGGAATGCAACTGAGCTCCCACTCATTTTCTTATAAATGCAGGTCTCTTCCGCATTTTGGACAAATCCAAAACCTTCGATCACCTCATCAAAGCGAAGATTCCAGCTCCAAGATGCTTGCTTCAGTCCATAAATGGAACGTTGAATCTTGCATACCTTGCCAGCATTTTGTGGATCGACAAAACCCTCTGGTTGTACCATATACAACTCTTTCTCAATACTTCCATTTAGGAACGCTGTTTTGACATCCATCTGCCATATCTCATAATCATAATATGCAGCTACTGCTAGCAAAACCCGAATAGACTTAAGCATCGCTACCGGTGAAAACGTTTCATCGTAGTCAATTCCATGAATTTGTCGGAAACCTTTTGCGACAAGTCGAGCTTTGTAGACGGTCACGTTACCGTCAGCGTCAGTCTTTTTCTTAAAGATCCATTTATTCTCGACGGCCTTACGCCCTTCGGGAATCTCTATCAAAGTCCATACTTTGTTGTCATACATGGATCCTATTTCGGATTTCATGGCTTCAAGCCATTTCTCGGACTCGGGTCCTTCCATCGCCTCTTTGTAACTCGTAGGTTCGTCTTGTTCAATTAACATGACGGTGCAAACAAGATTGCCGTACCACTCAGGAGAGGTACGGGTTCTTCCAGACCTACGAGATAAAATAGCCTCCTCGACATTTTCTCCCACTCCATCTGTTATGGAGGATGGTTCAGGAACAGTTTCCGTTGCGCTACACGGAATTTCGAGTTCAGGATCAACTCTCTCGTCGAGATCTATTTTCCTCCCACTTATTCTTTTAGCGAGAAACTCTTTCTCGAGAAAGGTGCCGTTCTTCGCGACAAACGTTTTGCCCTCGGCTTGATTGTAGAAGGTATATCCTATGGTTTCCCGTGGATATCCTACAAAGACGACCTTCTCCGATTTCGGTTCGAGTTTGTCGGGCTGTAGTTTCTTAACGTACGCCTCACAACCCCAAACCTTCAGGAACGACAACTTAGGTTTCTTTCCATGCCATATCTCGTACGGTGTCGTTGCTACGGATTTGGATGGAGCCCTATTTAAAATGAATGCGGCTGTTTCTAACGCATATCCCCAAAACAATACGGGCAAGTCGGTAAGAGATATCATAGACCGCACGCTATCTAATAAAGTACGATTACGTCGCTTGGACACACCGTTGCGTTGCGGTGTTCCAGCAGGCGTAAGCTGTGTGGCACAATTCCACAGGTCTTTAGATGTGTGCCAAGCTCAAAACTTAAATACTCACCACCACGATCGATCGAAGGTGCTTGATTTTCTTGTTGAGTTGATTTTCAACCTCACTCTGAAATTCTTTGAACTTTTCAAACGTTTCAGACTTGTGTTTCATCACATGGTTCGCAAGTGTCAAGAGATCCAAAATCTAGTGACTCCAAAAGTCCATCAGAATGGAGTTTCTTCATGCGCTTTATACCAATATGACCGAGACGGCAATGCCACATATACATGGCGGTATCATTACTAAGTCTAATCATCTTGGCATCAACGTTATGGATGTGAGTACTACTATCGAGATTCAACAAGAATAAACCATTACTCTCAGGAGCATTAACATAAAAGATATCATTCATCGAAATAGCACAACCATTTGATACTGAATTGAACGAATATCCATCTTGCAACAAGCAAGATCCACTGATAATGTTTACACTCAAAGCCGGTACAAAATAACATTTATTTAAAACCAAAACTAATCCCGATGGTAGATGTAGAGGGAGCGTGCCGATGGCCACCACGTCAACTTTTGATCCATTGCCGACGCGCATCGTCACCTCGTCCTTCGCCAGGCGCCGTTTATTCCGCAACTCCACCTGAGAGTTACAAATATGAGCAACATAAACGGTATCAAATACCCATGCATTACTCCGAGCGCTAGTAAGGTAAACATCTATAACATGTATATCAAATATACCTTTCTCTCTTCCGACAATCTTGCCGGCCTTCTTGTCTTCTAGGTACTTGGGGCAGTTGCGCTTCCAGTGACCATCTCCCTTGCAGTAGAAGCATTCCACGCTAGGTTTGGGACCAGGTTTGTTAGCCTTGGATTTGCCAACATGTTTGCCATCCTTATTGGGCTTCCAGTTCTTCCTTCCCTTGCCGCCAGATTTCTTAAAATTGACGGTCTTGTTGACCATCAACACCGTGTGCTCCTTCTTGATTTCCACCTAAGCAGTCTTGAGCATCACGAACACCTCAGACAGGGACTTAGCCATGCCCTGCATGTCATAGTTCATGGCGAAGCCTTTGAAGCTAGGAGGCAACAATTGCAGCACCCTATCAATCGCCAGCTCATCAGGAATCTTGCATTCCATAGCGTTTAGGCGTTGAACGTAGCCAGACATTTTGACCACGTGCTCGCTCACACTGCTATGCTCTTCCATCTTGGCTGAGAAGAAGAGCTTAGAAGCTTCATACCTCTCAGCCTTGGCCTGCAGCGCAAAGACTGCTTTGAGATCAGTAATTATCTCAAAATCACTCATCTTCTCAAAGCGCTTCTGCAGGTCGGCTTCCATGGCGTAGAGCATGCCACTCTGGACAAAGGAGGAATCATCCATCTTGGACGCATAGACTTTCTTATCGTCCTCAGAAGCATCGTCTGCGGGCTTGTCACCTATGGCGGCCTCAATGACGTAGGCCACCTTGTGGGGAGTGAGGAGGATCCTCAGGTTGCGCAACCATGACATGAAGTTCGACCCATTGGTCTTAAACTTTTCTTTCTCAAGGAACAGGCCTAGGTTAAAGGTGGGGCGAGACATCTACAATGGAATTTGCAAAAACATAAGACTTCGTTCATGAAGGACGTTATTTCTACCAGCAAGGCAGATCATCCCTCTTTCTCTTTGGTTTACACACATTCAGGTATTTCACTGTTTGTCATTGCTTACTGATGAATCAGGGCAAAAGTGTGAAGAGAATTAATTGGTTAAAGTTGTAATTAATTGGGACTGGGCACCCCGTTGCCAGCTCTTTTTGCAAGTTATTGGATAAGCGGATGTATATGCCACTAGTCCAGGTGTAAAAGTCCACTCGACAAATAGAATAAAGAATAACCACACTAATTCCTCATGAGCTAGTAAACATTGACACAAAAAGGGAATAATAACATTTTGAATAATTTAAAGGTAGCACATGAAAAATTTACTTGGAGTGGCAAGGAAATACCACATATAGGTAGTTATGGTGGACACAAATGGCATGGATTTTGGCTCAAGGATTTGGATGCACGAGAAGCATTCCCTCTCAGTACAGAGTTTAGGCTAGCAAGGTTATGTAAGCAAACAAGAATATCAACCCGTACACCAAGTTTTATATGACAAACATATTGCAAACGTTATAAGACTTCATACCGTCTTCCTTGTTAACCAAACCCTGTTATTAGAAAATATCTAGACCTTAGAGGTACCACCGATGCAAACCAAATTTTCAACAAGCTTTACGGTAGTTCTTCACTAATAGGCTTAACTCATGTGATGCACAATTTAATCATGATCTACTTGTTAACTCAAAACAATTGACAAGCATCAAGTTATCCATTTTAGTGATCTACAAGATTAAGCAAGTTTTTCCTTATACCAATTACCACATGCAACATTTTCTGAACCAACCAAACACCAATCAATTTATTTCATCAACTCTCCAAACAAATATAAGTGAAGCAAGAGAGTACTTTCTACAAAAGAAAGCTAATAGCTCTGACAAGAGATACATGAAAACAAGAGCTAAAAGCTGAACAGCGCTAGATATGAATACTCAACAAATATAAGTGAAGAATAGGAGTATTCTCATGAAAAAGCGGAGCGTGTCTCTCTCCCAATCAAGAATGCTAGGGTCCAGTCAAGCTTTATTGAAAATAAAAGTGCAATACTGAAAATAAAAGCACACAGACGCTCCAAGAAAAGCACATATGATGTGAAAGAATTAAAATATAGTTTCACTAGAGATGACCTGATAATTTTGACGATGAAGAAGGGGATGCCTTGGGCATCCCCAAGCTTAGACGCTTGAGTCTTCTTGAAATATGCTGGGGAGATCCATGGGAGCCTCCCCAAGCTTAAGCTCTTCACTCTTCTTGATCCTATTATATCATCCTTCTCTCTTGACCCTTGAAAACTTCCGTCACACCAAACTCAAAGTAGATCTCATTAGAGGGTTAGTGCATAATCAAAAATTCACATGTTCTATAAAGACGCAATATGATTTGTTACTTTAAACATTAGCTACAGCCACTGATGTTATGTGAAGCTCTTCCACCCAAAAAAGAATTTCACTCAACACTAGTAAAAGAGAGAATGCAAAAATAAAAAGGCATAATCTGTCTAAAACAGAACAGTCCGCAAAGACGAATTTTTTCGAGGCACTTACGACGCTCAGATCGAGAAACTCTGAACTAATGAAAGTTTCAGACATTCATAAAGATTACGCACAAAAATTTCAGATTTAATTAACAATCTGGTGATTTTAGGAATTTCGTACAGTGAACAGCAAAAATCTGTTTCTGCGCAGCAATCAAAATTAAGCATCATCTTATCATTAGAGGCTACTCTTGGCACAACAATGCGAGAAAATAAAGATACAAAGGAGTTGCTACAGAAGTAAACAACTCCTTGACTCAATAAAAGAAAAATTGCAGAAAAATAAAATGGGTTGCCTCCCATAAGCGCTTTTCTTTAACGCCTTTTAGCTAGGCACAAAGCATGCATCAAGTATTACCAAGTGAAGAAGCATCAACATTGTAATTTGTTCGAACAATAGAATCATAAGGTGGCTTAATCTTCTTCCTAGGAAAGTGTTCCATACCTTTCTTGAGAGGAAATTGATATTTTATATTCCCTTCTTTCATATCAATAATAGCACCTACAGTCCTAAGAAAAGGTCTTCCCAGCACAATAGGGCATGATGGATTGCACTCAATATCCAAGACAATAAAATCAACGGGGACATAATTGTTGTTAACCATGATAAGAACATCATCAATTCTTCCCAAAGGTTTTTTAATAGTAGAATCAACAAGGTGAACATCCAAGTAACAATTTTCCAAAGGTGCTAAATCAAGCATATCATATAATCTTTTAGGCATAACAGAAATACTAGCACCAAGGTCACACAAAGCATTGCAATCAAAGTCATTCAATTTCAATTTAATGATGGGCTCCCAACCATCTTCTAACTTCCTAGGGATAGAAGCTTCATGTTTAATTTCTCTTCCCTAACTTGCATGAGAGCATTAGTAATATGTTTAGTAAAAGCCATGTTTATAGCACTAGCATTAGGACTTCTAGCTAGCTTTTGCAAGAACTTAATTACTTCAGAAATATTGCAACCATCAAAATCAAAGTCATTATCATCAAAAGTAATGGAATTATTCTCTTCCTTATTGCTAGAAATTTCAGCATCTTTATCAAGGACAGTTTCAGAGTTATCAGGCAATTTAGGACATTTTGCAATAGAAGTGGAAACATTACCAACACCAACTATCTTGCCATTAATGGTAGGAGGTTTGTTAACACTTGAGTTTGAAGCATTTTCAGAAGTAGTAATAGTATAAACTCTAGCAATATTATTCTTTCTAGCAATTTCATCCTCTCTTTCCCATCTAGCATGCAATTCAGCTAACATCCTCACATTGTTATCAATTTTAACTTGTATAGCATTGAGAGTTTTGCTCTCTTTAACATCATGAGGCATGTTCTTTAGTTTCAATAAGTCAACATCAAGAGCAAGACTATCAACTTTAGAGGAAAGCACATCAATTTTCCCAAATTTCTCCTCAACAGTTTTATTGAAAGCAGTTTGTGTACTAATAAAATCCTTAAGCATAACTTCAAGATCAGAGGGTACACTCTTATTATTATTGTAGGAGTTACTATAGGAATTTCCATAACCATTGCCACTATTAGAAGGATAGGGCCTATAATTGCTATTACCAAAATTATTCCTATAAGCATTGTTGTTGAAATTATTATTTTTAATGAAGTTCACATCAACATGCTCTTCTTGAGCAACCAAAGAAGCTAAAGGAACATTATTTGGATCAACATGTGTTTGACCATTTGCAAGCATAGACATAATAGTATCAATTTTGGCACTCAAGGAGGAGGTTTCCTCAACAGAATTTACCTTCTTACCTGTTGGAGCTCTCTCGGTGTGCCACTCAGAATAATTAATCATCATATCATCAAGAAGCTTTGTTGCAGCACCCAAAGTGATGGACATAAAGGTACCTCCAGCGGCCGAATCCAATAAATTCCTCGAAGAAAAATTTAATCCTGCATAGAAGGTTTGGATGATCATCCAAGTAGTCAGTCCATGAGTGGGACAATTTTTAACCAATGATTTCATTCTCTCCCATGCTTGAGCAACATGTTCATTATCAAATTGCTTAAAATTCATTATGCTACTTCTCAAAGAAATAATCTTAGCAGGAGGATAATATTTTCCAATAAAAGCATCTTTGCATTTAGTCCATGAATCAATACTATTTCTAGGCAAAGATAGCAACCATTCTTTAGCACGTCCTCTCAAGGAGAAAGGAAAAAGTTTCAGTTTAATAATATCACCATCTACTTCCTTGAGCTTTTGCATTTCACAAAGTTCAACAAAGTTATTAAGGTGAACAGCAGCATCATCAGTACTAACACCAGAAAATTGCTCTTTCATAACAAGATTTAAAAGTGCAGGTTTAATTTCATAAAATTCTGCTGAAGCAGCAGGTGGAGCAATAGGTGTGCATATGAAATCATTGTTGTTCGTGCTAGTGAAATCACACAACTTAGTGTTCTCAGGAGTACTCATTTTAGCAGAAATAAAAACAGTACAGAAAATAACTTGAAAGTAAACTAGATGCAAGTAACTAATTTTTTTGTGTTTTTGATAATTGAAAGCAAACAAGATAAAATAAAATAAACTAAGCAAGACAAAAACAAAGTAAAGAGATTGGAAGCGTGAAACTCCCCTTGCAGAAGACTGCTGTCTCCCCGGCAACGGCGCCAGAAAAATAGCTTGATGACGTGAAACACACGTTCGTTGGGAGACCCCAAGAGGAAGGTATGATGTAGTCAGCAGCAAGTTTTCCCTCAGAAAGAAACCAAGGTTATCGAACCAGTAGGAGCAGCAACTCTTCAGAAGGTTGTCAACGGCGCCAGAAAAATAGCTGTCGCAGGGAGTCTGGACTGTTGACGTGGAATCTGCACACAACACAATCAAACTACTTTGCCCCAACGAAACAGTGAGGTTGTCAATCTCACTGGCTTGCTGAAAACAAAGGATTAAACGTATGGTGTGGAAAATGAGTATTAAATTGCAGAGAATGAAAAAGGAACAGTTTGCAGTTTGTGGTTGTTTAATCAGTGTAAAAGAATGGACCGGGGTCCACAGTTCACTAGTGGTGTCTCTCCATAAAAGATAACTAACATGTTGGGTGAACAAATTACAGCTGGGCAATTGACGAATAGTGAGCGCATGACAATGCATATACATGACATGTTGACTACTATGATATTTAATTGGGCATTACGACATAATACATAGACGTTATCCAACAGCATCTATGACTAATAATCCACCGCCGGGTTGTCATCCGAGTCCCCCGTTGGTATTAAGTTGCAAGCAACGGATAATTGCATTAAGTAAAGTGCGTAATGTAAACAAACACATATGCCCGTGGACATAGCATCGTTAGGTTATCCCTAGTGGCAACAGCACATCCACAACCTTAGAACTTTCTGTCACTGTCCCAGGTTAAACGGAGACATGAACCCACTATCTAGCATAAATACTCTCTCTTGGAGTTACAAGCATCTACTTGGCCAAAGCATCTACGAGTAACGGAAAGCATGCAAGATCTTAAATAACATATAAGATAGATTGATAATCAACTTGACATAATATTCAATATTCATCGGATCCCAGCAAACACAACATGTAGCATTACAATAATATGATCTTGATCATGTAGGGCAGCTCACAAGATCTAAACATGATGGCACAAAGTGGAGAGACAACCATCTAGCTACTGCTATGGACCCGTAGTCCAAGGATGAACTACTCACGCATCACTCCGGAGGCAGGCATGGCGATGTAGAAGCCTCCGGTGACGATTCCCCTCTCCGGCAGGGTGCCGGGAAGAGGTTCTGAACCCTCCCGAGCTAGGGTTGACGACGGCGGCGTCTCTGGAACTTTTCGTGGATATTTGCTCAGGTACTTAGGGTTTTCGCGTCGGGGGGAATAAGTAGGCGAAAGGGCGGCGGCTGCGGACCCCCGAGGGGCCCACACCACCCTAGGGCGCGGCAGAGGGGGGCCCGCGCCCTAGGTGCGTGTGGCCTCCTGGTGGCCCTCCTCTGCTGCTCCTTCGCTCCGTCAGGCGTGTTCTGGAAAAATAGGCACCCCCGTGTAGTTTCGTCCAATTCCGAGAATATTTCCAGACTAGCTTTTCTGGAATACAAAAACAGCAGAAAACAGGAACTGGCACTTCGGCATCTTGTTAATAGGTTAGTCCCAAAAAATGTATAAAAGTGATATAAAGTAGATGCAAAACATGTAGCAATTGGTATAAAACAAGCATGGAACATCAAAAATTATAGATACGTTTGAGACGTATCAGCTTGTCACCTATGGCGGCCTCAATGACGTAGGCCACCTTGTGGGGAGTGAGGAGGATCCTCAGGTTGCGCAACCATGACATGAAGTTCGACCCATTGGTCTTAAACTTTTCTTTCTCAAGGAACATGCCTAGGTTAAAGGTGGGGCGAGACATCTACAATGGAATTTGCAAAAACATAAGACTTTGTTCATAATAAAATATGGGTTCAAGTTTTAGTAAAATAAAACTACCAGAACTCCCACTCAAAACGAACATCCCCCGCATCGTTTTAGTGATTACACGATCCTAATCCATTATACTACCCCCGATCGTCAGGGCCGATAGCATAACTTCAAAAGTGGACATCGCTATGTTGATCACAACAACTATGTGACTCGTGCTTAACCTTTCGGTCCCTGTGTTCCGAGGTCATATCTGTACATGCTAGGCTTGCCAAAATTAACCTATAGTGTATTGCTTGTGCAACGTGGCTTACACCCACGTTATGCGAACGCAGATACGTCTAACACCCGATCGTCACGGCTTGCCTCGTATCGGAGAACTTTCGGTGGTGCACGCTAAAGGGAGAACACTATTTGGTATTTTAGGAGGGACCATCTTATATTTCTACCGCCGTGTAACTAATATATAAACATATATATACACAATATAAGATGCACACAATAACATAACATCAAAATGAAATGTACTACGACATGATATGGTCTTGCGCCCACAGTTTATAAACAATTTACTAAACTTACCTCGACCATATCACATTGCCCCTGCAAAATAAAGTTAGACGCTTTCTACTTTATCTTTTGCATATTTTACGTGGTGCTAGGGCTTTGAAAAAGAACCATTTCTTACCTACGAATACAACCACAACAGCGATAAGACAATTGAGCCTATTACACCCCTTTCGGGGCCCTCCATTGTAAATGCAATATCAACTATTGTAAGAGATACAGACACCCGCCAGCCACATATACAGTACAAGCCGTATGTCAAGTGTGGAACCAGTCTCGCGCAAGAGTACGCGTAAAGTCGGTCCGGGCCGCTTCATCGAACAATGCCGCGATATGAACAAGTACACGCGAGAGGGTAACAAATGTAGAATCGATGCCCACATTCAACACGTGTTCTAACCGTACAAATATATCTATTCATAGATCTCGCTCTGATACCATTGAAGGGGATCGTAGACAGAAAACAAAATATTTCCTACCGACGATAACTAGAAACTAGCCAAGATCTATAACTATGCAGATATACTATACGGAGGAGAACGGAGTACATACCCTTGTAGACCGAAAGCGGGATTACGTTCCCGCACAAACGTTGCCGATGAAGCCGACCTCAAGGTCGTGTAGAGGAAGTAGACATACTCCCAGCGCCACCCGTGTAGCGCCTCGTAGTTCCACACACGTACGGTGTAGATGACGACCTCCGGGCTCCAGATCCAGCAGAGCAGCGGAAGTGGAAGATTGGATCTAGCAGCACGGCGGTGTGCGTATAGTGGAGAGACTTCCCTCCCCGTACGCAGCTCCAGAAACGGAACCACACTCAAGGTTGGAGAGAAGAAGGAGATGGGTGAATTTCCAAGGCATGGGAGGTCCCCTATTTAAAGGTGGAGGAGGGAGGCCACACCCATCGGCTAGGCCATGTGGGACTATTCCCACATGCCCACCACCGGCCATGGGGTGCGCCGGCCCCTTGGTGGGCCCCATTCGGCCCACCTAGGGCGGCTGGCCCCCTTCCTTTTTTTTTCTTTTTCCTTTTTGGGATTTTTCACTAATGGGCCTCTAAGGCCCATTTAGGTTTAATGCCTTTAAAAATTCGAAATTAATTGACTAAAAATATATTTAATCACTAATTACATTTATTAATATTAAATACATATTATTTAATTCATTCAAGCTCCGAAACATATTTCGTTGCCTCCGATCAACATCGGACATGTCCCGGAACGCTTCCGGAATCTCCGGTTTCTTTCTCTCTTATATCCAATCTAATTAAAACGTCACCTACCCTTAAGTGTGTTACCCTACGGTTCGGGATCACACAAACATGATCGAGACACGTTCTCCGATCAATGACTAACAGCGGGGTCTGGATACCCGTGATAGCCCCTGTGCGTCCATGAATGTCTTTTCATCGTTTGAACCTTTAGACGTCCAGTCTCATCCTCTTGCCTAGCGATACTTAGATTGTCCGAGCATCGTTCTCCGGTATCACGATTACCGAGCATGATCTCGTCATTGACAAATCTATCTTTACTCGTCTGTGATATTACATCCCCGTGACCTAGTCACATGCTTGCAAGCTCATTTATGTAATCTCACCGAGTGGGCCCAGAGTATCTATCCTGCTATATGGATTGGCAAATCCCGCTCTTGATCACTCGCCTCCACTGCTTCCTTCGGATACCGGAAAGTGTCACCTTTATTGTCACGCTATATAAGACATGTCGTTTGATGCAATCAAAGCACCTTTCAGAAGCAGCAATTTGATATGACCTCACAGTCGAAGGTATGACCACTACGTTTCTATATCTTTTGGGTATGTCCATCACATCATTCACCTAATGACATGACTCCGTTGTCAACCGACGTAATTATCCATGATCAGGAAACCTTGATCATCTGTTGCCCAACGGACTAGTTAAATAGAGGCTACTAGGGACCTGCTTGTTTACATACCACACGTGTATTAATGTTTCCGTGTAATACAGTTATAACATGGTACAAAAACATATTATGAACAATTGAGATATGACAAATAAAATCACTTTATTAATTGCCTCTAGGGCATATCTCCAACAGCTACAAGGAGCCCTAAATTGAAAACGTGTCTAGATGCATCCGTATCTACATATAAGTGGGTCATCTAATACGAAATGGAGGGAGTAGAAGTTGTTTCGTTGCATGTAAGAAAATGTAAAAATGAATTTGAATGATTAGGTGTTTTCCATGGTTTACTGGAAATAAAGGATATATTTTGCATGACTAGGCTCAGTGTAAATTTCCTTTTGACATCATATACATGGTAATCCATAAGACAAGTGCATCTATTATACAAAGCAAATCCGAGAGATGATAATAAGGTTTGAACTCATCTTAAGATTACATTCAACATGGAGGCTTAGGAGTGGATTTCAAAAGAATTCGGAACCCCAGTCTGGTTCTCCAAATGCTCCTTACAGGAGAAACTCCAAAGAACTCAAAGCCTTTGAAATATCTAATAAGATGATCTTCAAATTCAGAAGAGCATGGCATATTGGAGAGATTTATTTGACGTTGTGCTAAGGTTTATTTGACTATCTATTGGAGAGATTTGTCTTTGCTTCTCGTATGGTGAAAGTGCATGAGCCCTCATGTGTGGTTTTGATAATTAATGACAATCTCTATGGACTAATGGTTGCATTGAGCTATCCTTGTAGGGATTGTCCATTGGCAATGCTTGAACACCATGTGTTGGTATCAAGATTGAAAGAAGAAGATATAATGATGATCAAAGTAATATTCAAGGTGTGTTCCACACAAATGGTCACCTAAAGTTGAGCATATTGTAAGTGTGGCTTGGAAAAGAAGATTGAGTGAACATTCATGTTTATCTCCAAGCCATCATATATGTTAAGAGAAGAAGATGATGTGCAAGTACAAGAGAAGCATATCGAAGAGAGAAGCATATCGAAGAAATCCTATGCTTGAAGCTTGTCAACCTTTTTGGAGATATTGGTCAAGTGAAGATGTGCCTTATAGAGGCTCTCCCATATTGGTGTATGGGGGAGCGATATGTGAGTCTTCACCAAGCGAAGCGCAATCAAGAAACGTGGTACACTTGAAGAGATCAAGATCGTCATCATCTAGCTCAAGTGGAATGCGCAAGGCAAAGGTATGATCTTGATAGGGTGTCTATTTTACCGGTCTCGTGGTGTTGTGGGAGACCGGGTTATAGGATAGACGACGTACTATCAAGAGGGGCTCTCAAGTGAGTAACATGATCGCATCTTTGCGGAAAGCTCAAACCTTTGCATACTTGGCATCATCATATTTCTTGGTTCTCATTTGGCTTTTCTCCTTGTTGGCTTTTTGTGCTTGTCGTGATCTTCATGACAAGCCCAAGTTCTTCGAAAACGATTTTTGTTGGGAAAACTTGTTGCGTTTTTGTCTTGGAAATATTATCGGTTTATCCGTGAGGAAAGTTCCACACCTCCCCATGTGTGTCAACTTAACTCTATCTGTGAGGAAAGCTCTTGTCGTTACCTTTCCAACAAAATTGGTTTCACCTAATTTGGAGTTCGAACGAAAAAGTTATTGTTGTTTTCGTTTTACTGTTTCTGTCAGTTTTCATAAAACCGGATATTCCGCTTTTGTTTTCGACCGGAATATCCGGACCCCAGGGTTGCTCGAGAAAATCGACTAAGGACTTTTAGCAACCCTGTTTTGCAACTTTCTGTTGGTCACCGGATATTTGCTACCGGATATTTTGGACCTACCGGAATATTCGGTTCTGGAGAAAATTCGAGGATTTCTGCTAAGGGCCAGAGCTGAAACCTTCTGTGGATCGTCGGATTTTTCCAACCGGATATTTCCAGAAGGACCGGAGTATCCGGTGGACCGGAATATCCGGTCATGACATGACCCGGAATATCCGGTCCTCTGCTGCTGCAACGACTCTTTTTCGGGAGGGGCTATAAATACCCCTCCCCTTCTTCTTCCTGCAGCGAGCTCGTTTCTCTCTCTCTCCCCCACCATTGTTGACCTTGGAAAGCTTGCCCCTCTCCCAATTCCTCCCATGATTCTTGCATATCTTTGAGTGATTTGAGAGAGGAGATCTAGATCTACAATTCCACCAATCTATCCCTCCTCTAAGTGAGGGGAACCTAGTAGATCTTGATCTTGGAGTTCCATTTGTTGAGTTCTTCTTTGTTCTTTGATACGTCTCAAACGTATCTATAATTTCTGATGTTCCATGTTGATATTATACCAATTGTTACATGTTTTATATACACTTCATAGCATTTTTATGCATTTTCTGGGACTAACCTATTAACAAGATGCCATAGTGCCAGTTCCTGTTTTCTGCTGTTTTTGTATTTCAGAAAAGCTATTCTGGAAATATTCTCGGAATTGGACGAAACCTGGACAGGACCTCCTATTTTTCCAACACGTACACGGAGTCCAAAGGAGAGACGGAGGGGGGCCGCGAGCCAGCCACACCATGGGGCGGCGCGGCCCCACCCTCTGCCGCGCCGTGGGGTGGTGTGGGCCCCACGGGCGTCTCCAGCCGCCACCCTTTCGCCTATTTATTCATCTTCACGGGAAAACCCTAGACACCCGAGCCATTATCCACGAAAAGTTCCAGAAACGCCGCCGCCGTCAACCCTAGCTCGGGAGGGTTAAGAAGCTCTTCCCGGCACCCTGCCGGAGAGGGGAATCATCACCGGAGGGCTCTACATCGCCATGCCTGCCTCCGGAGTGATGCGTGAGTAGTTCATCCTTGAACTACGGGTCCATAGCAGTAGCTAGATGGTTGTCTCTCCACTTTATGCTATCATGTTTAGATCTTGTGAGCTGCCTATCATGATCAAGATCATCTTATTGTAATGCTACATGTTGTGTTTGCTGGGATCCGATGAATATCTATTATATAATTAAAACAACAAACATTGTATGGCTGCGATTAAGCATTAAAAAAGGAACGGTTAAGATTAAAATTAACACAATCGTAATAAGCGGTCAAAAGAACGCAAACGTAACGAGTCATCAAAAGAAGCGAACAGAGAAAACAATCCGCATAGCACACGATAGAAAGCCGGAGATAAGTCAAACTAGATTAGAAGAAACCCTAACATGGAGATTCTCTTAGGCCACCCGTACGTTTGTTGGCTTCGAGGTTCCTGGAGAAGTCACGGAATCAGCAATTCATGGTTCCTGGAGAAGTCACGGAATCAGCAATTCATGCATCGCGATCAGGCATCGCCGATCATGCTGTCCTGTGCGCCGCCGCAATCACCAGTTCAGCACGTCATGCATCGCCGATCATGCCCGCACGCCACCGTAGGCTGCCTCTACTAGGTTATACGGGTAGAGATGCCGTCGCGTCGCGTACTCGCGTTCCTGAAAGAAGAGATGCCGTCGCGTATCGCCAGCGGCGACCAGAAGCGATGGAGCGGCGACTTGGCGAATAGCTTATGCACGGCGAGTCAGCGACCAATGACGTTAATGGAACAGGCCGCGCGGCCGGCCGGCAGCGTTCCGCGAGCGAATTCGGGGAAGTATTCAACCGCAATAACCCTAGGACAATGGCGACCAGAAGCGATGGAGCGGCGAGTTGGCGAATAGCTTATGCACGGCGAGTCAGCGACCAATGACGTTAATGGAAGAGGCCGCGCGGCCAGCCGGCAGCGTGCCGCGAGCGAATTCGGGGAAGTATTCAACCGCAATAACCCTAGGACAATGGCGGAGCTCTTATTTCGCCTTGCGGCGAAAAAAGTTCGGGCTGAAGTCATGACGTCCACTGATGCCACTTGATTCGATTTCTAAATCTCACCCATCAGAAAAATCATGTTACTGATGGAGCGTCCGGCAGCGCCGGCTGATGGGAACAGCCGTGGCATGCTAGGGAAGGCCATGCATCGCATCTGATTAGTGGTGTGTCTTTTTTCAGCCGACATGCTCTGCCATGCTGTACATGCTGTAGAGGGAACAGGGATATACCACAGATCAAGGCAAAATTCATGCCAATCAAAAGTATGAGAGCGCAAAGAGCAATCTTAAGCGTGATAGATCATCTCTGGTATATACTTTCTGCATGCAAAAGATTTACGCTTTTCCTAGCTACTACTCATATTTTTTCTTGCCCACTTAATATAAGAACTCGATGATTGGAATTATCAGGCAACTTGGAATTTTTAGCGTTCTAAATTTCTATTTTCATGTATAATTCATTGAACTTTAAATCTTCTTCTCTGCCCCACAACAAGGCAAAGTTCAACAGTTCTCCGGCCGTCCGGCATACGTGTTCGCTGACTTCCTGCAGGTTCCTGGAGCAACCCACAAGACTCTGGGTATTCACCACCTCATGCATCGCGGTCACGCCGGTGTATGCTGTCCCTCAGCTGCTACAACGACGCTTAGGCTGCCTCCGTGTCTCTGTAAACTGAATTTAGACGTGGTGGTGGATTTGGCTGGCATAAGGAGGAGTCGAAGCAGACAACGAACGCAACGTCGTACTGACAATATTGTCGTTGACCGCTGCAACCAGGTATGTTTGATTAACATCCTCTTATACTTTATCATACCAGCTACTCCTACCTGCTTGCCTACGTACATGCGAGAGAAACGTACATGTCGTCTAATGCCATATATTGGATATGCATCATGCATATTTGCGATCAAGTAGCGTAGCGTGCATCATGCCGAGCGAATTTGATCCAGTGGATCGGGAGCCTATATACTGGACCAAGCAAAAGTTTGGCTGGGCAAACTGCACCTAATTGTCCTAATAGATGGATATACTATCCGATTTGTCTTTGTAAAGAAAATTTCTCACCAAAAGGTTTGTGTCATGGAGAGTCAGGCATGAAGCCGATAGAAAATGTGTCGAAGGGGAAAAAATCACCATTATGTGTAATATAAGTACATGTAACAATCTGGTAGCTGAAGCTTAAGACTTACAAGATGATAAAGTGAAGTCTAGGTGAAACAAAGCCCTTAATTAACTGGCCTCTCAAATATGGATTATTGCAATGATGTTCATATCCGCTCTCTGTGCTACTATATGTAAGTTTCAGTCGAAATTGGTAAACAGTCAATATTATGCTGCCATGTTCATCGAAAATTTTATAAATAATACATATTTGCATTATTGTATTGTTTTGCATCGACATTAATAAATAGGGCAAAAACTTACTATTTATTTCTATCGGTTTTCTACATTGATGCTTTCCCAAGCACATCCATCTCAGATAGAAGAGTCAAGCACATATGCAAACACAGCGCTGATCTGTGATCTCAGTGTCCGACCGGAGCATCATCGTCGTACAAGCGTTCTGGAGTACTATATTGCGCCACATCATCCCGATTTATTTCCGATGCTATTTTGCAAGGTGTGTTAAATTGTACATATATCTAAACCGAGTGTAGCGATATGGCTCCCGGGCTCCATGTAGCCCTTTTTTGACTTTTTTGAAAAGTTCAAATTTAATGATTCCATTTTTCAAAAAAATACCATTATGTACTCAATACTATGCACTACCATTGTGTGAAAATTTCTTATTTTAGACGCAGCAAAAATGACAAATATGCGGATCTCGGGGCGTGAATAGTGCAAAAAAAATCTCAAACATTGTTGGAATTTGTCTTTTTTGCTGAGACCAAAATATGATGCACTTGACATTGAACATTTTCACGATCGTAGTGTGTATAGTTGGCTATATCCAGGTATTTGTTTCGAATTTTTCTCCATTAAGACTGTCCGTATATAAACCTTCTTATATCCTATACACATTTAGTTCTTGCCTACTTTGTACAACCACATATAAATAATTTTGCACTGCCCTTACTTATAGTTTGTTTATGAAGACTTTGGTCAAATGAGGTTATCAAGCATACGACAACTCTATGTTTTTCTTTTGCAATACACAAAAAACACAATTTAGATGGAGGAATTAAAAGCATTTTGGAAACTAAACTATGGCTCAAAATAATTTCTTAGAAAATTTAGGGAGGTTATATTCCTTCAGAGTTTTGTTGTATCCAAGTTGATATTGTAATTGTTCTTTGTTTCTTCATTTTTGCAGGTGACGAATCCTTAAGGAACTGGTTGTGGAATACATGACAATATAATTGGTAATTCAACTGGATGTCGGGTAGATTTATTCATAGTTTTTTTGTTTGCCCAAAATAATAGATACATCACAACAGAGGCGGAGGCAGAATAAGGTCAGGCCCCTAGCATGTTCTATACACTAATAAGTATGATCGTCAATTTACCCTATGTATGAAAGTAAATCTCATATATATTGGTTCATGTTCAGGCTAGCTCGATCAGTAATAATAAATATAGAGTAGATGATTTTGCTTAAGATAATATAGTTCGCCTGATTTATCAAGGAGCATAATAGAAACTGGATAGCTAAGGTATAAAGTACATCACCCATCTTTGTCGATGATTCTGCAGATGGAAAAAACACTCCAGGAGCGAGGAGTCCCAATGAATTTCTGGACTTTGAGGACAAAATATAACTTCAAGTGACTCCTCTCCGACATAATAGAACTTCAAGTCTAAACAATTAACTTACACAAGTTTTGTGTTTATAACATGTGATTTTTTCATCTAGCCGCGCAATTGCGCGGGCCACCCAGCTAGTTAGTAATATATCATCCACATATAGAACTAGGAATGCAACTGAGCTCCCACTCATTTTCTTATAAAAGCAGGTCTCTTCCGCATTTTGGACAAATCCAAAACCTTCGATCACCTCATCAAAGCGAAGATTCCAGCTCCAAGATGCTTGCTTCAGTCCATAAATGGAATGTTGAAGCTTGCATACCTTGCCAGCATTTTGTGGATCGACAAAACCCTCTGGTTGTACCATATACAACTCTTTCTCAATGCTTCCATTTAGGAACGTTGTTTTGACATCCATCTGCCATATCTCATAATCATAATATGCAGCTACTGCTAGCAAAACCCGAATAGACTTAAGCATCGCTACCGGTGAAAACGTTTCATCGTAGTCAATTCCATGAATTTGTCGGAAACCTTTTGCGACAAGTCGAGCTTTGTAGACGGTCACGTTACCGTCAGCGTCAGTCTTTTTCTTAAAGATCCATTTATTCTCGACGGCCTTACGCCCTTCAGGAATCTCTATCAAAGTCCATACTTTGTTGTCATACATGGATCCTATTTCGGATTTCATGGCTTCAAGCCATTTCTCGGACTCGGGTCCTTCCATCGCCTCTTTGTAACTCGTAGGTTCGTCTTGTTCAATTAACATGACGGTGCAAACAAGATTGCCGTACCACTCAGAGAGGTACGGGTTCTTCCAGACCTACGAGATAAAATAGCCTCCTCGACATTTTCTCCCACTCCATCTGTTATGGAGGATGGTTCAGGAACAGTTTCCGTTGCGCTACTCGGAATTTCGAGTTCAGGATCAACTCTCTCGTCGAGATCTATTTTCCTCCCACTTATTCTTTTAGCAAGAAACTCTTTCTCGAGAAAGGTGCCGTTCTTCGCGACAAACGTTTTGCCCTCGGCTTGATTGTAGAAGGTATATCCTATGGTTTCCCGCGGATATCCTACAAAGACGACCTTCTCCGATTTCGGTTCGAGTTTGTCGGGCTGTAGTTTCTTAACGTACGCCTAACAACCCCAAACCTTCAGGAACGACAACTTAGGTTTCTTTCCATGCCATATCTCGTACGGTGTCGTTGCTACGGATTTGGATGGAGCCCTATTTAAAATGAATGCGGCTGTTTCTAACGCATATCCCCAAAACGATACGGGCAAGTCGGTAAGGATATCATAGACCGCACGCTATCTAATAAAGTACGATTACGTCGCTTGGACACACCGTTGCGTTGCGGTGTTCCAGCAGGCGTAAGCTGTGTGGCACAATTCCACAGGTCTTTAGATGTGTGCCAAGCTCAAAACTTAAATACTCACCACCACGATCGGATCGAAGGTGCTTGATTTTCTTGTTGAGTTGATTTTCAACCTCACTCTGAAATTCTTTGAACTTTTCAAACGTTTCAGACTTGTGTTTCATTAAATAGATATACCCGTATCTACTTAAATCATCGGTGAAGGTTACAAAATAACGATAACCATTGCGTGTCGACACGCTCATTGGACCGCACACATCTGTATAAATAACTCCCAATAAGTCCGACGCCCGTTCCATAAAACCGTTGAACGGTGTCTTGGTCATTTTGCCCATAAGACATGGTTCGCAAGTGTCAAGAGATCCAAAATCTAGTGACTCCAAAAGTCCATCAGAATGGAGTTTCTTCATGCGCTTTATACCAATATGACCGAGACGGCAATGCCACATATACATGGCGGTATCATTACTAAGTCTAATCATCTTGGCATCAACGTTATGGATGTGAGTACTAATATCGAGATTCAACAAGAATAAACCATTACTCTCAGGAGCATTAACATAAAAGATATCATTCATCGAAATAGCACAACCATTTGATACTGAATTGAACGAATATCCATCTTGCAACAAGCAAGATCCACTGATAATGTTTACACTCAAAGCCGGTACAAAATAACATTTATTTAAAACCAAAACTAATCCCGATGGTAGATGTAGAGGGAGCGTGCCGATGGCCACCACGTCAACTTTTGATCCATTGCCGACGCGCATCGTCACCTCGTCCTTCGCCAGGCGCCGTTTATTCCGCAACTCCACCTAAGAGTTACAAATATGAGCAACAGAACCGGTATCAAATACCCATGCATTACTCCGAGCGCTAGTAAGGTAAACATCTATAACATGTATATCAAATATACCTTTCTCTCTTCCGACAATCTTGCCGGCCTTCTTGTCTTCTAGGTACTTGGGGCAGTTGCGCTTCCAGTGACCATCTCCCTTGCAGTAGAAGCATTCCACGCTAGGTTTGGGACCAGGTTTGTTAGCCTTGGATTTGCCAACATGTTTGCCATCCTTATTGGGCTTCCAGTTCTTCCTTCCCTTGCCGCCAGATTTCTTAAAATTGACGGTCTTGTTGACCATCAACACCGTGTGCTCCTTCTTGATTTCCACCTAAGCAGTCTTGAGCATCACGAACACCTCAGACAGGGACTTAGCCATGCCCTGCATGTCATAGTTCATGACGAAGCCTTTGAAGCTAGGAGGCAACAATTGCAGCACCCTATCAATCGCCAGCTCATCAGGAATCTTGCATTCCATAGCGTTTAGGCGTTGAACGTAGCCAGACATTTTGACCACGTGCTCGCTCACACTGCTATGCTCTTCCATCTTGGCTGAGAAGAAGAGCTTAGAAGCTTCATACCTCTCAGCCTTGGCCTGCAGCGCAAAGACTGCTTTGAGATCAGTAATTATCTCAAAATCACTCATCTTCTCAAAGCGCTTCTGCAGGTCGGCTTCCATGGCGTAGAGCATGCCACTCTGGACAAAGGAGGAATCATCCATCTTGGACGCATAGACTTTCTTATCGTCCTCAGAAGCATCGTCTGCGGGCTTGTCACCTATGGCGGCCTCAATGACGTAGGCCACCTTGTGGGGAGTGAGGAGGATCCTCAGGTTGCGCAACCATGACATGAAGTTCGACCCATTGGTCTTAAACTTTTCTTTCTCAAGGAACAGGCCTAGGTTAAAGGTGGGGTGAGACATCTACAATGGAATTTGCAAAAACATAAGACTTTGTTCATAATAAAATATGGGTTCAAGTTTTAGTAAAATAAAACTACCAGAACTCCCACTCAAAACGAACATCCCCCGCATCGTTTTAGTGATTACACGATCCTAATCCATTATACTACCCCCGATCGTCAGGGCCGATAGCATAACTTCAAAAGTGGACATCGCTATGTCGATCACAACAACTATGTGACTCGTGCTTAACCTTTCGGTCACTGTGTTCCGAGGTCATGTCTGTACATGCTAGGCTTGCCAAAATTAACCTATAGTGTATTGCTTGTGCAACGTGGCTTACACCCACGTTATGCGAACGCAGATACGTCTAACACCCGATCGTCACGGCTTGCCTCGTATCGGAGAACTTTCGGTGGTGCACGCTAAAGAGAGAACACTATTTGGTATTTTAGGAGGGATCATCTTATATTTCTACCGCCGTGTAACTAATATATAAACATATATATACACAATATAAGATGCACACAATAACATAACATCAAAATGAAATGTACTACGACATGATATGGTCTTGCGCCGATGGTCTCCTTCGCGCCCACAGTTTATAAACAATTTACTAAACTTACCTCGACCATATCACATTGCCCCTGCAAAATAAAGTTAGACGCTTTCTACTTTATCTTTTGCATATTTTACGTGGCTGCTAGGGCTTTCGAAAAAGAACCGTTTCTTACCTACGAATACAACCACAACAGCGATAAGACAATTGTCTCTATTACACCCCTTTCGGGGCCCTCCATTGTAAATGCAATATCAACTATTGTAAGAGATACAGACACCCGCCAGCCACATATACGGTACAAGCCGTATGTCAAGTGTGGAACCAGTCTCGCGCAAGAGTACGCGTAAAGTCGGTCCGGGCCGCTTCATCGAACAATGCCGCGATATGAACAAGTACACGCGAGAGGGTAACAAATGTAGAATCGATGCCCACATTCAACATGTGTTCTAACCGTACAGATATATCTATTCATAGATCTCGCTCTGATACCACTGAAGGGGATCGTAGACAGAAAACAAAAAAATTCCTACCGACGATAACTAGAAACTAGCCAAGATCTATAACTATGCAGATATACTATACGGAGGAGAACGGAGTACATACCCTTGTAGACCGAAAGCGGGATTACGTTCCCGCACAAACGTTGCCGATGAAGCCGACCTCAAGGTCGTGTAGAGGAAGTAGACATACTCCCAGCGCCACCCGTGTAGCGCCTCGTAGTTCCACACACGTACGGTGTAGATGACGACCTCCGGGCTCCAGATCCAGCAGAGCAGCGGAAGTGGAAGATTGGATCTAGCAGCACGGCGGTGTGCGTATAGTGGAGAGACTTCCCTCCCCGTACGCAGCTCCAGAAACGAAACCACGCTCAAGGTTGGAGAGAAGAAGAAGGAGATGGGTGAATTTCCAAGGCATGGGAGGTCCCCTATTTAAAGGTGGAGGAGGGAGGCCACACCCATCGGCTAGGCCATGTGGGACTATTCCCACATGCCCACCACCGGCCATGGGGTGCGCCGGCCCCTTGGTGGGCCCCATTCGGCCCACCTAGGGCGGCTGGCCCCCTTCCTCTTTTTTTTCTTTTTCCTTTTTGGGATTTTTCACTAATGGGCCTCTAAGGCCCATTTAGGTTTAATGCCTTTAAAAATTCGAAATTAATTAACTAAAAATATATTTAATCACTAATTACATTTATTAATATTAAATACATATTATTTAATTCATTCAAGCTCCGAAACATATTTCGTTGCCTCCGATCAACATCGGACATGTCCCGGAACGCTTCCGGAATCTCCGGTTTCTTTCTCTCTTATATCCAATCTAATTAAAACGTCACCTACCCTTAAGTGTGTTACCCTACGGTTCGGGATCACACAAACATGATCGAGACACGTTCTCCGATCAATGACTAACAGCGGGGTCTGGATACCCGTGATAGCCCCTGTGCGTCCATGAATGTCTTTTCATCGTTTGAACCTTTAGACGTCCAGTCTCATCCTCTTGCCTAGCGATACTTAGATTGTCCGAGCATCGTTCTCCGGTATCACGATTACCGAGCATGATCTCGTCATTGACAAATCTATCTTTATTCGTCTGTGATATTACATCCCCGTGACCTAGTCACATGCTTGCAAGCTCATTTATGTAATCTCACCGAGTGGGCCCAGAGTATCTATCCTGCTATGTGGATTGGCAAATCCCGCTCTTGATCACTCGCCTCCACTGCTTCCTTCGGATACGGAAAGTGTCACCTTTATTGTCACGCTATATAAGACATGTCGTTTGATGCAATCAAAGCACCTTTCAGAAGCAGCGATTTGATATGACCTCACAGTCGAAGGTATGACCACTACGTTTCTATATCTTTTGGGTATGTCCATCACATCATTCACCTAATGACATGACTCCGTTGTCAACCGACGTAATTATCCATGATCAGGAAACCTTGATCATCTGTTGCCCAACGGACTAGTTAAATAGAGGCTACTAGGGACCTGGTTGTTTACATACCACACGTGTATTAATGTTTCCGCGTAATACAGTTATAACATGGTACAAAAACATATTATGAACAATTGAGATATGACAAATAAAATCACTTTATTAATTGCCTCTAGGGCATATCTCCAACAGCTACAAGGAGCCCTAAATTGAAAACGTGTCTAGATGCATCCGTATCTACATATAAGTGGGTCATCTAATACGAAATGGAGGGAGTAGAAGTTGTTTGGTTGCATGTAAGAAAATGTAAAAATGAATTTGAATGATTAGGTGTTTTCCATGGTTTACTGGAAATAAAGGATATATTTTGCATGACTAGGCTCAGTGTAAATTTCCTTTTGACATCATATACATGGTAATCCATAAGACAAGTGCATCTATTATACAAAGCAAATCCGAGAGATGATAATAAGGTTTGAACTCATCTTAAGATTACATTCAACATGGAGGCTTAGGAGTGGATTTCAAAAGAATTCGGAACCCCAGTCTGGTTCTCCAAATGCTCCTTACAGAAGAAACTCAAAGAACACAAAGCCTTTGAAATATCTAATAAGATGATCTTCAAATTCAGAAGAGCATGGCATATTGGAGAGATTTATTTGACGTTGTGCTAAGGTTTATTTGACTATCTATTGGAGAGATTTGTCTTTGCTTCTCGTATGGTGAAAGTGCATGAGCCCTCATGTGTGGTTTTGATAATTAATGACAATCTCTATGGACTAATGGTTGCATTGAGCTATCCTTGTAGGGATTGTCCATTGGCAATGCTTGAACACCATGTGTTGGTATCAAGATTGAAAGAAGAAGATATAATGATGATCAAAGTAATATTCAAGGTGTGTTCCACACAAATGGTCACCTAAAGTTGAGCATATTGTAAGTGTGGCTTGGAAAAGAAGATTGAGTGAACATTCATGTTTATCTCCAAGCCATCATATATGTTAAGAAGATGATGTGCAAGTTCAAGAGAAGCATATCGAAGAGAGAAGCATATCGAAGAAATCCTATGCTTGAAGCTTGTCAACCTTTTTGGAGATATTGGTCAAGTGAAGATGTGCCTTATAGAGGCTCTCCCATATTGGTGTATGGGGGAGCGATATGTGAGTCTTCACCAAGCGAAGCGCAATCAAGAAACGTGGTACACTTGAAGAGATCAAGATCGTCATCATCTAGCTCAAGTGGAATGCGCAAGGCAAAGGTATGATCTTGATAGGGTGTCTATTTTACCGGTCTCATGGTGTTGTGGGAGACCGGGTTATAGGATAGACGACGTACTATCAAGATGGGCTCTCAAGTAAGTAACATGATCGCATCTTTGCGGAAAGCTCAAACCTTTGCATACTTGGCATCATCATCTTTCTTGGTTCTTATTTGGCTTTTCTCCTTGTTGGCTTTTTGTGCTTGTCGTGATCTTCATGACAAGCCCAAGTTCTTCGAAAACGATTTTTGTTGGGAAAACTTGTTGCGTTTTTGTCTTGGAAATATTATCGGTTTATCCGTGAGGAAAGTTCCACACCTCCCCATGTGTGTCAACTTAACTCTATCTGTGAGGAAAGCTCTTGTCGTTACCTTTCCAACAAAATTGGTTTCACCTAATTTGGAGTTCGAACGAAAAAGTTATTGTTGTTTTCGTTTTACTGTTTCTGTCAGTTTTCATAAAACCGGATATTCCGCTTTTGTTTTCGACCGGAATATCCGGACCCCAGGGTTGCTCGAGAAAATCGACTAAGGACTTTTAGCAACCCTGTTTTGCAACTTTCTGTTGGTCACCGGATATTTGCTACCGGATATTTTGGACCTACCGGAATATTCGGTTCTGGAGAAAATTCGAGGATTTCTGCTAAGGGCCAGAGCTGAAACCTTCTGTGGATCGTCGGATTTTTCCAACCGGATATTTCAAGAAGGACAGGAGTATCCGGTGGACCGGAATATCCGGTCATGACATGACCCGGAATATCCGGTCCTCTGCTGCTGCAACGACTCTTTTTCGGGAGGGGCTATAAATACCCCTCCCCTTCTTCTTCCTGCAGCGAGCTCGTTTCTTTCTCTCTCCCCCACCATTGTTGACCTTGGAAAGCTTGCCCCTCTCCCAATTCCTCCCATGATTCTTGCTTATCTTTGAGTGATTTGAGAGAGGAGATCTAGATCTACAATTCCACCAATCCATCCCTCCTCTAAGTGAGGGGAACCTAGTAGATCTTGATCTTGGAGTTCCATTTGTTGAGTTCTTCTTTGTTCTTTGATACGTCTCAAACGTATCTATAATTTCTGATGTTCCATGTTGATATTATACCAATTGTTACATGTTTTATATACACTTCATAGCATTTTTATGCATTTTCTGGGACTAACCTATTAACAAGATGCCACAGTGCCAGTTCCTGTTTTCTGCTGTTTTTGTATTTCAGAAAAGCTATTCTGGAAATATTCTCGGAATTGGACGAAACCTGGACAGGACCTCCTATTTTTCCAACACGTACACGGAGTACAAAGGAGAGACGGAGGGGGGCCGCGAGCCAGCCACACCATGGGGCGGCGCGGCCCCACCCTCTGCCGCGCCGTGGGGTGGTGTGGGCCCCACGGGCGTCTCCAGCCGCCGCCCTTTCGCCTATTTATTCATCTTCACAGGAAAACCCTAGACACCCGAGCCATTATCCACGAAAAGTTCCAGAAACGCCGCCGCCGTCAACCCTAGCTCGGGAGGGTTCAGAATCTCTTCCCGGCACCCTGCCGGAGAGGGGAATCATCACCGGAGGGCTCTACATCGCCATGCCTGCCTCCGGAGTGATGCGTGAGTAGTTCATCCTTGGACTACGGGTCCATAGCAGTAGCTAGATGGTTGTCTCTCCACTTTATGCTATCATGTTTAGATCTTGTGAGCTGCCTATCATGATCAAGATCATCTTATTGTAATGCTACATGTTGTGTTTGCTGGTATCCGATGAATATCTATTATATAATTAAAACAACAAACATTGTATGGCTGCGATTAAGCATTAACAAAGGAACGGTTAAGATTAAAATTAACACAATCGTAATAAGCGGTCAAAAGAACGCAAACGTAACGAGTCATCAAAAGAAGCGAACAGAGAAAACAATCCGCATAGCACACGATAGAAAGCCGGAGATAAGTCAAACTAGATTAGAAGAAACCCTAACATGGAGATTCTCTTAGGCCACCGGGCGTACGTTTGTTGGCTTCGAGGTTCCTAGAGAAGTCACGAAATCAGCAATTCATGGTTCCTGGAGAAGTCACGGAATCAGCAATTCATGCATCGCGATCAGGCATCGCCGATCATGCTGTCCTGTGCGCCGCCGCAATCACCAGTTCAGCACGTCATGCATCGCCGATCATGCCCGCACGCCACCGTAGGCTGCCTCTACTAGGTTATATGGGTAGAGATGCCGTCGCGTCGCGTACTCGCGTTCCTGAAAGAAGAGATGCCGTCGCGTATCACCAGCGGCGACCAGAAGCGATGGAGCGGCGACTTGGCGAATAGCTTATGCACGGCGAGTCAGCGACCAATGACGTTAATGGAACAGGCCGCGCGGCCGGTCGGCAGCGTGCCGCGAGCGAATTCGGGGAAGTATTCAACCGCAATAACCCTAGGACAATGGCGGAGCTCTTATTTCGCCTTGCGGCGAAAAAAAGTTCGGGCTGAAGTCATGACGTCCACTGATGCCACTTGATTCGATTTCTAAATCTCACCCATCAGAAAAATCATGTTACTGATGGAGCGTCCGGCAGCGCCGGCTGATGGGAACAGCCGTGGCATGCTAGGGAAGGCCATGCATCGCATCTGATTAGTGGTGTGTCTTTTTTCAGCCGACATGCTCTGCCATGCTGTACATGCTGTAGAGGGAACAGGGATATACCACAGATCAAGGCAAAATTCATGCCAATCAAAAGTATGAGAGCGCAAAGAGCAATCTTAAGCGTGATAGATCATCTCTGGTATATACTTTCTGCATGCAAAAGATTTACGCTTTTCCTAGCTACTACTCATATTTTTTCTTGCCCACTTAATATAAGAACTCGATGATTGGAATTATCAGGCAACTTGGAATTTTTAGCGTTCTAAATTTCTATTTTCATGTATAATTCATTGAACTTTAAATCTTCTTCTCTGCCCCACAACAAGGCAAAGTTCAACAGTTCTCCGGCCGTCCGGCATACGTGTTCGCTGACTTCCTGCAGGTTCCTGGAGCAACCCACAAGACTCTGGGTATTCACCACCTCATGCATCGCGGTCACGCCGGTGTATGCTGTCCCTCAGCTGCTACAACGACGCTTAGGCTGCCTCCGTGTCTCTGTAAACTGAATTTAGACGTGGTGGTGGATTTGGCTGGCATAAGGAGGAGTCGAAGCAGACAACGAACGCAACGTCGTACTGACAATATTGTCGTTGACCGCTGCAACCAGGTATGTTTGATTAACATCCTCTTATACTTTATCATACCAGCTACTCCTACCTGCTTGCCTACGTACATGCGAGAGAAACGTACATGTCGTCTAATGCCATATATTGGATATGCATCATGCATATTTGCGATCAAGTAGCGTAGCGTGCATCATGCCGAGCGAATTTGATCCAGTGGATCGGGAGCCTATATACTGGACCAAGCAAAAGTTTGGCTGGGCAAACTGCACCTAATTGTCCTAATAGATGGATATACTATCCGATTTGTCTTTGTAAAGAAAATTTCTCACCAAAAGGTTTGTGTCATGGAGAGTCAGGCATGAAGCCGATAGAAAATGTGTCGAAGGGGAAAAAATCACCATTATGTGTAATATAAGTAGATGTAACAATCTGGTAGCTGAAGCTTAAGACTTACAAGATGATAAAGTGAAGTCTAGGTGAAACAAAGCCCTTAATTAACTGGCCTCTCAAATATGGATTATTGCAATGATGTTCATATCCGCTCTCTGTGCTACTATATGTAAGTTTCAGTCGAAATTGGTAAACAGTCAATATTATGCTGCCATGTTCATCGAAAATTTTATAAATAATACATATTTGCATTATTGTATTGTTTTGCATCGACATTAATAAATAGGGCAAAAACTTACTATTTATTTCTATCGGTTTTCTACATTGATGCTTTCCCAAGCACATCCATCTCAGATAGAAGAGTCAAGCAAATATGCAAACACAGCGCTGATCTGTGATCTCAGTGTCCGACCGGAGCATCATCGTCGTACAAGCGTTCTGGAGTACTATATTGCGCCACATCATCCCGATTTATTTCCGATGCTATTTTGCAAGGTGTGTTAAATCTGTACATATATCTAAACCGAGTGTAGCGATATGGCTCCCGGGCTCCATGTAGCCCTTTTTTGACTTTTTTGAAAAGTTCAAATTTAATGATTCCATTTTTCAAAAAAATACCATTATGTACTCAATACTATGCACTACCATTGTGTGAAAATTTCTTATTTTAGACGCAGCAAAAATGACAAATATGCGGATCTCGGGGCGTGAATAGTGCAAAAAAAATCTCAAACATTGTTGGAATTTGTCTTTTTTGCTGAGACCAAAATATAATGTACTTGACATTGAACATTTTCACGATCGTAGTGTGTATAGTTGGCTATATCCAGGTATTTGTTTCGAATTTTTCTCCATTAAGACTGTCCGTATATAAACCTTGTTATATCCTATACACATTTAGTTCTTGCCTACTTTGTACAACCACACATAAATAATTTTGCACTGCCCTTACTTATAGTTTGTTTATGAAGACTTTGGTCAAATGAGGTTATCAAGCATACGACAACTCTATGTTTTTCTTTTGCAATACACAAAAAACACAATTTAGATGGAGGAATTAAAAGCATTTTGGAAACTAAACTATGGCTCAAAATAATTTCTTAGAAAATTTAGGGAGGTTATATTCCTTCAGAGTTTTGTTGTATCCAAGTTGATATTGTAATTGTTCTTTGTTTCTTCATTTTTGCAGGTGCCGAATCCTTAAGGAACTGGTTGTGGAATACATGACAATATAATTGGTAATTCAACTGGATGTCGGGTAGATTTATTCATAGTTTTTTTGTTTGCCCAAAATAATAGATACATCACAACAGAGGCGGAGGCAGAATAAGGTCAGGCCCCTAGCATGTTCTATACACTAATAAGTATGATCGTCAATTTACCCTATGTATGAAAGTAAATCTCATATATATTGGTTCATGTTCAGGCTAGCTCGATCAGTAATAATAAATATAGAGTAGATGATTTTGCTTAAGATAATATAGTTCGCCTGATTTATCAAGGAGCATAATAGAAACTGGATAGCTAAGGTATAAAGTACATCACCCATCTTTGTCGATGTTTCTGTAGATGGAAAAAACACTCCAGGAGCGAGGAGTCCCAATGAATTTCTGGACTTTGAGGACAAAATATAACTTCAAGTGACTCCTCTCCGACATAATAGAACTTCAAGTCTAAACAATTAACTTACACAAGTTTTGTGTTTATAACATGTGATTTTTTCATCTAGCCGCGCAATTGCGCGGGCCACCCAGCTAGTTGAATACTATGTCAAGTTGATTATCAATCTATCTTATATGTTATTTATGATCTTGCATGCTTTCCGTTACTAGTAGATGCTTTGGCCAAGTAGATGCTTGTAACTCTAAGAGTTAGTATTTATGCTAGATAGTGGGTTCATGCCTCCTGTAATCTGGGAGAGTGACAGCAACTTCTAAGATTGTGGATGTGCTGTTGCCACTAGGGATAAAATAACCGATGCTTAGCTTAAGGGTGCGCCGTTAGGTCTAATGCATTTGTTTACATTACGCACATTACTTAATGCGATTATCCGTTGCTTGCAACTTAATACCAACGGGGAACTCGGTATGACAACCTGGAGGTGGATTATTAGTCATAGACGCTGTTGGATAACGGTCTATGTATTTTGTCGTAATGCCCACATGAATATCATAGTAATCATCATGTCATATATATGCATTGTCATGCGCTCAATATTTTGTCAATTGCCCAGCTGTAATTTGTTCACCCAGCATGTTAGTTATCTTTTATGGAGAGACGCCACTAGTGAACTGTGGACCCCGGTCCATTCTTTTACACTGATAATACAACCAATTGCAATCATTGTTCCTTTTTATTCTCTGCAATTTACTACTGTTTTCCACACCATATGTTTAATCTTTTGTTTTCAGCAAGCCTGTGAGATTGACAACCTCACTGTTTCGTTGGGGCAAAGTAGTTTGATTGTGTTGTGTGCAGGTTCCACGTCAGCGCGCCACTGACAACCTTCATAAGTGATTTCTTACTCCTACTGGTTCGATTAAACCTTGGTTTCATACTGAGGGAAACTTCTGCTACACTGCTTCATACCTTCCTCTTGGGGTCTCCCAACGAACGTGTGATCCACGTCATCAAGCAAATTTTTCTGGCGCCGTTGCCGGGGAGCAAGAGGATTTCTGCAAGGGGAGTTTCTCGCTTCCAATCTCTTTACTTTGTTTTTGTCTTGCTTAGTTTACTTTTATTTTATCTTGTTCGCTTTTATATCAAAAACACAAAAAAAAATAGTTTTATTTCGAATTGTTATTTTTCAGTCTTGTTATCATGTCTAGCCCTGCTCCTTTTTCCGTAGTGCCACCTGTGGGAGAAATTATTACTTTAGACAAAAAGTGGGGAATCCTTTAGGAATGCCTGGGAGAGAATTTTGGAATTGCACAAGAAGGTGCAACATAAGATGGATTTGAGAGTTCTTATAAAAAAATTCTACTATGGTTTATTTTCTGTTTATCAACATGCTCTAGATACCATGGTAGGGGAAACCTTTTCTGAGTTTGATACAATGAAAGCTCATAATATTTTGAGTGGTTTGTCAATTTTCCCAATGGTGGACGAAACTGGGATATTCACTAAGCTAGATAAAATAGAAAAGTCAATTGATAATTTAACTCTGAGCCATAATCTTAAAGAACAACCTTTAGTTGAGCTAAAAAATGATTGGGAACCATTCATTGAGATTAATATTGGTAATGAAAAGTTTCGTGCCTACTGTGACCTTGGTTCAACAATGTCCATCATGCCTAAAATGGTTTATGATCTATTAAAATTTGATAATATGGTTGATTACCCTGTTTTTCATTTTCATGCTGATGGAACAATCACAAGAAGCATAGGGATTATTAATGATATTATGGTCACTGTTCAAAATAAGACCATCCCTGTGAATTTCATGATTTTGCAAAATCTCCCAACCATATTGTTTTAGGGAGATCCTTTTTAAAGAGTAATGGGGGTTTTATCAATGCAAAGTATGGGTTTATGAAATTTAATACTCCTATCAATCGGAGGTTCTTCTTCCCGATCAAAAAAGATGACCCCACCGAAAGGTTGGGAGATTTTAATGTCTTTGGAAACACTTGATTCTTACTTTCTGCGCCTAGCTGAAAGGCGTTAAAGAAAAGCGCTTATGGGAGACAACCCATTATTTTATTTCTGCAATTTTTCTTTTCTTTTTGAGTCAAGGAGTTGTTTACTTCTGTAACAATTCCTTTGTATCTTTATTTTATCGCATTGTTGTGCCAAGTAGCCTCTAATAGGAAGATGATGCTAGATTTGGATTTCTGCGCAGGAACAGATTTCTGCTGTTCACCGTTTTACTTCTGTAAAATCACAGAAAAATTATTTAAATCTGCAATTTTTTGTGCGTGATCCTCAGATATGTACGCATCTTTCGTTAGTTTGCATTTTTCGATCTGAGCAACGTAAGTGCCTCGAAAAAATTCGTCTTTACAAACTGTTCTGTTTAGACAGATTCTGTCTTTTATTTTTCGCATTCTCTTTTTTACTAGTGTTGAGTGGAATTCTTTTTTGGGTGAAGAGCTTCACATAACATCAGTGGCAGTAGTTAATGTTAAAAGTAACGGTCATGTTTGTGTCCTTATAGAACATGTGAGTTTTTGATTGTGCACTAACCCTCTAATGAGAATTACTCTGAGTTTGGTGTGGCGGAAGTTTTCAAGGGTCAAGAGAGAAGGATGATATAATGTGATCAAGAAGAGTGAAGAGCTTAAGCTTGGGGATGCTCCCATGGATCACCCCAGCATATTTCAAGAAGACTCAAGCGTCTAAGCTTGGGGATGCCCAAGGCATCCCCTTCTTCATCAGCAACTTATCAGGTCATCTCTAGTGAAACTATATTTTAATTCTTTCACATCATATGTGCTTTACTTGGAGCGTCTGTGTGCTTTTATTTTCAGTATTTTATTTTTCTTATGGTCAACTTGATTGGACCCTAGCATTCTTGATTGGGAGAGAGACACGCTCCGCTTTTTCATATGAATACTCCTATTCTTCACTTATACTTGTTGAGTATTCTTATCTAGCTATTGCTATGCTTTTAGCTCCTGTTTTGCATGCATCTCTTATTCAGAGCTGTTAGTTCTTTTAAAGAAAGTACTCTCTTGCTTCACTTATAATTGTTTGGAGAGTTTATGTTGAAATAAATTGATTGGTGTTTGGTTGGAACAGAAAATATTGCATGTGGTAGATGGTATAATGGAAAAAGCTTACATATTCTTGTAGATCACTGTATTGGATAATTTGATACTTGTCAATTGTTTTGAGTTATCAAGTAGTTCATGTTTAAGCTTTTGTATCATGTAGTTAAAACCTATTAATGAAGAACTACCGTAAAGCTCGTTGAAATTTGGTTTGCATGATTGGTATCTCTAAGGTCTAGATATTTTCTAGTAAAAGGGTTTGGTTAACAAGGAAGACAGTGTAGAGTCTTATAATGCTTGCAATATGTTTTCATATAAGTCTTGCTGTGTCGGTTGATATCCTGTGTTTGCTTCAAATAACCTTGCTAGCCTAAACTCTGTACTGAGAGGGAATGCTTCTCGTGCATCCAAAACCTTGAGCCAAAATCCATGCCATCTGTGTCCACCATAACTACCTATATGTGGTATTTCCTTGCCATTCCAAGTAAATTTTTCATGTGCTACCTTTAAACTATTCAAAAATTATTACTCTATTTTGTGTCAATGTTTACCAAGCTCATGAGGACGGGGTGGATGTCTTTATGTCAACTGTCAAACAGACTTTACCACCGGACTAGCGGCATATACATCCGCTTATCCATTAATTTTGCAAAAAGAGCTGGCAAATGGGGTGCCCAGTCCCAATTAATTACAACTTTAACCGCTTAATTCTCTTCACATTTTTGCCCTGATTTATCAGTCAAGCAATGACAAACAGTGAAATATCTGCATGTGTAAACAAAAGAGAAGAGGGATGATCTGCCTTGCTGGTAGAAATAACGTCCTTCATGGGAGCCGCTCTTAAAAGTCTGGTTGGCAGGGGTCATATTGTACTTTCCATTTTCTGATTCGTTGACAATTAACAAACACCTCCAAAACTTATTTTTACTCTCTATGTGATTTCAAAAACTTAAAAAGCTCTAGCACGATTTAATCCCTGCTTCCCTCTGCGAAGGGCCTTTCTTTTACTTTTATGTTGAGTCAGTTTTCCTACTTCTTTCTATCTCAGAAGCAAACACTAGTGTCAACTTTGGTGCAACAATTTTTATATGCTTGTATATTGCACTTATTATATTGCTTTGTGTTGACAAATATCCATGAGATATATATGTTGAAAGTTGAAAGCAATTGCTGAAGCTTAAATCTTCCTTTGTGTTGGTTAAATACCTTTTACTTAGAATCTATTGCTTTATGAGTTAACTCTTATGCAAAACTCTTTGATGCTTGTCTCGAAAGTACTATTCATAAAAAGTTTTTGCTTATATGATTCAGTTGTTTGCTCATTATCTACTTGCTAGCAAACTATAGACCATTGACCTGGATCACTTCATTCATAACATGTGCTTTACAATACTATTTGATCAAGATTATGATTGTAGCATGTCACCTCAGAAATTATTTTGTTTTTATCGTTTTACCTACTCGAGGACGAGTAGAACTAAGCTTGGGGATGCTTGATACGTCTCAAACGTATCTATAATTTCTGATGTTCCATGTTGATATTATACCAATTGTTACATGTTTTATATACACTTCATAGCATTTTTATGCATTTTCTGGGACTAACCTATTAACAAGATGCCACAGTGCCAGTTCCTTTTTTTGCTGTTTTTGTATTCCAGAAAAGCTAGTCTGGAAATATTCTCGGAATTGGACGAAACCTGGACAGGACCTCCTATTTTTCCAACACGTACACGGAGTCCAAAGGAGAGACGGAGGGGGCCGCGAGCCAGCCACACCATGGGGCGGCGCGGCCCCACCCTCTGCCGCGTCGTGGGGTGGTGTGGGCCCCATGGGTGTCTCCAGCCGCCGCCCTTTCGCCTATTTATTCATCTTCACGGGAAAACCCTGACACCCGAGTTATGAAACCAGAGACGCCGCCGCCGTCAACCCTAGCTCGGGAGGGTTCAGAAGCTTTCCCGGCACCCTGCGGAGAGGGGAATCATCACCGGAGGGCTCTACATCACCATGCCTGCCTCCGGAGTGATGCGTGAGTAGTTCATCCTTGGACTACGGGTCCATAGCAGTAGCTAGATGGTTGTCTCTCCACTTTATGCTATCATGTTTAGATCTTGTGAGCTGCCTATCATGATCAAGATCATCTTATTGTAATGCTACATGTTGTGTTTGCTGGGATCCGATGAATATTGAATACTATGTCAAGTTGATTATCAATCTATCTTATATGTTATTTATGATCTTGCATGCTTTCCGTTACTAGTAGATGCTTTGGCCAAGTAGATGCTTGTAACTCAAGAGTAGTATTTATGCTAGATAGTGGGTTCATGCCTCCGGTAATCTGGGAGAGTGACAATCAACTTCTAAGATTGTGGATGTGCTGTTGCCACTAGGGATAAAATAACCGATGCTTAGCTTAAGGGTGCGCCGTTAGGTCTAATGCATTTGTTTACATTACGCACATTACTTAATGCGATTATCCGTTGCTTGCAACTTAATACCAACGGGGAACTCGGTATGACAACCTGGAGGTGGATTATTAGTCACTAGTCCGTCAACCCGTGCATCTGCACGGCCTAGCGAATGTTAGAAGAATTGACAATGAAGAGTTAAGCTATTTGATTGTGCATGTAAGTTTGTAGAATTTGAAATATCTTTAGAACATAGATCTTTCTATTTTTAATTAGGATCACTACTTTGAATCTTGTTTTTCATTGCTAAATAATCATGTATCCATTTTTATTTATAAACATCTGATGTATGCATTTTAAATAAGTTGCAACTATATGTATTATTTTTAATTCTATTGCTTTATAAGAATTACTTATCAAACAATGTTATTACTTACTTGTGAGATTCGTTTATATCAATTGTACCACATTCAGAGGATATGATATGCAGGTTTTCGATTTTTCTAAACGTTTCATAGACTAATTTTAGTGGTTGGAGGGTCCTCAATTTGTTTTATGGAACATGTTACAAAAACATAATTTCATATATGCAAGAACAACACATGCACATGCTCGCTATTTTTTGTGAGATACATAATTTTTTTATAAGGCTTATAAGTACCCAAACATAAAATTATTATAAGGGAGTAGTTATTGATAGAGAAAAATGTAATTAGATAGTGATATGCTTATGAAATTGTACTATATGAAGAAACATGCAAGTATTCCCCATTGTAAGCACACATTTTCTAAGGTTGCATAGGTTCATTAGCTATTAATTATGGGAGTATGTGCAGTATTTGCTCAGGATGCCTCTGTTTCATAATAAGATAGTTTTGCTTATAACCTTTGAGCACTTTTATTGTGTCATATATTTAGAATGATAGATGGAATTGATATTTGAACTACCCTAAATGTTTCTTTTAAAATATGATTTATTTATTTTGGCTTATAAGAATATTACAGTAGGCATTAGTTATCAGAGTCTTCATTTATAAAACCATGTCGATGTCCAAAATGTCATTATCTTTTAAACTGGAGTTGGTATCTATTATGCAGACATAAAAATTAAGATTATAATTATTTCAGTTATTTTTTATTTTTAGACCACGAATTGATTTAGTATTCGATTAGTAATTAAGGACGTGGGATTAGTTGGATAAGTCTAGATCACATTCTCACTTATATGTTTAGATAGTGGTGGTGTGTTCCGTCATTTGTTTCACTGGAAAAAAATATTGAGCACGGCCATGAAAAATATTAGCCCTTTCTTATCTGATTAATAAAGCATATTAACCTTCTGCTCTATTTTACTATTTAAAACCGAGTTAGACAGCCATGAGATGGGATTATCCACGTTCGTATGCCAACGTAGCTCTAGGCCAAATAATTTAATATCATGATTATACTATAAACTACAAATAAGGATTAATTTGAATCAGATATACTATTAGATAGATCAAATGATTTATTAATTTTGACAGACCGATCACTAACCAACCTAGAGTTAATTAAGAAATATGAATGCAGAATTATGTGCTAGGTAGAATTCGCATGTTAGGAGGATTCTAGAGTAAGGGTATGTACCAACCTGATTGAGTTTATAGTCGACCATGCATGATGCATCGGATCAAGAAGAGTAGTTCCGCTCGTGAGGATGCATGATGCATCGGATCAAGAAGAGTAGTTCCGCTCGTGAGGAATTCTGGTGGCATGACTGCAGCTCGATGGCAGGGCTTCATCATTTGGGCGCCAACGGCAGTAGCGCCTGTGTGGCCGTGGTCGCACTCACCGATAGAAGCCAGATGCGATAGAAGGCTAGCTTATTGCGGCGCGGCTCATCCATAGAAACCAAGGGGCGGTCGGCGGCCAGAGATGCAGCAGACACTTGAACTGATTGCGTTTATATACTTGTTCTGTCTGGAAAAAAAGTCACTAAAATTAATGTATATAACACTAAAATATGTATAGATACATCAAATTTGCGACATCATTTTTTATACCGAGGGAATACATGTTTTGTGGTTGGAAAGACCTTGCATGATACATCTGCGTCGATGCAAAACGTATACTTTTCAGTTGGATTGCATGCAATACAGAAACCATAAAATTAAAATTACATACGACATTGGTTACTACAAAGAGAATTAATTGCTGACTACAATCTACTCAATGCCACCATGATGAGATAAGATCAAGTCGTAAGGAGTGATTTGCAAATTAATCACCGGATCGTGGTGTATACCATGCATGCAATTTAATAATCAAGATTATACCGTGAGTGGATGCAGCAATCAATCAGGAGCCTTGGAGAAGCTGTCGGCCACTCGGCCGGAAGGAGAGTCTCATCATCTCGCTAGATCGATCGTTGTTACGGCCAGGACGCCGCAATCACGGAGTTCAGAAGATGTGCTTCAACAGTTTTCGTTGTTGCCTGCGCCGAACGCACGCGGCGAGAGGTATCTTGTATTTTCGTAAACATCAATTAATTAGAAGATGAGCGTGCACGTATTTTGGATCGAACTCGCGATCGTCTCCACCAGATCGGAATTAAAGAGACGTGCGGTGCGAGAGGCAAGCCTCCATCTGACGGCTCTAAATCAATTATTGATTGATCCGATGGACATAATTCTCTAAACTCCAGGATTAACGTGGTGCCTCCTACGGTGCCTCCAATTAGTAAATATAAGATTTTTGGAATTGTTTAAGTGCTCCAATTAAATCACTGAAGCTGCTGGATTTAAAAGGTTTTATAAGTTAAAAGGGAAAAGGACCTATCCGTGAGAGAAACAAATCAGCCAGGGGGGTTTCAGAAAATCACCATCTCCCTCCTGTAGCCACGACGCACTGGCGCCACGCCGTCTCCGTCCGCGTCGCCGCCGCGCCGCCCCCCCCCCCCCCCCCCCCCCCCCCCCCCCCTTCTCTGTCCTTCCCTGTGAGGAGAAGAGGAGCCCACGACCACGAGCCGCTCTGCTCTCCCCATACCCTATCCTCTCGCCTGCCCCGCGCTCTCTTCTCTCTCCCCACGAACAACCCTGTCCGCCATCTCCGCCGAGCTCGCCGCCGACGTTCGAAGCGTCCCCGGGTGAGATTGACAATACAACCATTCTTCCATTCTTTTACACTGATAATACAACCAACTGCAATCATTGTTCCTTTTATTCTCTGCAATTTACTATTGTTTTCCACACCATACGTTTAATCCTTTGTTTTCAGCAAGCCGGTGAGATTGACAACCTCACTGTTTCGTTGGGGCAAAGTAGTTTGATTGTGTTGTGTGCAGGTTTCACGTCAGCGCACCACTGACAACCTTCAGAAGTGATTTCTTACACCTACTGGTTCGATTAAACCTTGTTTTCATACTGAGGGAAACTTCTGCTACACTGATTCATACCTTCCTCTTGGGGTCTCCCAACGAACGTGTGATCCACGTCATCATTCTTCCTCTCTTCTCACCATAAGTATTAGTTACTTTTGGTGGGATTTGAGAGTGAAGGATTTGAGCACTTGTGCTCTTGCCATTACTTTTGTGCATCGGTTTGTACTCTCCACGAGGATTCGTGGAAGTGAAAGTTCGTGAGCTCGTTACTCTTGGGTCTTTGGACCCTAGACGCCTTTTGTGGCAGTTGAGGCCTTTTGTGGTCACTTGGGAGCTCCCAATCCTTTTGTGGGTTGTGCCTCAAGATTGTTGTAAGGGACTCGATTTCCGCCTAAAAGGAAATGAATAGTGGAAGGTGAACCGAGCTTTTGGGCAAGGTTCATCGGAGAATAGGGTGAGGCCATTTGTGGCGTCTTGAGTTTGAAACTCACACCCTCCAACGAGACTTACTCCCCTAAAAAGGAGAAACTCGGGAATACATCGTCGTCTCCGCGTGTCTCAGTTATTTCTATACCCGAGCTCTTTACTGATGCACTTTACATTGTGATAGCCTTCGTGCTTGAAGTCTTACATCTTGCTATCACCTTGTTGCTTGTCTTGCTTAGCATAAATTGTTGGTGCACATAGGTGAGCCTAGTATATTTAGGTTGGTGGCTTGTTAATTTAAACACCAAGTTTTATTCCGCATTTATCAAGGCTAAACCGGAAAAGTTTTTAAATCGCCTATTCACCCCCCTCTAGGCGACATCCTTGTCCTTTCAGATGGTGCAGTCAAATATCCTTGGTGGAATAAATATTGTAGTATTCTAGACATAACATTGCAATCATGTGTTTCTTAAAAAAAATATCCCCATGTTATTGAAATCCTACAAAACAAAGATACACGAAAACGTTTTCTACAACGAAGAACCATTGTGCCCAACATTTGGGGACCCCAGACAGTTAGGCTAGGATATACCCCTCACAGGGCAATATGTTGAATTGTTTCTTCGATGTTGAAAACCATGAGCATGAGAGAACGAAATGGGAGAACCGGTGACAATAACTTAGCACCATGGCTGCCATCACCATTATCATGCCAAACTTAGGCAATGAATTCCTAACTCAGAATTATCATTTCTCAATAAATGGAAGGTGTTTGTACATGTCGGTCTAACTCCTCCCCACATTCGAAATGTTGTCCGTAAGTGGTTTTTCTTCGTAAGAGAAAATAAAGAAATGAGGTGGTTCGGTGCAAAGCAATACACGTTACTGAAGGGTTAACTCGATGACCAAGTGTCAATTTTGAGGAAACTTAGTCCCAGTCATGTGGATGGTATAACCTTTAGATACTCAATCTCAATGGCAATTAATATGGATTTAATAATGAAATTTATGAATGTTCACTGCTTAACTAGATGGTAACCTTGATTTAAATATTTACGTGAAGGTACCTGAGGGTATCCCCATTCCAAACCAAGATAGAGAAAGTCGGGGAGTCAAACAATGTGGTAGGATGTATATTTATACGGTGATCCCAAGACAGATTTCGTTATACGTAAATGATTTGAATATAATCGATATACCTATCTTTAACAAGACAACAACTTCTCACTATTTGCAGGTTATCAACAAAGCTACTTATTGGAACCACTTGTGGTCCTTTCTTCTCCCTGCGGACCAGTGTGTCTCATGGATACCGGATGTACGTGCATGATGACGGTGGGCTATCTTCTGACAGGGTGGGTGGCTACATGCTAGAAGACTAGATGTTTAGTACACCCCTTTTTGAGTGGCTGATTTTTGTATCCACGTTAAGTGATCCGTGATTTGTAAACTATTAAAACTTTGAAACTATGCAATAAATTGCGGAACGTTGTGTGCATCATTTTGATGCACAGCCGGGATCCTTTTCTGAATTTTTTTTTCGATAACGACATAAATTGTAGTAGTACATACTAGTATTAATTTTATCAGCACATATCTGAAATTACGATACTGACACTTCCTAGTGCTAACTAGTGCTTCATGGAGCTGCCCTTCTTTTTCACTCACACCGTGACGCTAAGCAAGCAACAAACGACCTGTAAAAGACCCAAAACGAAAATGCTCTCCGTCGCTTCCGTTTTCCGACTAGCTCTAATGAACACCACATGCATTATTCCATAACCAGGATACCATAGAAAATGACTACATAAAACCCAAGAAAAAAACAGCTCAAAGCACTAGGGACAGTGCGCGCGATCAAACTCTAAGGAGGTAGACGCTAAGCTCCGGGCCGACGCTGTTGGCGTTGCTGCTGCTGTCCGGGTTCATCATGTAGAACGCCTCCGAGTCCCGGGAGCCCACTACGCGCTCGAACCGCGCGCGCATGTACATGACGTCGCCGTCGCCGCCTCCACACGACGCCGGTATGACCCCGGCACCCATGGAAACGGGCTCCAGCGCGCGCAGCACGCGCCAGTCCGCGGCGCCGCACTCGCGCCGCACCGCGTACCCGCAGCCCTTGCCGTTGCAGTACGCGCGCCACACCGTCCTCCAGCAGCTTCCTGCCCGCCGCGCCGGCGCCCGCAGGGAACGCGGGGCACACTTGGAGCGCTCGCACTCGAGCGCGATGCGCACGAGGCCCGAGGCCATCTCGCGCACCAGCGACGCCGTGGGCGCGGTGAGCTCCAGCAGCAGCGCGGGGCACGCGCGCGGGTCGACCTGGAACGCGAGGTGGACGTGGCCGCGACGGTGGCCGTACAGCGTGCCGGTGAGACGCGCGCCGAGGCCGACCTGCCGGTGCCGGCCGGAGATCGCCGCTGCCAGCGCCGTGCGCAGGCGCGATACGGCCGTGCGACCCGGCTTATTGTTCTTGCGGTGTTGCTGCTTGAGCGGCTTGGGTGGAGGAGACACGAAGTCCTCCGAGTGGAACGACGGGCAGGTGGAGGAGAAAGCCATGGAGGCCTCCGAGTCATGCTCAGCCTGCTTACCCGACCTGATCTTGACGAAACCTTCCTCGGCGACAGCGGTACTGGTGGCGCCGTGGCTGCTGCTCTTGCCGAGAACCGGCCACTTGAAGTGCCTACGGGAGATGAGAATGAGAATGAGGACTCGTGGGGGCTTCTCTCCATGATGTTTCTCATGGTTTCTTGCAGAAGCTGCTGTCTATTGCGCGCCTGTTGTGTGTGCCTAACTGCCTATGTATAGAGGATGGAGGGATGGGGTTTTGTACTGTAAGGAGAAACTGGTGAGCAGAACCCACCAAACTGAGCAGACAGGAGAGAGAAGAAGAGAAGAGAAGAGTTATGGATTTCCGTGTGTGTGGGAGAAACTATTTGGCTATGTCTGGCTCGGTGTTTTGTTGTGTCTCGAGGAAGAAATGGAAGACAAGCTGCTGTGGGTCTGTAGACAAGCCCGGCGGCACCGGCAGGCAGGCAGAGAAAGGGCTACTGTAGCATGATAAATGAAAGTGATAAGATATAGACAGGCATGGCGTGCCTGTGCCCTGCGGCTGCCTGGTTGCTAGTACTCACTGCTAGCTCTATCAGCACATACGTAATCCTAGGCCTATTCGCACGATTTTAAAACCATAGTAACAGTTAAAACATAGGAACTTGACGGGATGACATGTTGAGTCCTCTAAAAATGTCAAAATACAAGAATATCTGCGGCTGATTGCGCTTGATTGCATTGTAGAAAAAAAATACTTACAATTTTCCTTCCGAATGACTAGATGTATAACATGGTTGTCACTAGAACATTTTTTTTTGTTTGGCTGTGGAGATTTTCTTTACATTTGCACGCAAAGTAGAATGATGAAATTTCCTATAGTTTCTAGCAGTCCGTTGGTTCCTAGTCATACGAACCAAAACAAACACTACAGAAAAAAACTGTGGAAATATTGAATCCTCCAAATTCTAAAAATTTCCTGTGAACCAAAGATGTCCATGCTATACATGCCGGCAAAGATGTTTCAGACATCTCACAACTAGCGGGATACACGTGAGGAAAAGCTCCGGTAAAAATCGAATGCTCCAAATTCTTTCAAAACACCCGTGAGGCCGGTTTCCATTACCATGATGATACGGAACAACAAGTATCAAGCATCCGAGTGATGAAAACGAAACTAAGATACGGTGCAATTACGTTGGTTTGCCTGCATAACTGCATTGCGGTGCGTCTCTTCACTCAGAGTTGTTCACTGTGCTAGCTATAAGCAGGTCTTGTCCCGTGTCAGCTGACTTTAAAAGCTGGAAATGGTGTCACTAGTTTGACTGCTGATTAAACCCCCGTCCTCCGGACACCATACGCGAAACATGGCAACCAGGTAATGAACCGGCCAACAATGTAGGTGAAATCCAGTTGAGCATGAAGATTTCATTGACAATGTTTTCCATTAGTTGGTGGTTCGTGCTGACTACCTTACATTGCTTGTACTATTTCGCTGTAACATGCCGACTAATTTTATCGGGGTACTAATCGGGATGAGTGAGCAAAATATATTTGATGCCCTATTCAGGTACAGTCATTGACCATCATTCCTGGTGAGAAAGTACGGAAAATCAACTCGCCAGTAAGTTCTCGACTAAAAATGCAGATCCCATTGGAATGTCAGAGACATACGCAGTTAAGCATGTTGAATCTTGCCCACCCTGTCTGTTGGCCCAAATGCCTGCCTCCCCTGAGAAGAGAGGGTAAGCAGGAAAGTACAGTAGCACGGCTGAGCCTAATTTGTCCCCACAATGACACTCAAATCCTAATTGGCTACACTCGTGGTAAAGCACTAGAACAAACGTAAGCGAATGAAACCAGGAAAAGGAGGTGACAAAGGCCGCTATTTTTCCAACTCTTGGGATCGGTGCGGTCGCAACTCGCAAGTACAAACGACACGGTAACAAATCACCAAAACTGCAAAAGTTGCAGCTTTGACCATGGAGGCTAATGAGAATTACACGATCTCCTTTTAGACTTGATTTTTGAATCTTGGCAGTTGGTACGTACGTATCTGGCAGAAATTCTGCCGAACAGACGATCGCTGCTCCCTCGATCGTCGATCGCTCCTTCGCTCTATCGCGTCCGTCCGTTCGTTGCTCTCGCTACCTCGCCTAGGAATCCTCCTCCCGAACCGAAGTCCCTCCTTTCGCTGCCTCACGCGTCTCCTCCATCCTCTGGCGCGTACGTCCGCCATGGCTCGCCGCAGCCGCGGCCGACCTCTTGGTCGAGAAGGGCACACCCCTCACCGTCGACACAGCACCCCGAACAATCTCACGACGAACCCTAGCTATTCCGACTCCACCCGCGCCGTCCCCTATTCATGCCGACCGCTGGAGAATCGAGATCTCTGGCGACGGAATTGAGTGAAGGAACGCCGGAATCCATCCCTAGATATTCGGTTCCTCATCGCAGCCGCCCGAATTCAGTATCTTCTCGGTGCCGCCGCCAAGAGTCCCACCCCGCTCCTGCTCGCAGCCAAAGCCACGAGCTCGTGGATCCCATCTCGGAGGAGCGGGCGGAGATCTCTTCCTCTTCAGCCGGTGGAGGCACAAGCTCGTCACCGGTGTCGCATGTGCCTTGGAGCGCCAGGCCTCCTCAAAGTAGTCTTCTTCTTCGACGTTAAGTCTGCGATCCGCTTTGGTACGAGTTATCCCGATCACCTGACGGCGGGGCGAAAGAGGAGGCTTCTCGGAGGAACGTTGTGAGAAGGAGATGTCAAGAGGAAGGCGGCCATGGAACAGCTGAGGTGCGAGTGGAATCCTGGCTGAAACCCACTCCCTGCGCCGCCACGCTCCTCCTTCTATGTTGTTTGTTCATCCCAAGGTATGCCACAATAACCAAAATCCCTCATCCTCTACTGCACTATCTTTACTCTGGTAGCCCATCCGTTTTGGTAAATTCTGAAGACATCAGCCTCCAATCCCTAATAGTCACAGATCCTTAATTTTCTGGTAGTCCATCTGTGTTTGTTTATTTTGAGGAGAAAGAAGGGTCGTGTAAACATAGGAGATACAAATCATCACTCAGGCCTGTTAAAAAAATCATCACTCAGGTGAGTGCTAGCTACACAATCAACACAGTAGATATGGCGAGAGCTCAGGCAATGTTGTTATCATACAACGATTTCCCTTTACTAATACTATCTATGAAGTACGTCTTGGCCAATTGATGGCCACTTAGTTTATCCAAGGAGAAGAATCACTTCTGGATTATTAAATTTGATTAAATAGAAAGGAATCATCATGTCAACTAAGGAAAACCCCAAGAGAAGTAAATTTTCCTGCGGATGTTCCGTAGATAGTTCAAATTTGATTGACCAACTTGATTGTGTAGCTAGCACTCTTGAATGCCTATAACTAGGTGAAATAGCTACACGTTCGCTTATATGGGTACTGTCAATGTTCCTGGACAAAATGATATGATGCATTCTGAGAGCATCTCCAACCATGGTTGGCAAACCCTCCTAAACGTCCGGGCGGACAGCCCGGACGCGGTTTGGCTGAAATCGGCCACCCAACCGCGGCCCCCAAAGCCTCCACGAACGTCCGGACGGTCCGGCACACCCCAAAGCCAGCCCCTATGTAGGGCGGGTTTGGGGCCGCCCGGACGCGTCCGCCACGTCGGATCTGGCAAGGTGGCTCCACGAAATTTGAAACACCAAATTTCGGCGCCGGCCAATTTCATTTATCCTTTCTCCGCCTCAACTTACCGGCCACTTTCATTTCATTCCTCCCGCCGCGTCCACCTGCAATTCGGATGGAGGCGGAAGGAGCCATCGATTCGGCGGAGAAGGGTGCATCCTCCGAGACCGGTAGAGCAGGCGACGGACTCAGCGCTGAAGCCGGAGACCGTGGCGCGGAGGACGCGCCGCCGCAGGCAGCGCGAGCGGGAGAAGAAGGAGGCGGAGGAGGCAGAGAGTATTGCGAATGCGGAGACGCAGGAGGAGGAGCCGGTGATGACCACGCCAGTGCCCGTGGTCTGGCGCCCTAGGCCGGCGCCGCCTCCGTCCTCGACGACGAACCGGGAGGAGCCGCGCCTCATCGCGGATGAGTACCCGTCGCAGGTGCCGCCGACGCAGGACGAGGAGGTGGTGGGGAGTCTCCGCCGCTCCAGCGGACGCGAGCTTCTTCCGGCGTCACCGACAACCACCTCGCCAACAACCTGTTCGACGGAAGTCAATTGGACTTTGAGGTATGAATTTTATCCGAATTGCATAGTTCCGACTCAATTTTAGATCCGTAGTGTAATTGTTAGCATGATTAGGATGAATATATGATGGAATTGATCCGAAATGGGGTCGATCCGCCATCGCAGGAGCCGTCGGCATCCACACTTCCTCCCTTTTACACTTTGGGTTTGGGTGAGCACGAGCCGGCGGACGTTTCGACGACGAAGAAGGCGAAGGCCAAGAAGGTGTACACGCCAAGAGGCACTTCGTACACAACTTTCGAAGATATTTTACTTTGTCGAGCTTGGTTAGCCACAAGCATGATGCTATATATGGAACCGAGCAAAGGGCACCGTTTGTGGGAGAAAATACATGCCCACTTCCATCATCAAAAGGAATATGTGCAACCCACCCGATTGTGTCCGATCACAATGCCGGTTCTCTCCAACATAGGTTGGCTTCGATCCAAGAAAGCGTGAATAAGTTTTGTGACTTTCATGCACAAGTGGTGAATCGGAATCAAAGTGGTGTCAACGTGAATTCCCATGTAAGCAATTTCTTCTACTTGTTTCATTGACATCTCTTCATTTCATCACATTTCATTGCTCTAATTGCTCTACTTGTTTGCTTGCTAGACCGGTTTGGCCTCCACTTTGTACCATCAAACGGAGGGCAAACCCTTCACCATGGCACATTGTTGGCTAGAGTTGACCGGGAAGCCCAAGTGGATCTCCAATATGATGATCACAAGAATCCGGCTAAAAAATGGAAGACCAATGATGGATCAAGCTCTTCCATCCCAATTGGACTTGATGAAGAAGATGGGCCGTCCGAAGTCGGAAGTGGCCGCAAGAGGATGATGGGGAGGAGATGGGAGAAGGATCGGGTGGCTCGAGACGGCGCCGCCACGAAGATGTCCACCACATGGAAGGACATCTTCTCAAAGAAGGATGAATCCATGCACAAGTTGGATAAAGAAAGAGAGTTTGAACGCCTCCGACTCAAGGAGAAGATGGAGATTGAGAGGGCGAGGTTGGAATTGGTGAAGGAGGAGACTTGGATGAAGGTCCAATTGGAGCAAAAGAAGATGGCGGATGCCTATGCGATGGAGCAAGAGAAAGTCAATGTTGCAAGAATTACCGAGGAACAAAGGATCATATTCCAAGACGCTTCCCTCTTGGATGAGCCTAGCGCAAAGGGATCCTCATGATGAAGAAGAGGATCTCCGACCGTGACCTGGCCTAGATGCCTCCGGTGGAACCGCCCCTTGAAGAAGAAGAGATCACTCCGCCCCTTGTATCGGACAACTTGAACTTTGTTTGTTTCATTTGAATTTGAACCACTATGTTTTGTAATGAGGATCCGTACATATCGGGTCGACGTTGCATGGCTTGCATGAGTTTGGGGACAACTTTTAGGGGATGTGGTTGTAGGAGCCCAACTATGGGGTCGTCGGTCACTGTCCGCGGACGCGTCCGGACGCGTCCGCGGACAGTTTGGGGGCCGAATTTGAGGGCTCCGCTTGGAGATGCTCTGAGTATGTCAAAGTTCACTGTGGTATAACTATTTCTATGATAGTGGTGTCCCTAAAATGGTGTAGAAATTCACAATGTAGAGTACTGATTCCGATTCAAAAAACTAAGTATCTGATATTTCGCAGATAGCCATGTTGTAGAAATCATGACATCTTTCTTTGATTGAAAAACCAATACATCACCCTATATGTGCATCCATCTTCGAGTTGTTAATTTGGCTTTCTATTTTGTTGTGTGTTGAATATTTACTTCTTGAAAACTACATACCTGAGTTGACCAATTTAGTATATTTTGCAGTCCCAAGGCATATAAATTGTTGCAAGACATGTATGCTACACTATGAGCCTCCACATCCACACATGCAAAAAATGTGTGATGTGCCGTACAGGCAAGATGCCTCCACCACCACTGTGAGCTCAGCAACTGTCCCCTTTCCTCAGTCACCGCCACCGTGTGCTCAGCTCCTTTCCTCACCCTGCCTTTCTCTTCAGGTCGTTGGCGCCGCAGCAGCCATGTACCCATTTGGTGAACTCAATTTCAGTCATTCTTACTTCTTTTTTGCAGAGAAGTTGTACTACTACCTTTGTGATGTACAATTGCATGTGTTAATTGAGTGAGCACCATTTCTAGGGTGTTAGATATAATCTTAGATTATTTTTTGAGCAGACCAGGATGGATATCTATAAATGAAGCTAGCGAGTCAACTCATGTGGTCAAGTTAGATGAGTTACCGTATCTACTTCATTCTGGTTGATGTTGGAATCAATAATAATTTACTATCAGGTGTCTTTTTAAGTGCCAGTAGTTTCACCGAAGGCCATTTATTATGAGCGTGTTTTGGCAAGTCAGAACAAGATAGTTATAATCTGGAATTCATCACTAGCGGCATAATGGATGGGCTACCGGCGGAGTAAAGATAGTGCCATGGGTGCCAAGCTCAACCTTCACCTGGCTTCGTCCCCCTCAATCAGGTGACCACCCCCTTTAACAAATTGTATGAGCCTGTGTTATTCCACTATATATATATATATGAAATAGGAGAATTATCCTACAGACTAGCTTCAATTTGTTGTTATATGTGCAAACAGATGCATCACGATTCTGTACCCAGATGATCAGCACATCGGCTCTCTCATTACCAAAACTGCAAGAATCATGTCTATTTGTTCTCTGCTGCAACTCCAGTCCACACTGTTGTTAGTGTATGAAAAATTATTGTATTCTTTAGAGTTGTTTTCAATTCATGATGTTTAAGTGATTACATTTGTCCGGAGTGATTATACCAAAACTGCACGAATCATGTCTATTTGTAATCTGAGCTTAAGATTCTGAGCAACATATGAGTTTCTTACAGTAAATGAGCAATTCAAGGAGTACTGTCCCTCTATTCTTTTTGCTGAATTGATTCAAAATCAGTCCAGGCAATTGACTTCTCTTGATCTTGTCATCTTTGGGCTGTTTGTTCTTAGGTACAGAGTGATTATGCCAAACTGAAGCATATAATTGACCACTGCATAGGACAAGGTCAACTCGAAGCTGAGATGCTCCTAATCTCCCATGTAAGTCACCTCTCCCTTCCTGTGTGAGTGCATTTATACTTTTAGTATGCTCCTAGCTATTTGATAATGCTAAAATTGGAGAAAAACTACTCTACATTCTGAATCGGGCAAGTCATACACAATCTGTGCATAGTCGACCCTATTTCGAGCTTAGTACAATAAAACCAAATATAGTTTGACCTTGAGAAGATGAAGATGCTCTACTTGGGTGGATGAACTCCTCGCCCTTGGAGATGTTCCCTTGTGTTACTAGGCTTAAATAGAAAAATCAACTTGTGGAATTGTAATAGAAATATAAAGATGCCTGCTAAAACATCATTCGTAGCTATTTGGCCCAGTTTTTCGAATTCTACACTAATAAGCAAGTTCAAGCTGATACCTTTATTATTGTACGTTGATATATATGGCATGATCCTCTTCGCTTGTATCACACCTCAAATTGTTTTGGTGTCCTATGACAATTTGTAGATAGCATGAAACCTATGAATTGTAGACATCATGAAACCTATGACTCTAATGTTTACTGTGTTGGCCCTTTGGTTTAACGCCTCTCATGGTTCTGTGTATGATGTGATGTCTTTCGTATGAAACCGTCGAATGTAAGATACACTGGCAAACGAGAAAATAAAAATTGCAGATGAACACCACAACTCATCATTTAACTACCTTTAACATTATAATTTCCAATTTTATTTAGACATTCCTTCTCTTATTTGATCAGTGAGCCCAGATATTATTTGTTCTTGTTGAACATTTCTGAATCCTTGCTGGAATGCTACCTTGTACTTGCTCAAAACAACACGCTGGCCTTCACAATGCCATACTTTTGTGGTGTCTCATTAGGAATATCAGAGCATTGTTATGATGTGATGTCTTTCGTATGAAACCATCGAATGTAAGATACACTGGCAAACGAGAAAAGAAAATTGTAGATGAACACCACAACTCATCATTTAACTACCTTTAACATTATAATTTCCAATTTTATGTAGACATTCCTTTCTTATTTGATCAGTGAGCCCCACATATTATTTGTTCTTGTTGAACATTTCTGAATCCTTGCTGGAATGCTACCTTGTACTTGCTCAAAATAACACGCTGCCTTCACAATGCCATACTTTTGTGGTGTCTCATTAGGAATATCAGAGCATTGTTATGATATGTCTTTCGTATGAAACCGTCGAATGTAAGATACACTGGCAAACGAGAAAAGAAAAATTGCACATGAACACCACAACTCATCATTTAACTACCTTTAACATTATAATTTCCAATTTATTTAGACATTCCTTCTCTTATTTGATCAATGAGCCCCAGATATTATTTGTTCTTGTTGAACATTTCTGAATCCTTGCTGGAATGCTACCTTGTACTTGCTCAAAACAACACGCTAGCCTTCACAATGCCATACTTTTGTGGTGTCTCATTAGGCCTAGCAGAGCATTGTCAACGGAGTAGTTATCTGGACCACCCATCTAATTTTTGCATTCTACTTCTGCTCAATTGTCCATGTATTAATCTGTTCTTATCGATGTTTTGAAGAAAAAAACCAGGGAGATGGATGCGTCTCCAGATTGTTTATCCCCTGGTCTAATGTGAGTGGGGTACCAAGAATAACAGGGAACCGCGTTACTGATTGTCGCTGCTAAGAAGTTGCTTACTCCGCTTCTTGATTTGGCAAAGAAAGTTCAAAATTATGTCTCCCTATAGTTATTTTTCTTTTTTGTGGATGTGGAACTTTTATTATTCAGCTTTCAATTTTTAATGTAAACATCATTGTGAAATATCTTGCAAGATATTCTACCAGTTGCGGGGGGCATCATTGTGAGGTTTATGTCATCCCAACACACTGAGATGAAGGATCTGCTGCCAACTGAGTTTTGACGAGGATAAACAGTAATGCCAATGGCAGTGTGCCATGGGCACAAGGTACAAATACTATTTCCATGATAATCTTGTGCTTTAAATATTTGGTATATCATTATTATCAAAAATAAATAAATAGTGCCCTATCATTATTGTTTGTGTGTACTGTTGTTCACATATTTGCAATGTATATTTCATCCATGTAGATTTAATGTACATATGTTTTTTTTTGACCAATGTAGGAGTCACAACAAGAACTAGGTGGGCAAAGATCTGTTGAAGGGAAAGTAGCACCCTTGTAAGAGGTTTCCCTCGCCTTGGATGTCCCAAGTAGTCTTCTTAATATCAACCCACTCTTTGTAATTAGAGTAAAGGAATTTTTTGTGGTATATGCTTGGAGAAAATTCGCATATTGGTGAGACAATATTTTTTGTGACATATTCATACATAATGCACATATTGTTGCTGACACACTCATTCATAAAAAAATATGGTTAATCATTTCCTTATATAATTTTGTTTATCAGCCCGTAGCAACGCACGGGCATTCAACTAGTGAAAACTAATGATCGAATTTCAAGTAGGTTGATTCGACAATGACGACGTTTGTGCGTTGTTTTCCTTATAAAAACATAGCTTTTGGAGAACAATTCTCCAAATCCATCTATTGTCAAGTGATGAGCAGTGATTACTGCTCGACGTGGGATCACTGTTGCTTTGTGTCGATCACAGTTGCTCTGCATCGATCACTGTTGCTTGTAATAATGTGATTGTGTGAATTCTCGCTGTCTTAGCTAAGCTCTTGATATAATTGTTGTACAAAACGGGTGTAATTGATATCATATTGATATTTTTCGAAAAGGGGCCTTCCCAGCCTCTGCATCAAAATGATGCATATGGCTTCCACATGACCACAGCATTTTAAACCATAGAAGTGACACCCATTTCATGTTTTAAGCACATAGGCATGAGATATATGCTCATCATTGGAAACGCGCACCGACAATCTCTTGAAGAAAAAAAGATATGCTCTCAGTGGTCAAGATGATAACACTAGGATGCTGAGAAAGCCGTGTGGCGTCCCCGCCGTCGAAAATGTAAAGATGCTACTTAACAATATTGTCGATTCGATACCATCTTAAACAATCTATATTCTTCTAAAGTAAAATCTCACTAACATGTATTAATGATTTTTCTGTGTCAACATGCAAGTTATCCACATCACAATCAATTGTTCATGTCATTTTCACTAATATTTATCACTACTTAACACGGAAGGCCACGACGCACTCCCACAACACCACCACGCCGAGAGGGCCTCGCTGTCCTCAGCCCTGCGTTGCCCGCGTCGCCGTCGCACATCTGGGCGGAGCCCGTTGCCACCAGCCACCACGGCCACACCCCACCACCACGAAGCCAACTCCACCGCCGAACTCCAAATCGAAGCTCCGCCGCGACACCAAAGCCTCGTCACCGTCACCGTGGCATCCAACCCGGATGTGCCGCCCCATGACGGCGCCCTCGCGCGAGGAAGGCGAGACGCACCGTTGCCACCGACGCCGGCAGGGCTTTGCCCGACCGTGTCCTGAGGCAGCGGCAAGGGGGAGGAGGGGAGCTGGCGGCGTCTAGGGTTCCCTCCCTATCGCTCACGGGAGCAACGAGGGAGGGTGCCTTCGAGAGGTATCCCAATATTGTACTCAACTACACCACCATTTTATTTATAGAGTATTTTGCTATAGCGGGCTATTTTTTCCCTTGGTGATGAGTTGACGCTGGTTGCTGGACCTTTGATGCACGAGTGCGTGGCAAATGGATATGTGGACAGGCTCCTACTTGGAGGTCAGGTTTCATGCGGCGGTCCCGCGTAGGCCGCGAAACTCGTTTTTAGCACAAAACAACAAAATCTGAGCTGGAAAGTTTACAGCTAAGCTAGGCTATTTTTAGCACTATGCGGGCCGGGTTCGGGCGCCGTCTGACACCCTTACTTGGAGGCACTTCAGCGGCTTTGAGATAGAACATTAGGTACTACAATACAGACTGTCCTTGGAGTTGCGAGAACAATTAACTTATCTGCTTGAGAGATGCACGACCCACGTTGGAGATTGAGTGTCGAGATGTTGTAGACTACCTTGGTCCGAGCGTCTATGATCGTATAGGCATGACGCTTTTCGAGATCAAATCAAGAGATTGGAACTTAAGCAGCGGAGGCGGCAAACAGCAAGCCCCTGAACCGTTCTTCCATGTGATGGTGCCTACGGCCTAAGGGACTCACTGGCGGGGACATTCGGTCCTTGTTTAGGGCTTTGGATCCAACAAATTATATCCAGTAATGTTTTCTTGTATGCTTGGATTGTCACTAACGTATTTATAGGCCATTAATTTATAAGAACGTTGACATGAGTTCAAGATTGTTTAGAAATGTAATGGACTTTTTCTCCGTGACAATGTTTCTATACATCGCCTGTTGCGGCGCCAATAACTACTACCCAAAAGCCCAATATGCATCAAATCTACCAATGCACCTTCTCGGTGACAATGTATTAGCAAATTTAGCAGGGATACCCTATGTATCGCTGTTAGCGAGACGTATGATCCAGCTCGCCCGCAGGAATTCGCTCGAACAGTACACATGGGCCTGGCCCATTTAGGACCCATGGAGGAAGAAAAATAATTTGTGCGAAGCTGAGATTCGAACCCGCAGCTAACCACTAAGAAGAACAGATCTTCACCACTGCCATGGGTGACGAAGATAGCAAAAACGCACATACCTTACTAGTAGCATATCACGCGTTGTTTTTCGTTTTTGTTTTCCTATATTTTTGAAGTAAAATGTTTCATTTAAAAAAATATATATATATAGATGTTCGTTAAATTTTGTTTTGAAAAATTAACCATTTTCAAAAATTAATATTTCCAAATCATAACCATTTTGAAACATGAACATTTTCAAAATCGGAACCATTTCTAAAAAGAACCATTTTCAAAAAATAAAACATTTTAAAAATTAGAACCATTTTTAAAACATGAACCATTTTTAAATCGGGACCATTTTCAAAAAGAACTGTTTTTAAAAAAGAACCATTTTTCATAAAACAAAACATTTAAAATGGGGAACCATTTTTCAAAAAACAAAACATTTAAAAATCGAAAACATTTCCAAAAAAGTGAAACAATTTTTTTAAACCGGAACCATTTTTTCGGTTCAGAACAATTTTCAAAAAAGGAACCCATTTCGAAAAATCGGAACCATTTTTTCATTCGGAACCATTTTTCCGGTCGGAACCATTTTCAAAAAGGAATAGTTTTCAAAAAATCAGAACCATTTTTTCATTCGGAACCATTTTTTTGGTTCAGAACCATTTTCAAAGAGGAACCATTTTCGAAAAATCAGAACCATTTTTTCATTCGAAAACATTTTTTAAAAATCAGAACCATTTTTTCGGTTCAGAACCATTTTTAAAAATCGGAACCATTTTTTTCATTCGGAACCATTTTCAAAAAGGAACCATTTAAAAAGGAACCATTTTCAAAAAAATCGGAACCATTTTTTCATTCGGAACTATTTTTCAAAATTGGAACTATTTTTCCGGTTCGGAACCATTTTGAAAAAGGAATCATTTTTTTTTTAAATCAGAACCATTTTTTCATTCTGAATCATTTTCAAAAATCAGAAACCATTTCGAAAGTCGGAACCATTTTAAAAAAATCAAAACTATTTTTAAAAATCGGAACCATTTTTTCATTCGGAACCATTTTTTCGTTCGGAACCATTTTCAAAAAAGAACCATTTTTTCAGTTCGGAACCATTTTATAAAAGAAATCATTTTCAAAAAAAACCATTCAAAAAATTGAAACCATTTTTTAAAAATAATTATTTTCCAAAATATGAACCATCTTAAAAAATAAGCGAAAATTAAAACATAAAAAGGAAAAAGTGAAACAAAAAATGTAAAACAAAAAAGAAAACCGAAAAAGAAAACACAAAAAGAAAAAGAAAACAGAAAATATGAACCATTTTAAAAATAAGCGAAAATTAAAACATAAATAAAAAGGAAAAGTGTAACAAAAAACGTAAAACAAAAATAAAACCGAGAAAGAAAACAGAAAAGAAAATGGAAAAGAAAACATAAAAAGCAAAACAGGAAAAGAAAACAAAAAAAGAAACAAAAGAAAAGAAAAGAAAACATAAAAAGAAAACGGAAAAGAGAACATAAAAAAGAAAACGGAAAAAGAAAAGAAAAAAGAAAAAGAAAACGGAAAAGGAAAAGAAAAAGAAAAAGAAAAAAGAATCAGAAACACGAAAGAATAAAAAGGGGAATAAAGAAATGTAAACACAGGCGGCGGTGGCCTGGTGGTTGTGCTCTGAAACCACGTCCGTGGAGATAGCGACTTCGAATCCCAGCCCCGTTTGCGCTATTCTTTTATTACATCGCTCTGGTGATGATGGGCCGACCCACCTGGCGAATCCCTGCAGGCGAGTTGTAGTTCCGACTCGCAAAAGGCGATAAATAGGGTTTCCGAATTTAGCAACCCACCCCCACTACCCGATGGGCCAAAAGGCACCACTACCCGCTGGGCCAAAAGGCACCACAGGAGAGGCCAACTTCAAATATCTAATTTCCCCCCCCAAACCCCGTGGAGATTATCTGACATGAAATCTTGACTTAGTCCTCACTTTGAGTCACTGACGTAATATGGCTAGGATTAAAACTCGAAATTCGCAATTTAAACGAGTAGCTCGTAACTCGACTCGGCTTGGATCAGACTCGTTTCTAAACGAGCCGAGCTGATTTTTCATTTTAAACGGTAAACGAGTTCAAGTTAAACGAGCCGAGTTCCAAGCTACTCGTTTAGCTCGGTTTAAAAAGTTGTTAATGTATTCTTATCTTTCTGGATTTTTTTCACCCCCAACTCTCAATTCCGTCACTTTTCATGTCACTAATTTATTTCATGTGTTTGGAGAACATAGAGTGGCATCTATTGATGTGTTTTTCTATTTCTACAATGCGGACCACACTAGCTTTAGAGGTACTTCCTCTGTCCTCATTTATAAATCGTTTTCCAAAATGTCTTATAAAAAGGGGCCAAGGAAGTAGTAGAAAGACCTTGCAAAGGCTGAATAGGCGTCACATTAAGCTGTTCTAGGAGCACATTAGCACAGCTAAGTTTTTCTTAAAGTTGCATTTTCTCTAGCCGTCATTGCTTGAAAAGGCTAGTTGTCCTCACTGCTATTGCACTAGCTAACCATAAATATTTCTGCCCAAAAAAAGCAAAAAAAAAAGTATTGTGGGAAATCAAATTGGCTGCATAAGAGCAGTCACGGTATCAATTAGAGTCCAACCGTACAAATCAGTTACTCGTCATTACATGGCATCTACAAGGGTGTTGAAAGCCTACTGAAGACAGGAATGTGATTAGGCATGGCCAAACTAATAACGTGTGGCAACATACCGTTATTGGTCCATTGCTAAAACGTTGACAATACTTCATGTGTTGCACAACTTCATTACCTCTCTGAGTTCTCACATCAATTCTGTTGAACCTCACTTTCAGAAGTACCCAACGCCCTTCGCATCACCTACCTTGGGACCATTGCCATCGTTACCAAGAAACAGGAGCCGACCTGTTTGTAAGAATCAGGTCATCATAAAATAAGCCTCCACACGAGAGGTGGTTTAGGGTTCGTTCGTAGCGCCGCCGGCGGGCCGCCCGCTTCCTTCCCGACCTGACTCCGCCGCCGTGCTTCCCGTCCCCAGATCGATGGACATCGATCTCGTCTGCAGCCGCCGCCGCGACCCACAGCTACGCCATCGTCGAGCTCGTCTGCAACCGCCGTCGCCGTGGCCTTCTGCACCGGCCTCGTCGTCCTCCCTTGATCCGTCGGGCTTCCCTCCCACCCAGTCGTCCACGACGAACCGTCCACCGCCAGGACACCTTCTGGAGCGAACCGTCCGCCTACAAATTCTCTGGCAACGGTGATGAGCTCCCGCGGCTTGAATTTCCCCTCTATTAGCACGGTGAGCCAACTCCCTCTCTCTTTTTGTTTGATTTTTTCTACATAGACATGGTGACTCCAAAATTTGTGTGTGATGTGTGTGCTGTGTACAGATCTGTTGCAAGATAGCGTGCTAGAATTGTTTTGAGATAGATACATGCTAATGGAATTGTTGACATACAACCTCGTAATTTCTTTTGAGTTCATGTGTAGAAGTTTTGTAATACAATTGTCATGACAACCTCGAATTATCTTTTGGACCTATATGGTGATTCATGTCTGGATTATATATGTACATGCCTCATAATAAGTATTATCATGACAACCTCGTATTGTTTAAGTTTGGATTATAACCTAGTTTCGCACTCTTCTCTAGCTATCGTGGAGCAGACCTGCATGCTGCATGCCGCCAGGTGGCTACAGGGCAGGTATGAAGGGCATCCACCTTCTCCGTCCACTGTGGCATGCTGGCCATCTCTCTGGTGAGTTACTCTCCGGCCTTGCCCACTCTCTGGTGAGCTGACGTTGTGTGTATATAAGTGTATTCCCGTTGGTGTCTGGTGTCTGCGGACGACTATAATAATGTTTTAATAGTTGGGGGCACTCACTTCTCACTAACTAGTTATATCTTAAATTTGACCATAGAGAAATAACAGTTTCTGATTACTGCACTAGTGGAAACATCATCAACAATCCCGGGTCCAGAGGGCCTTTGGTCCCGGTTTTACAACCGGGATTAAAGGGTCGGGACTAGAGGGGGGTGGCTTTTATCCCGGGTGTCCACGACCCGGGATAGATGGGCCTCCACGTGGGCGCGGCTGGGCGGGGGAGCTTTGGTCCGGTTCGTGACACGAACCGGGACCAAAGGTTTCTGCTTTTTTTTCTGCTAATTTATTTTTTAGGGGTTTCGATTTTTTGTTTTCCAATTAATTTATTTTTTAATTTTACTCTAATATTTCTAATTTTGTTTTTTTAATTTCCCAAATAGCCACACACATAATCTCTAATTACATATTAGACACTTAATCTCAGGTCAAAGTACTTACCCCGGTCAAACTTCCCGTTCGGTCACCCATCATTAAATTGCTCCAGCCCAAGCACGCTTAACTTTAGACTTCCTTCCAAATTACCTATCAAATGAGATGTTAGAACTTACTGATATTAGTATCCTATCAACCATATAACCCCTGGGTCATGGTGTCACACTTTTTATTGTTTAAATTTTGAAAATTTATTTGAATAAATAACAATGATTATGTAATAATTATTTGCATAAATAAGAATAAAAATTTATTTTACTTTATTTTCTCCTTTTTACATTTAATATGGAATAATTCATATCTTTAAATCCGTAAATCAAAATTTAACAAATAAAATATCTAAATCGATTAGAAAAATGAGAGGAATCCGAATATGATATCCAATAACCTTTTTCATCATGTATATGACTTTTTGGAACATTTTTGGTACTTGCTTAAAAAAGTCATTTTATACATGTTTATAGATGATTGACTTTTGTGTGAAGAAGTTTTTTGAAAACTTTGTCAAAACTCATGTTTATCATTTTTTCCTATCAACTAGTACACATAAAAGGACTCCATGCCAAAGGATTTCATTTTTTGAGTATTGTTTCACTTTCTTTTATTTTGTTGAAAAACGGTCAACATGCCCGTCGTGCCTATTCATCCAAAGAGGTGTATAGATTCTCAAAACTATCGATGGTTCTGTGATATAACCATACTGTGTATCTTAAAATGATTTTTGTAAAATTTTC